>CM073603.1:8730594-9330594 GCA_037074985.1 Solanum bulbocastanum | reverse complement strand
ACATTGCACAAGGCATAACATAAGGATCGCTTGAGGTGAAGGT
Organism: Solanum bulbocastanum; assembly: GCA_037074985.1. Taxonomy (NCBI): domain Eukaryota; kingdom Viridiplantae; phylum Streptophyta; class Magnoliopsida; order Solanales; family Solanaceae; genus Solanum; species Solanum bulbocastanum. The sequence continues at coordinate 9,330,551 of CM073603.1, read as the reverse complement.
CCAAGGTAAAGGTAATGGTTTCCATGTGATATTGTTTAAGTGTGAAGTTATGACTTATATGATGTTAATGCTTGTATATGATGTCTTTTGCACTATTGTCCATGATATTTCAAAAAGTGGCATAGTGCATGGTTTCCAACCGAAATGTCCCATTTTAAAGCTTGTTTTACATGGTCATCATACCTAGTACATTTCTGTGTAGTAACCCATATTTCTTCATATTTTTACTACAAGTGTAGGTTCTGGCAAGTGATTCCTCCTAGCTAGTTTTAAGTGTTGGATTGCTTTCCTCCAAGACTTGGTATGTCATGATTCAAGGACGAGACTTATGTTTCCTTATTTCATGTAATAGACTTTTTAGTAGTTGTTTTTGAATTGGAAAGGGTTGTGTCCCTAGTATGTTTTAAGATTGTGTCTAAGTTGGTCATGTGAGATTTAGACTTCCACTGTATTTCAAGTTTCTCTTAAATGAAGTTTGATATTTTGGATGTAAATGAGTTTTAATTCTGCACTATTTCTATATCGACTGCAATGAAATGCTATGAGACATGTATGACACCTCTTCAGTGTTGAGTATGCCGTGTCACATCTGGGGCCTAGACTTGGGTTGTGACATCACCCATGAATTGTGTGATGAGATTTGGCAAGAAAACTTAGTCCCCAATATATAGGCCCATACCGAATTTTGAAAAATATTGGGAAGATTGACTATGAGTTAGATTTTCCAAATGAGTTGGCCATTTCATTCAATATTTCATGTTTCTATGCTTAAGAAGTTTATTGGAGATCCGACATCTATTATTCCCCTAGAAGGGTTGGGAGTTGACGAAGTCTTTCAGATGAAGAGGTTCCGGTAGATATCCTAGTCCGGCAAGTTAATAAATTGAGAAACAAGGAAGTATCTTCCGTGAAGGTGTTATGGAGAAATCATTTAGTTGAGGGTTCTACTTGGGAGGCCGAAGCCGATATGAAGTCCCGATATCCTCGTCTCTTTCCTTCTACTCCTATTCAAGTTTGAGGTAAATAGTTCCTCTTACGTTTTCTTTTTTTGGGAGTCATGTTTGTTATATGTGTTTTTCCATGATTTCCTTATTTTATGGACATTTTTGAGAAATTCATGTTTAGTAAGAAAGTGAGTTTTTAAGACCGATTTTCCTCATGTTGTTGTGCATTAAGTAAGAGTTGCCTATATGCTTCATGAGATGAATTGTTTAACATGCTTAGTTGTGCTTCTTGGAAGTATATTGCATAAATGCTCTTTGAGATTTTGTTGAGCATGTTTTTAGTTTGTAGAAGGTAGTTCTTCCTATGGATATGAGAATGTTGAGTTTTCATGCATAATGGGTTGTTAGATGTAGTTCCTACTTCCTTGTGGTGCATTGATTATGTTTGAGATGGAGTTGATGTCTTCTCCTTTGAATTGTACATTATTTTGTTATTTCATGCATGATAGACTGCTAGTCATGAGTCTTTACTTCCGTAAGGTGTCTAGATCATCATTCAAGGACGAATGTTCCCAAGGGGGAGATATTATAACACTCCAGAACTTAGTAGGCCAAACTAGAGCTTAACGTGAGGGTTAAAGTCATAGATGTAGCTCTCTATACTTAAAATAGAGGGTTTCGTGTTAGAACGTCAAGGTACTACCCCTCATGGACCAACCATGGGCCCTTAAAGAGGACCCCTAGAAAACTGCCTGGGCAGTGACCAACGGAAGGACCTACGCCCCATTGGTCAGTCTATACCCCGTGGGTCGAAGCCGTAGATACAAGCCTGAAAATCAGCTCTCAGAACCCAAACCACGGTTCACCTGCATGGGCAGTGGGTCCAACCACGATCCATCAGTGAGGTCTCATGGATGGGACCTGGGAGTTGGTTTAGGGGTTAAAATTATGGGGACTTTGGGGTGTTCTGGTTTTACTTAATATTAAGCGATGTTGTTTTAGCCTAATTTAGACCACCTGTATAAGTATTTTAGACCAATAAATTAATTCATTCATCTCATTATTTCTAAAACCCAAATCAATTCCCAAAACTTCATCATCTCAAAAAAGGTTCTCTCTCTAGAAAACTCCAATAAGAAGAAGAAGAAGCAGAATCAAATAGGGTTTCAAGAGAAGGATTTTCCAAATCAATTTCTTCGGGCATTGTGATTGAGATATGGTGTTTTTCATCCATGGTTCGCTTTCACCCATGGAACCCTCTTAAAATCTTCAATTTCAAATGGTAGAATTCTCCAATTAGCTAGGGTTATCTTCATTGACCATGGGTTCTTTGATTTACTGATTTGAATGGTTTAATTATGTCCAAATATGCATGAATTGATGATCTAAAACGTTTTAATGTACCCCCATATTTCCCTAAATTATGATCTTATAGGTTGGGTTGTTGATTGTGAAAGAAGAGTTTTTATGATCTAATGTATGAATTGATATAATTACATGAAGTTATGATGAAATCCCTATCCAATGCTTAAATACAAGACTTGGTGATTGATGGAGACTTTGAACCTTGGAAGGGCAAGTTTGAGTTTATGCATGATCTTATGAAACTTATGAAATTGCTTTAAGGGTGCTTGAGAGTAAAGTGCCAATGTTGATTGTGTTGTTGTGTTATTGAAAGGTTGTTCTCATGAAACACTTACAACCATGATGTGAAAGTTCTTCTCACATAGAAAGGAATCTTAGGTTGAAAGGCTATTCTCACATAATTGAATTAATGAATAAGAGCTATCCTAATGAACTAACTTGGATTGATTGTCAAAGACATCCTTCCTTGAGACATGAGTTAGGTAAGAATTAATAAGTATTTTGTGGGAATTATGCTTAGCACTGAGTGGATTGAGGTCGGGTTTCTAGAAGAGGTCTCATGAGATGGAATCTCTCCCGTTAGTAGAGGCCGGGTTTCTAGTAGCAATCTCCTTATCCAATAAACTATGTGCCCCCATAGGTCATCTAGCAGTGGATCCACTTAAGTTAATAGTTCATGGTTCTACTTTAGGCAAGTAGAACAACCCTTTTCGGTGTGGGAGCACTGGGTGATCATGTTTAGCTCACATGGTCTCTATGTCGGTTAAAGTTATTCTTCCAAGAATAAGAAAATGACTTATGACCTATGGTTACTCAAGAGGCTTGTATATGAGTTCAAAGGTTTAGTAATGATTTTAACTTATGTTGTCTATGATTATGACTTATGACTTCTAATGTTTCATATGATGTTCAAACTTGGCAAATTGCATGCTTTCAAATGAAATGTCCTGTTTTTGCATATCCTAAATGCTTTTATGCATGGCTACAATACTTGGTGTATTTTTACACTAACCCCTACTGTTCCTACATTTTCCCCAAGTGTACGGTCCGGTTCTCGAGGTGATCATTGTAGTGGCTAGTGCTTGGACTTGACTATCTTCTGAGTTTGTTGGTGAGTCCTCATGGTTTGAGGACGGTTTTTTCTCATGATGTAGTTTCCTTTATTGTATTTCCCTTTTCAGACATGTTGTACGGGCTAGGCCCTATTTCATTCAAGTATTGTAATAAATGGCTACATTGAGACAAGTTTAGACTTCCGCTTTCCTTTCTGAAAACTTTTAAGACTTGAAATTTATTTTTACTCTTATTGTTATATTGCTTATGTTATGAGAACTAAGTGGCTTGTATGGAGTTCTTCAGGGTTCTATATGCCTTGTTACATATAGGGGGTATCCCTAGGTCATGACAATTTTTCAAGAGCTTGACTTCTTAAGTAAAATAGTGATTATGAACTCATTTTAACTCCTTTTTTGAAATGGTTTTCACGAATGAGTTTCAAATGCCTTGGGTAATGTTTTCAAGTAAAGATATTTGGATTCAAACCTCATTTCCAAAATTGGATTTTTGAGTTGATTTGACCTATTTTTCAAAGTTTATGATATCGGTGTTGTTAATAGACTTTTGATTGAATAGAGGCAAGTGAAATTCTAAACCTTGAAAACTTGTAGAGTTGTGTATTTTCCTTCATTATATGTGTTAGGGAGTAGTGGGAATGAGGTGATGATTTCAATCACTCCAGTTGATTGATATTAATAAATAAAAAAAAGGATTAACTGTAAAAGGCAACATGTTGATTGTTGTGTTTTATGAATTTCCTTGTTGTAGACCTTAATTTGTTAATTGATGAAATGCTTTGATGGCATTTTTAATGACTTGAATTGCTTGAGTTTATTGTCTCTTCCGTATGGTGTGAAATTACTTATTTACATTGATTTCTGTGTATTGTGATGAGACATGTTATATTGTGTCGATGGAAAATGGTATCGGCAAGTGATATTATATTAAGGCAAACGGCTAGTGATAGTGTGTCGATGGAAAATGGTTCCGGCAACTAATTTATATAAAGTCAAAGTGAAATGATTTCGGTTAGTGATATAGTGCTGATTGGAAATAATTCCAGCAAGTGACATTATATGAAGTTGAAGAGAAATTATTCTGGCTAGTGTTATTGTGTCAATGGGAAATGGTTTCGTCAAGTGTTTCACTATTGCAATTGATCTACTCAATACTTGTGATTGATTCGCTTGAAACTTGTGATTGATCTTATTGATAATGTGATGGACATACTTGACACTTGTTGATTATTTGACTGTGATTGTTGGGCTATGATTGTTAAGCCTTGTTCATTGTTCATTGTTAATGGTTAGGTTAGGCTAATTTCTATGCAAGTTGTAGTTGAGGCGCTTTGGTTGGAATGAAAGGATTACTAGTATTCTAGCTTAGTTTTACCTTGTTGAGGGGGTTTCTTTCTGAGTACCGTGTTATTTGGTACTCACTCCTTTCATATACACTTGTGTAGGTTCCGAGCCCGGACCCATGTGATCATTCTTCTACATCTTTCTACAAGGCTTTCAAAGAATTGTGAGAGTTACCTGTTTGTCATCCCCATGGGTCTAGTTCCTTATTTCGTGTTTTGTTCTCTTTGAGAAACAAAGATATTAATACTTGTATTTATCTTTCTATTATGTTTCCATACATTAGAGGAATGTACACGTGACAACCAGATTTTGTTTGAACAAAGGGAGTATCTTCTTTAGCATATATGTTTATACAAGTTTTCCTATTGTGACAAGCTTGTCAACAAACTTCTCATAAAAACTTAGCGGTCTTTTATTATTCATCTTTAAAGACGGTTTGGCTCTAGATTTTGTGGTCTTTCAACACTTCTCCTTATTTTTGGTCGGGAGTGTCACGACCTATACCGTCATGAGTGGCACCCACACTAACCCTCCGGTGGGAGAACCATTACTACAACCCATCTTACCAAGTCAACGAAATTTAAGGCATTTAAAGATACAGAAGCATGTTTAAATGTAAAAATTATATTGAGTTACCATAAACTCCAAAGGTTTTAATAAATAACTAATCAAACTAACGCGGAAGTTTAACCCTAGAACCTGAAAGTCATTGTACCAAAACATCTAAAGTGCAACAAGTCGAAGAAAAAGGGTACAACCCCAACTAACATAAGAAATATCTAAATAGTCTAAGTCTCGAAGAAATGGACTAAACAATAGGAAGGACTCCATGACAACTTTAAAAAACTGGCTCACCTTTGAAATCCGGTCTCGATCACTGATCTCCTAGTTGAGGTCTACCAATTGCCGCCTGAAGATGCCTTGTACTCAACAGTGAAACATATATAGGCAGTACCAACATAGTAAACAAGACATGTATAGAATATATATACATCATTTAGCATTTTGAGGACTAATGGACAAGTCTACATTCTCAATAATAAGTAAATATAACAATACAACGGTCCTCTCATGGAACCCATACGCAAACTGTTAGTTTGGCAGAATGTGACACCCGATCCAAATTAGTGTGCCAGAATGTGACACCCAATCCAATATATATGTCGGAACATGACACCCAATCCATTGTATGTGTCAGAACGTGAAGCCCGATCAAATCAACACAACCACAATCACATCACACTCGTAATGTACATACTCATAATCATACAGTCAAGTGTTAAATCATGGAAAACATTTGTTCATTCATAATCATTTCATTAGGTTTGATCAACAATGATTCATTCACATATATATATGCATTATGATGGAGCAATTACCACCATACATTACATAAACATGAAATCAAACCATCACCTACCTCGAAATCAAGCTTGAATCCCCTTAAGGTACTTGAATCTTCCCTTTCCGAATATTTTCCGCTTGTTCATTCTCTAAAAACAACAATTTAATGCAAGGATCAATAAACAAGGCCTAATTACCTGGATTACAATTGAAATTATCAACCCTAGGCCAAACCCAAGATCCCAATACCCAATTTAGGGCTTTTTCAAGTATTAGTTTCAGGTCAAAACCCTCCCCCAATGATATTCACCCAAGAATCTAATTTCTACGGATCGAAAAATGGATTAGGGGAGTAAAAACCCGGCCTTTCATGCTTGAAGAGGTGGAAAACTGTCAAGAACTTCACCTGGGTCATTTCTTAGCTCTCAAGAACGAAAATTGCTGAATAATAACATTTTTGGGGTTTAATCCTAACTTAATTCGTGACTGCACCGCTACGGCAGACCCCATCCTGCCATAGAGGCCCCGCCCTGGTGGAATAAATCTTGCACTGGTGGCTTGTACAGAGACAAAACGTGGACTTAGAGTTTCAAACCCCCATTTCAGAACATACTTTCCACCCTTGACGTTCAAGAACTACCCGTTCACACTAAGATATGTTCTTGGAGTTCTACTCACCTGAATTTGATTTTGTAACGTCATACGTGTTCCTTAACGTCTTAGCTATGCACTCATGTAACCAAATTCAATATTAAATCTCATTCATTACCTGATTTCCCTAGACCTCACATGACTCAGATTTTGGCCAAATCTGGACTAGGCTAGGAATTTTCAAGTCACTACTCCAAAGTTTTCTAGCCCCAATTCTTTCCCCAATGGTTTTTCCCTAGACAAGGAAATTGGTCATTACAATAGATACCAATTTACCCATCACTCTTCCCGAGTGATCAACTAGGAAAAACTAGCCAAAGTAAGGGTAGAGTAGTACCTGAATCGTTGAACAACTGGGGATACTTGTCTCGCATGTCCTTCTCGGTTTCCTAAGTAGCTTCCTTAATCGAATGATGCTTCCACTGAACTTTCACAGAGTTTATCTCCTTGGTCCTCAGCTTTCGGATATTGTGATCAAGAATTGCAATCGATTCTTCCTCATACTGAAGGTCTTTGTCTAATAAAACTGAGTCCCATTTTATGATGTAATCCCCATCCCCATGATACTTTTTCAACATGGACATATGAAATACCGGATGAACTCCCAATAAGCTAGGAGGTAAAGCCAACCTATAAGCCACTTGCCCTACACACTCAAGAATTTCAAATGGTCCAATGTATCGAGGACTAAGCTTGCCCTTCTTGCCGAATATCATCACCCCTTTCATGGGTGACACTTTAAGAAGAACTTTCTCACTAGTCTGAAATGTGATGTCTCTTACCTTATGGTCTGTATACCTTTTTTGTCGAATTTGGGTTGCTAGAAGCTTAGCTTGGATGCTTGTTACTTTATCTTGAGCATCCTTCACCAAGTCAATCTCTAAAGGTTTTACGTCTCCAACCTTAAATCATCCTATGGGTGATCTACATCCCTTCCCATAAAGTGCCTCCGAACGGTGTCATGTCAATGCTGGAGTGGTAACTGTTATTATAGGAGAGCTCACACAATGGTAGGAACTTATCCCAATGTCCTCCAAAGTCAATCACACACACCCTCAACATGTCCTCTAACACTTGAATAGTCCCTTTTGACTGCCATTCATTTGAGGATGAAAAGTTGTACTAGGAGTGAGTTGAGAGCCCAACTCATCATCAATTTTCCCTAAAACTTGGGTGTGAACTGCATACCATGGTCTGCGATGATAGAAAGGGGCACCCCGTGTATCCTCACTATCTGTTTAACATATACCTTAGCCAACTGATGCACATTATAGTCTACTCTGATCGGAATGATGTGGGCTCAGTCTTTCAACCACCACCCAAATGGAGTTAAACCTTCCCAAGGTCTTGGGGATACCAACCACGAAATCCATATATATCATTTCCCACTTCCATTCTGGAATTGGCATTTTTTGAAGAAAACATGTAGGCCGTTGGTGTTCATATTTTACTTGTTGGTATTTTTGGCACTTAGCCACAAACTCATCTATCTCTTTCTTCATGCCAAACCACTAATAAAGTCTTTTCAAGTCTTGGTATATCTTGGTCACACCTGGATGAATATAATACTACGAACCATGAGATTCTGTTAATAATTTTTGAATCAAGTCATGATCTACTCGAGGAACACAAATCGTTTCTTTAAAACTAAGCACACCCCTCACATCAAGATTCGCATCTTGTGCCTTGCTACACACTGTCTTTTTTCAGAGCTCATTCAAACTATCATCTTTTAACCATTTGTCCTTGATCTCCTCAATGAATGTGGCCCTAACCTCAATGCAGCTACCACCCTACCTTTTTATAAGATGGCCAACTACATAAACTTAGATTTCAAGGTTTGAATTTCCTTAGAAAGAGGTCGCTTGGATACACCCCACAAAACTAGACTACCCATAATTACCGCCTTTTGGCTCAAAGCGTCTTCCACCTCATTAGCCTTACCCGGATGGTATTGGATGGTGACATCATCATCCTTAAGTAACTCCATCCACCTTCGCTTTCTCAAGTTCAGATCCTTTTGAGTGAATAATTTTTTATAGACTACGATGATCAGTAAGCATCTCACACTTGACACCATAAAGGTAATGCTGCCAGATCTTAAAAGCAAACACTACCGCTGCCAACTCTAAATCATATGTTGGGTAATTCCTGTCATGCACTTTCAACTTCCGTGATGCATAAGCTATGACACTCTTATCCTGCATCAACACATCACCCAAACCCGAATATGAAGCTTCACAATAAATAATAAAATCTTTACCTTCCTTTGGTAGTGCCAAAATAGGTGTTATGGTCAGAAGAGTTTTGAGCTTTTGAAATCTATCTTCATACTTGTCAGTCCACTCGAAAGGTATCTCCTTTTTGGTCAACCTTGTCAAATGCGTGGCTGTAGAAGCAAAATTCTTTACAAGCCGACGATAGTAGCTAGGCTGAGCCCCACAAAGCTTCTAACTTCAGTCATAGAGCTAGCCGAACCCAATTCTTGACTGCTTCGATCTTTTGGGGATCTACCATTACCCATTCCCTTGAAACTACATGCCCTAAAAAGGTAACTGAAGTCAACTAGAGCTTACACTTGGAAAATTTGGCATATAAATTTTGTCTCCCTAGAACACCCAGAACAATATGAAGATGGTGACATGCTTTCCTATACTCTTTGATAGACCAAAATGACATCAATGAAAACAATAACAAATGAATCCAGAAATGGTTTGAACACACCATTCATCAAACTCATGAAAAATGCAGGCTCATTTGTCAACCCAAACGACATGACTAGAAACTCATAGTGCCCATAGCGGGTCCTGAACACCGTCTTTGGTACATCCTCAGGCCTAATCTTTAACTGATGGTAACTAGACCTTAGATCAATCATAAAGAAAATTGACGCACCTTGCAACTAGTCAAAAACATCATTTATCTGGGGCAATAGATACTTATTCTGAATGGTGACCCTATTCAACTGTTGATAGTCTATGCACATCCTCATACTACTATCCTTTTTCTTAACAAACAAAATAGTAGCACCCTATGGGAAACACTACAATAGATGAAGGCTTTATCAAGAAGCTCTCGGATTTGAGCTTTAAGCTCTCTCAACCATTTTGGGGCCATGCAATAAGGAGGAAAGGAGATGGGGCAGGTACCAATTTCCAAATTGATGCAAAAATCTATATCTCTATCCGAGGGCATACCAGGTAAATCGGTAGCAAACACTTCCTTAAATTCAGACACAACAAGAATAAAATCAATAGAGGGAGACTCAACCTCAATATCTCGAATATGAGCCAAATATGCTAAACACCCGATGCCTTACCAGTTTCCTAGCCCGAATGAAGGATATGACCTTAGCTAGCTTAGGCTCGTACACCCCTTCCCACTCTAAATTTTCCTTATATGGGATCTTTAGAGTCACAAACTTATTATTACAATTTAACAAAACATAATAAGGGGACAACCAAGTCAGGCATAAGATTATATCAAAGTCAGTCATATCATAAATAACCAAATCAGTCCAATTTTGGAAACCCATAAACATAGTAGGGCAAGCACGATAAACATAGGTGACTATGACTGACTCTCTAAATGCGGTAGAAATGTGAATGGGGGGCATCAAGTATATCACAAACTGTATCAAATCCAAGGCAAACTGAACTGCTACTTATGAAAATGTAGAACCAGGATCAAACAACACATTAGCCATCCGGTCATAGACAAGAATAGTACATGTGATCACTGCATCAGATGTCTCCGCCTTGGTCTTTCCCGCAAAGGCATAAAACTGAGTCCTATCAGCTTGACGAACAACCTCCTTGCCTGGCTACGATGCTCCTCTTCCTGCATTACCATTACCCCGACCTCCACAGCCTTGATGATTTCCTCCTCGCCCACATTGAGAACATCCTCTACCATTATTACTATTTCCCACAGGTACCACTGCTCTAGTCTGCTGTTGCGTGGGATCCAACATGCACGATTGGGGACAATCTGTTCTCATGTGCCCAAGTTCCCCAATTATAGTAAGTACAATCAAAAGATGGTCTGCCGCTAGCTGAAGACACGGCTCCCCTGGTTATCCTGAATAAAATTCTGCCGTAGAGTTCCCGAGTAACTACTTGTAGAAGCGGGCATGGCTGGCTGAATCGGACAGGCTGCAAGTGTCGACCTACCCGAACCTCTGGAGTAAGAACCCTAAAGTTACTTGTGCTCTTGGCTTTCTTAGCCAAAGCCTTAGCCTGCACATCACGTCTAACTTGCTCTACTTTCTTCACAAAGTCAATCACCACATTAAAGCTTTTCCCTATATAAGTCATACGAACAGACAATATCTGAAGTTTGGGGGTTTAATCCTTTGACAAATAGACGAATTGTCTCGTCCTCTGTAGTTACCAATTATGTAGCATAATTAGACAAGGCATGGAACTAAGCCTCATAAGTAGCCACAATCATACCACCCTAGTCCAAAGCCATGAACTCATTCTTCTTATGATCTCTCAAAGTCCAGGGGACATGTTTTTTCAGAAACAGAGCATGAAACTGTGTCCAAGTGAGTGGGGGTAAAACTGATGATTTGCATTCTAGATAGGCCCTCCAGCACTTCTCAGCCTCACCCCGAAGCTGGAAGGTCACGAACTATACCCCATGCTGGTGTAAAATACCTAACTTGTGCAGCCTCTCATAACAATAAAAAATAAACTCATAGGCGTCTTTATACAGAACCATGGAACACATGCGGTTTCAACTTCAGAAACTTTGTCAACATATCATGCTAATTACCAATCATCATCGGACCCAACAGAGGATGGAAAAAGGCATCATTGCCTAATGCTCCATCTACCTTAGGAATAGTAGCGGTAATGAGGCGGTTGATCGGAGGTTGAGTAGCTTGTACTACTGGAAGGATTCCAGGACCGACCAACCCATTTGGAAAAGACATGATCTATTGAGCTAACATTGTGTCTAAGGGAGGAATACATGTAGTCTCAGGTTATATTTCTTCCTCTAGTCCAATAGCCTCCTTATTTTCTATTTCCACATTCTCTTGTACCCCTTCTTAGGGTGCAAGAGTGACATCTTTCCTAGGATCATTTTCAATGCGGGCTCCATTCCTGGCAGGTGTTGCCCTTCCTTGACCTCTACCCCTTCCTCTTCCTCTACCCCCATGCCCACCGTGGCCTCTTGCTGAGGACTTCTCACCTGGCTCATTGATGGGAGATACGGGCCTGACGCCGTTAAAACAAAGAATATTAGATACCAATTTGGATCACCAGATGCCAATTGGAGTCAAGTCATAGCACGAAAAGAGTACAAACAAAGAGATTTCCTAAAGTCTCGTAGCCTCTCGAAGAAAAAATACAAACGTCTCTGTACCATTCTGTAAGACTCTACTAGACTCATTTTGGTACAACGAGATCAACGAACCTAGGGATCTGATACCAAATTTTTAATGACCCAGACCGTCGTGATTGACACCCACACTAAACCTCCGATGGTAGAACCATTATTATAATCCATATTACCAAGTTAACGAAATTTAAGACATTTAAATATATGGAAGCAGGTTTAAATGCATAAATTATATAGAGTTCCCATAAACTTCAAAGGTTTAAATAAATAACTAGCCAAACTAACGTGAAAGTTTAACCCCTAGAACATGAAAATCATTGTACCAGAACATCTAAAGTGCAAAAAGTCTAAGAAAATGGGTACAACCCCAACTAACATAAGAAATATCTAAATAGTCTAAGTACAAAAGAAATGGACTAAATAATAAGAAGGACTCCATGGCAGCCAGAAATAACTGGCTCACCCTTGAAATCTGGTCTCGATCAATAATCTCCTATTTGAGGTCTATCAATAGCCTCCTGAAGATGCCTTGTATTCAACATGAACGAGCAAGTGTAGTATGAGTACTCAACCATAGTGTACTAATAGGATCACACGGATATTCCAGTAAGAAGATATAACAATACAACGGTCCTTTCATGGAATCCATACCCAAATTGTTAGTGTTCCAGAACGTGACACTCAATCCTAATTAGTGTGCCGAAACGTGATACCCAATCCAATATATGTGTCGAAACGTGACACCTGATCTAATTTATGTTTCGCAACGTGACACCCGATCCAATCAACACAACCATTATCGCATTTACACTCATAATGTACATACTCATAATCATACAATCAAGTGTTAAATAATGGCAAACATTTGTTCACTCATACTAATTTCAATAGGTTTGATTAACAGTGCTTCATTCACATACATACATGCATTACAATGAAGCAATTAACAACACACATCACACAAACATGAAATCAAATCATCACCTACCTTAAAAACCAAGATTGAATCCCCCCAAGGAACTTGAATCTTCACTTTCCAAATTCATTCTACTTGTTCGTGGTCTAAAACCAACAATTTAATGCAAAGATCAATAAACGAGGCCTAATTACCTAGATTACAATCGAAATTATGAACCCAAGGCCAAACCCAAGATCCCAATACCCATCATAGGTCTTTTTCCACCATTAGTTTCAGGCCAAAACCCTCCCTCAATGATATCCACCCAAGAATCTAAGTTCTACGAATCGAAAAATGGATTAGGGGAGGAAAAACATTACCTTTCGCTCTAGAAGAGGTGGAAAACTGTCAAGAACTTACCCTGGATCATTTCTTAGCTCTCAAGAACAAAAATTATAAAATAAAAATGTTTTGGAGGTTTAATCCTAACTTAATTTGAGACTAGGCCGCTATGGCGGACCCCATCCCGCCACAGCGGCCCCACCCCAGTGGAATAAATCCAATCTTGGCGGCTTGCGTGGAGACAGAATGTCGGAATTAGAGTTTAAAAACCCTATTTCACAACACACCTTCAACCCTTAACGTTTAAGAACTAGCCATTCATGCTAAAATCTATTTCGGGAGTTCTACTCACTTAAATTTCATTCCATAAAGTCGTATGGGTTCCTTAATGTCTTAGCTATCCACTCATGTTACCAAATTCAATATTAAGTCTCTTATTCATTACCAGATTTCCCTAGGCAAGGAATTTTCAAGTCACTAGTCAAAAGTTTTCTGGCCCCAATTCTTGCCCCAATGGTTTTTTCCCTAACAGCGGAAACAAGTCGTTACAAGGAGTCTATCCTCTTACCTTAGTTTGTGATACAATGGGAATGATAGATAAGATTCTTGCATGGGTATCCCTTTAAAAAATTCTCAACATACGAACTAGAGTGTCATAATGAATATAATGTTTAAATATTTCCTTAGATAAACTATGTTTATCACAATCTTTGTCACGACCCAATTCCTCAAGTCATGATGGTGCCTACTATAACCCACTAGTAGCCTGTAGGCAAGGCAACCTATATCCCGAAACTACAAATAAAGGGATTGAGGGAAGAAAACTAAATTTAACTAAAACAATAACATAAATAACATGAATCATAGATGAAGAAGCGGAAGCAAGCCAAAATATATATACAAATAAGAAATCCCTCCAAGAACCTTGAAGTCCAATGTACAGAGCTACTAACAAAATAAGTACAAGTCCCAAAAATGGACCACAGAAACAAGACTGTCTCAAAAAGCAAAAAAGAAGTCAATATTTATAGATGGATACTGGTATAACACAAAATGCAAAGTGCTCACCCCCGTCTCTGAATCAGATTGCAGCAGGCTCGATGTCAACGTTGGTAGATGGTGCTCGGACCTTCATCACAAAAACAGATGTAGAGTGTAGTATGAGTACCAAAACAATACGTACCCAATAGTCCTTGTAAGCTGATTGAGCAAGAAAAGAAAAAGTAATATAAGATGCGAGAATCTAAAAATTTACCAGAAACAGGAAGGAGAAATCTAACTGGTATTCATAGAAGTGTACAAACACACAAAGAACAGGAGAATAACTAACTAAATCCAATCGGGCTCCCATAAACCCGACGGGCACACTTGTGTGCAAGCTAAAAGTAAAACTTGAGGGGACTCTCATAAGACCGACATGTACATGAAAGAGTTTAGAATGGAATAAGAGAACCCGACGAAGTTTCCAAGATTTCCACAACTTTCCGTGGATTCGAACCGAACCAATCCAGAACTGATAGGGGTTAAGGACTTGAACCGAATTGAAGATGGAAAATCAAGGACATGAACCGAGATTTGGAGTAACTGAGGTCTTGAACAAAGGCTAAGGATAATTGTGAACTTGAACCACATATAAATATGACTAAGAACTTGAATCGAGGTGAGAGTAGCTATGGACTTGAACCAAGCTGTAAGGAGTAGTGGACTTGAACCACGATTACAAATGGCAATGGACATGAACCATTTCCGGTGGAGTGAATTAGGGGACTTGAACCACAAATAGTGGGAAATCATCTAGAAATAGGATCGGTCCCCAACCGAGCATCACAAGGAGTACCTCAAATCTGAGAGCTGTCAATAGATCACTCCAGCCTGAACCATGTCTAACCAGAATCGACGAGTAGCTTCCACACTAAGAATCAAAGACACCGAAACGACATAAATAGGGGATTTGTGGATATATGGTTCCAAGAGCAGTGTTACTGCCTAGATAAGGCCCAACCTATCAACTCAGATCTGCTACATCAACAAGGAGCTAAGTCGTTTGAAGCGACGTCGGGAATATTACAAGGCCTAACGGCTCCAAAATGACTCAGGTCTATGTCAATCACTAGCCTAAGCCTAGACTAAGGCTAAACATGCTCCATCAATTTTCACAAATCACAAATAAGGCACACCACAAGGTGAGGATGATCAATAAATACAATAGACATGCTTCAACCACCAGAAATACCCGAAAAAGTAGCCTAAGGCATAGATTTAGGATATTAACATGATTAACAGCCAATTCAACCCCAAATTCATACAAATCAATATAAAATTACTTAATCATGCTCAGTCTAAGGAAAGGGAAGTCGTAGCCTACCTGTAGGCCGATCATGCGCACTCCAAATCACGTTGCAGTAGCTTTTCCCTTCTGTACAACCTTGAAACGCTGCCACACTATCAAAAATATAATCAAAACGTCAATACAGTCATTTTGACACCAAAATTGCATTTTTTGAAGACAGACCCAAAATCAGGTCTAAAACGGGATTGTCGGACCTGCATCGAGAATCCCAAAATTGACTCTGTGAAAAGGTTCATTTTACCTCCCCGAACTTGTGTCCCAAAATAGAACACTATTCAGGGCTCGAAAAAGCCCGGAATCAGCCCATGCATATTGATCACCATTAAAGTTAAAGAAGGAGAGGATAACAACTAAAGCTTGATAAATTACTTGAAATGGTGGTCCCCCCAACAATCCCCGAGTACTACAATACGTAGAAATGCCAATTTCTAGCAACCTAACCTTTGAATCACCCTAAATGGAGCTAAAATGAGAGAGAAATCGTGTTTAGAAAATGAGGGGTGAATGCTGATTTTCGGCTTTAAATAATGGCAGATCTTGTCGCTAAAAGGACTTCTAGTCGCTAAAAAAAAGGCATTTCTAGTCGCTAAAAGCCTGCACCAGATTTCAGATTTTTTCCATTTTTTTGAAGTCTCCGAACTGACCCTCAAATTCATTCGAGACCAAATAAAAATTAACTAGATATGCTACGCCACTAAATTTGACATTCCGGACTCAATGAAATTGTTAAATTTCCGTAAAAAGAAGAAATACCCCTCGGGACCCATTAGGCCTAAAACTCAACTTTTCGTCTAAACACCGAATAATAAAAAAGAAGATCTCAAGACCCAAATGAAAGGTCCTACTAGACCAAATTCAACATTCCGGAGCTAATGACGCCGACGGAATTCTCATACGACAATTAATTCTCTAAATGTTGACCAAAGTTAACTCTAGGCCTTTAAGCTTTCCAACATCTCACCTAAGTGCTCAAACTCACACCGGAAGCCTTAGGACCCGAACCAAAGGTCCTTCTAGATCAAACTTGACATTCCAGAGCTAACAGTGCTGACAAAATTTCAATCAGAGCACGTTTACCAAGAATGTTGGCCAAGGTCAAACTTAAGCCAAAGCTTAAAAGCTAAAACACCTAATGGCACAAACTCGCGCTAAAACCCTCGAGATTCAAGACAACCATGTCGCTAATTGTCAAAATTCCATTCTGAGGTTGTTTACCTAAAGTTTTGACTAAATTCAACTATTCAAGTTTCAAAAGCTTCAAAACGGGGGAACGGGCATAAAACCTACGCGAACGACTAGACGATCGAGCAATTAGCTCTAGAAAGTCTTAAATGACTTGAGATCGCTATAGGAACACTCTAAACGATGAAAAGAAGGCATTAAGGTGAAAATGACATGGATGGTCATTACAATCTTACTTGACATAAAATTTAATAAAGAATGGGGACTTTGTGAACTTTTAGCCTTAAGTATCTCATAATATTATTCACTATGATTAAGTCAGATTAATGTAAATGTCAAATGTTGATTTGAAAAGTCAACCTTGGCAAAATGATTTAAATCTAGGGCTAAGACCATAAATGCATTTTCCTTAGTATAAGAATTTCCAAATATTAATCTAAATCAAAAGTAGATATTGATAGTTTGCCCCCTTGAATAAAAAAATCTAATCGAAAAACTCTAAACCCATAACTTCTTTCCCTAAAATGCCTATATCTCCAAGAATCATGATAGTTTATCTTTATTCCTTTTTATATATGAAAAGTTTTGACTTATATATATATATATATATATATATAACAAAAATGCATCTAATTAAGTAGAGTCATATATTACTTTTTTTTACTTTACTTTTTCCTTAAAGGTCTAGTTGATCAAATATATTTTTTTTGGCAATTAAAGGATTTTATTACCAAGTAGCAAAAGAGTAAAAGAACAAAATCATGATGAAAATCATCATATTACCATTCTTATTCTATAAAAGTTGTTTTGTCTCTTAAGAAGAAATACTATATAAAGAGTGTCTTCTTAAGTTGATAAACAACAAAATTTGAAAGAAAAGATGGGCAAATTGAATAGTTTGATATTTTCTGTTCTCGTAATTATGTTGATAGCATCAACATGTTTGTTTCTTCTGTCTATAATAAAAATTTGTTTTATATGAACAATTAGTATAATAGTTTATTATATTTTACTACATAATGAAGTGTGCAAATGATCATTTAAAGTTACATACAACAATAAATCTGTTTCATTTCTAGAAAATAGACAAATAATTAACTTATATTTTTTTCTTTCATATTTCATTATGTTACCTTACCTTTCAAGATTTTTGGAATAGATGTGAAAGATACATATAATGAAATTCAAATTTCAGGTTTGTTTCAAGTAGATGGTTTGAACTTTTGCACCGACAATCACATTGGACGTTGCATTTCTGGCAACGAAGATGATACCAAATATGATAATATTTGCAAGCAAAATTGTAAGGGAGGTGACTGCAAAGTCATCGGCAAAACACCTCCTAATCATTTTTTTCATTGTCTTTGTTAACTAATCATTTCAAACTTATTCAATGTACGTGGTTGCTTTTTCAAAAGAGGCATTGTTATCTTTCAGTATGCATATATTAGAAAATCTATTGTAAAATTTTAATTTTATGTTCAAAAAGTATTATCTTTAATTTTTTTTTATATGGATCAATTAATAATTATTTTCTCTTTGCCACTAGGTTCATTTTCAATATTATGGTAACGAAGAGATAAATGGTGTATCCTTTAATATATTATTTTAATATTGTCCTAAAACATAATTTAGACTTTTATAATTTTATGTTAGATCATGAATAAAATTTTTCAATCACAGACTTGAACTAAAATTTAATCAAGAATGAAGACTATTAAAAAGTTTAATCTTAAATATCTCAAATTATAAAAATCGAGTTTTGCATGATCAATTACTTTTGGATAAACTCTCCAAAATATAATAGATCTAGTTAATTAAAATCCAAATGTTGATTTGAAAAGTCATCTTTAGCAAAGTGGTTAAATGTTGGACTAATAAGGCAATCAATGTATTCTCAAAGAAAAAATAATAAAAAATCTAATCTAAATCAAATTAGACATCAATTGTTTACCCCCTCAAACAAAATAATTGAATCGAAGAACTATAGAATTTTGAATCCACAACAGTAACATGGATACCAACTCTTAACTTCATTTCTTAAAATGTCTAAATCTCCAAGAATGCGATAATTTGTTTTAAATCATTTTATATATAAAAAAAGTTTTGGCATCTGTTGAAAAATAGGAAATTTCAAACTGCTTGTAAAAAAATGTTAAAGTGATAGAAAGTAAATTGTAATCACAAATAAAATATGAAGTAACCTAATTTTTTTGATAAACAATAATCAGTACAAATCAGTTTATCTTGTGATTCTTCTCTCCTTAGAGTTTCTCCATTATTCGAGGGTCATTAGTGGTGTATTTCTCGAACTAACGATGATCTGAGTTGATCCTTTGTGAATATCCCAAGAGTTTATGGGATATTAGATATGAGATATTTGAGATGCCTTTTTAAGGGAAATATATTACCCTTTATATAGGCATGACTAGGAATTATGATTGAAAAGCCTCCAGGAACCTAACTGAAGTTGAACATGTATGGTAGAGTCCTAATTGAAATTAAATACATTTTGTAGAGTTTGAGAATATTTTGATATCTACATTTACTATATAACATAATACATCCAATTAAGTAGACTACTTGATACTATTTTACTTATCACTTTACTTTTAGTTTTTCCTTAATTGCCTAAGTTATCAAATATTTTTCTGGTAACTAAATAATTTTACTACCAAGTTGAAAATGAGTTACATAAAAAAATTAGTGATCGATGGACATCCCCAAATCATTAAACGTAATATTCACTAGTATTTATCTTTTAATGAAGGGATACACTTAATATCTTAGATAATGTCATACCAAAAAGGGAGAAAAATGAGAAGTGTCATATAAAATATGTCACGCCTCGAGCCTACACCCTGGATGTGGCCGACACTCGAGAGCCATTCCTGGTCTCCAAGAAAACCCTTGGCCTAGCTGACTACTAGTGGAAGACTTAATCAAGCTATAAAAGGCGTTAAAATGAATTTTTGAACAATTAAACTAAAAGTAAATACTTAACTCAAATTGCCTGTAAAATACTGAACCTTACAAGGATAATAGTTTGCAAAAAACATGTCAAGGAAGAAAATACATACTAAAAGACTCCTCGAACTTTATCTATCTTTGAAACCTTTAATGTTTAAGATAGGTGTAGGGACAAGGCCCACGACGCCTCAAAACAACTATAATGAAAGTAAATCTGAAGTCCTCAAGAATACTAGGAGGCTCACCAAAAGCTAACTAGAGTGTAGAGTGATCTCAGTGAAGCCTGTGTTGATGATCCTGAACACATGTATCTTCATCATAAAAGGATGTAGGTCGAATGACATCAGTACATTTGAATGTACGAGTATGTAATATAGCCGAAGCGAAAAATAATTGAATAAAAGGTCTGTAATAGGTAAAACATGAACTCAACTGAATGTCAAGGACTAAAGAAATGAAATTATTTAAATTTTACAAAAACACTTACTCATATCTTAAACTCAACATAATAAGTGATATATAAAATTTACACTTAACTCTATTGGGAGATTCTCTAACCGAAAACAATCACTATAAGCTACGTGATAATACAATGTCTCACCCACGCTGCCAGAACTGTCCTATACCTTGCAGGGGTATAGAACACCTCAACTAAGTGGATCCACTAAGCTATGCTCAAAAGAAATAAGGAGTCATCTAAAAAGTATGATCTTTTACCTATGTTGGCATACATGGTTTATGAGGATTTTGAGCAGTTTGAACTCATCCCCATATCAGTGCTTAGTACTACTCCCAATAATATATATATACTCATGCTCAAATGTATAAAATATACTCTTTCTCTAGTTTGAGAAAATTTCTCAAACTATCCTCTTAAAAGAGGTAACTACTTTGAAATATCTCTAAACTCATAAACTCGTTCAGAAATCAAAGTTTCCCTTTTCTCAAAATAATACTCTCTTTATTCATGTAAAAATGAAACATTTGGGAAGTATTTAGTTCCGCAAAACTCAGTTTAAAACACAATCATTGACTTTAAAAGATTCTCAAAATTTATAACTCAAAATAGAGTTCATGCTGAAATATAGACATGAGCTAATCAAATAAAGGATCTCACTAACAATATAGAAAACTCAATACTCATAACTAAACAACTCAAGAACTCAGAACTCAACGATACTACTCCTCTCAAGAATACTCATTTCATAGGGTTCATGCTGAAATATAGAAATGAACAAAGTAACTAAAGAATCTCAATGCATAACATATAGCAATTCAATAATTAGGAATATAATTTTTTTAAAAAAAATAGGAACTCAAGAACTCAAAATTAGCTCAATAAAAACTCTTGAACTTTCCTCTTAAATTCACTTTAGTTTTGAATGCACATTATGACATGTGATTAGGATATGTAGGAATTCTCAAATGTAAATGGAGTTAATAAGAGCTAATATAGAGAAGGGAAAAATAGCTACAAATTAAAGGAGCACGTGTCGGATGAAACAAGCAAAGATTAGACCAGAACTCCTTGGCGTACTGCAGGCGCGTTACCTCTCGGACTGAACATCATAATTTAGGCCTTGATGTACTGCTGGCACGTCTCGTCGGGCCCTGGACTAATGAAGTTTAGCCTTGGCGCTATCATGGTGCGCCGCCCCAGGCCACTACCCTGCAACCCAGTGAGTTTTCAAGCATAACTTAGGACTTGAACTTAGTTTAGAATTGGGAAATTTCTCCTAAACTCTTCTTGATTCTTAAACCCAAAATGATAACATACAATATCTTTGAAAACATAACTTTTACCAAAGATTCACAACCCAAAAAAATAAAATCCTTCATTGTTAAAGAATTGAACTAAAAACTAAGAACTGCGAATGAATCCTTTAGATATAACGATTTCTTGACTAAATGGAGATGTAGGGCGTGATGAAGAACAAGTCCAACACCGCGAGAAGCCTTACATACCTTGAAAGAACAATGTTCTTTGTGTAAATCAAGAAATCTAGAAGAATGCTTGAAAACCTAGTTTTTCTCCTCTTGGAACCTCGCTCAAATTTCTAAAGTGTTTAGGAATCTGAAAAGGTGGTTTAGCAACTGATTAACCCTATAATTGGGTGAGGAAAAACGTGGCTAGGCTTAGTAGGAAAAGAAAAAGACCAAACTTCCCTTCTAAAAACGAATGAGGTGCCTTAAATAGAGAGGCTTCACTTAAATAGACATAACTTTTTACTTAGAGCTCGAAATTAAGCAAACTTGGTGGCATTGGAAAGAGGACTTAAAGACCTTCAATTTCATAGGTCATGGGTCACCTAATTCTATATGTGCTAAAATATATGATCATTTGAAATTGACCCAAAAGGAAAAAAACGTTTGATGGGTTACTTGTACGAACCTCTCTTTAGCTTGTTTCAAAGTCCAAGGTGTTACATATAGTGTCCTTAACACCTAAGAAAATTAGAATCACCCGTTTCAATCTTGTTCACAAATGGAGAATGGTTTGAGGCTTAACTTAGAAATTTTTGGGATGTTACAATATCTCCTCTTTAGGATCATTCTTCGAATGACTGCTGCGCAGAGAATGGAAAGGACTTACTCTTAGTCTCTTTCTTAGTTCTGAAATTTCGTACCAACATAAGCAGAACTTATTTATGCTAAGAGTTTTGGAACTGTATATAAAAAATAAGTCAAGAACGATATTGTTTTGAACATATTCACACTCTATCCGAAGTTATCTTACATGAATCAAAACAATATGGGCATGAAGTAAGAAAAAGACTATTATGCCTTAAGCAATACAATAACTAGATTTCAACCCTAGCAACACCTCTAAATCATGCCCTTCTTTAAGGATACCACACCTCATTAGCTGCAACTCATCACTCCTACACGGATTTATGACTACTTATACCAAGGTGTAATATAACTGTCTGCTTTTACCGTGTTCAAGCTTGAATCAAAATATGCTAAACATGAGATGTTTATACTTATCTAAACCATCAGATTCTGGTTCTATACCTCTATAGGGAATGTGGAATTATACCTCTATAGGGAATCTCATTCCAAGAATACTTCTCCTTATAGTTTCCTTCAACCAACCTTGAGCCTATGTCAAGAAACACATAATGCATTATGCATTTGTCCACATGTTAACAACACAACATTCAAGTCTAGTACTATAACTACTCCATGGACTCCTACTAACCAATCCTTCTAAGAATTTCTCAATCTCTCAACATCTCTACTAATTGGAATTTCACACATTATTACAGGAACCTACTGATTTCTTTCATTTAACTATTACTCATAGTAAAACACCATCCTATTCCTCCTTCACATTATAACTTTAGATGGAATAAAAGCACCATCACTACCACAATAAGAAACATCAACCCTATCCTTCTATCATTACTCAACTACTATTGACAACATTGCTATCAAACCTAAAAAAGATCACTGAAAGAGCTTAGAGCAAAAGATCATAAGCATCATTCATTCGAGAAATCGGATGTAAGAAAATGTACGACATAACATTATGTTTCTAGCCATTCATAGTAAATCATGAATTCACAATACTAAGAAAATTATGAGAGATGATTGCTTATATGAATAGGTTCATATCATGAAGCTGATACCATAATTTTATGGAGTAAGATTTAGATCATTGGGTTAAAGTCTTTGCCTATATTTTGTGAATTGAGCATAGATGTAAATCTGTCTGTAACGTATGAGCATAGGTCATGAACAAAATTTTGATATTAGGGGCATTAACAGGATGATGTAACGATTGAAATTAAAGGAATATACTAGAGTATGAATGGATTTATATAACACTAACTCTTTCTGGACACTTTCACTATCTGATTCTTAATATTGGACTTGGTTTCTCATCTTATTGTCTCCTGCTTAGGTCTGAAGCTAATACTTTAAAGCTATGGATATATTCCATCTTTTCTAAACTAGTTTATATTAGATTTACTCTAATACTCGAAAAATGCTACTCTTGTGGTTACTGAACTGTCTATGTGTAAATACTAAGATTTCTTCTAGGGCTTCTTTCTTAAATACTACTCTTAAATTCTTCTGGCTTCTATAGAAGACTTTCTATAAGTGCTACACATACTTACCTATAAAGTAATTTAATCAAACTCTTAATAGCATGAATTATTCTTCATAGCCAACTATATTGTCCTTCTAAGTTCATATCAATCTAACGGGAGGAAACTTGAACTATATTTGAAAGTCTCATCATTGGCTATATATAGTCCCTTCGGCCAACTCTTAATCCACATTGATAACTCAAATATACTATCTAGGAATATATAGAAAATCATAAACTCAATTAGAACCTTGTCCAACTACATACGATCTTGGGTACACCGCTTAATGCTCTTGTTAATCTAATGATTTAGCCTCACTTCTTTGGTCTCATATAAGGGTCATAATACCACACTTGTACCACTCACATCTATTGCAACTAACTTTTGAATTCCTCACCTACTCTATGTCAAATCTACCATATCAGATCTCAAACCAACATCTTCACTCTCATTTACTATGGACGTTGCATTTCTGGCAACGAAGATGATACCAAATGTGATAATATTTGCAAGAAAAATTGTAAGGGAGGTCACTGCAAAGTCATCGGCAAAACACCTCCTAATCATTTTTGTCATTGTCTTTGTTAACAAATCTTTTCAAACTTATTCTATATACTTCGTTGCTTTTACAAAAGAGATATTGCTATGTTTCAGTATGCATATATTAAAAATTCTATAATAAAATTCTAATTTTATGTTCAAGAAAGTATTTTCTTTAATTTATTTATTTGGGTCATTTAATAATTATTTTTCTCTTTGCCTCTGGCTTCATTTTCAATATTATGGTAATGAACAGATAAATGGTCTATCTTTTAATATATTATTCTCATATTATTCTAAAACCTAAATTAGACTTTGATATTTTCATTTTAGATCGTGAATAAAATTATCCTGACAAATAAAATTAAGATAAATAATGTGATCCCGACATTGTTGATAAGAGCACTCATCCTTAACAAAATACTTCGAAATTGAGAGACAAACAATATTTCTCAAATTTACTATGTTTATCCAATACTTGAACTAAAATTTAATCAATAATGAATACTTTTGAAAAAATTTAATCTTAAATATCTCAAATTATAGGAATCGAATTTTGAAAGATAAATTACTTTTGGATGAACACTCTCCAAAATTTTATAGGTCAAGTTAATGTAAAATCCAAATGTTGATTTGAAAAGTCAACTTTAGCAAAGTGGTTAAAATGTTGGATTAATATGGCCATCAATGTATTCTCATCAATGAAATCAAAACATTAATCTAAATCAAAATTAGATATCAATTGTTTACCCCCCATAATTTTTCAATCCACAAAAGTAACATGGATACCAACTCATAACTTCTTTTCTTAAAATGTCTAAATCTCCAAGAATGTGTTAATTTGCCTTAATTCATTTTATATATGAAATGTTTTGGCTTCTATTGAAAAATAGGAAATTTAAAGTGATAGAAAGTTAATTGCAATCACAATATATATATATATATATATATATATATATATATATATATATATATATATATATATATATATATATATATATGAAAAAGAATAATTTCATTGATAAAAAATAATCAGTATGAATTTGTTTATCTCTTGATTCTTCTCTCCTTAGAGTTTTGCCGTTATTTGAGGTTTGCTAGTAGCATATTTCTCGACCTAAAGATAATTTGGGTTGATCCTTTATGAATATCCCAAGAGTTTATGGGATATTCGAGATGCCTTTTTAAGGAAAATATATTAACCTTTATATAGACATGAACTAGGGTTTCGAATTGAAAAGCCTCCAAGAACTTAACTGAAGTTTAACACGTGTAGTAGAGTCCCAATTGAAATTAATCACATTTTGTGGAGTCCCATAAAATATTGATATCTACAAATACTATATAACAAAATGCATCCAATTAAGTAGAGTACTTAATACTATTTTACTTATCACTTTACTTTTAGTTTTTCCTTCATTGCCTATGTTATCAAATAATTTTTTGGTAACTAAATAATTTTACTACCAAGTTGAAAATGAGTACATAAAAAAATTAGTGATCGATGGACATCCCCAAATCATTAAACGTACTTTTCACAAGTCTTTATCTTTTATAAACTAATAAACTTTTAATAAAGGGATACACTTTATATCTTAGATAATGTCATTTTAAAAAGGGAGAATAATGTGAATTGTCATATAAAACATAACACAAGTTAACATGAAATATATATTGAAGGACTTGATGATGATGTAGCCCCAAGATACAAATCCTAAACAAACAATACATGATATGAATTTTGATTATGATAAATGTGGTATTAGAGTCAGACTCTTGTAGTACGATCAACGATGGTAGGATTCTCAGTGAGTACGCTAAGATCCTATGATGGGGTGCTCATGATAAAGGTCAAGAAGATGAAAGTGGACCAAAGAGAATGACTGACATTGTAATGACCCTTAACGTTGTTTTATGAATTTTTTATAAAATTACAATTTTACCCCCTTCCAATAGTTTCCTTGAGTCGTGTTTGATCAGTTCATGAAGTTGGTTTTTCAAATTGATTGAAAAGTTTTAGTTTTTGGAAGTTTTGAGTTTTGGCAGGTTCAAAGTTGTTAAAAGTCAGTTTTTGTAACAACTGAAGTTTGAAGTCTCGAAATGAAATTCCATTTGTTCCATCAACTTCAAAATGTGGAATTTGGTCTATGAAAGTTGTCGTCTTCTACTTTGGATTTGTTTCATGGATTTGAGGCCTTGAGGTTGAAGTTAAAGTGAATTTAGACCTTGAGTTGACTTTGGTCAACATTCAGAGTTCGGACACATGGATAATAGTTTCGATAATTTCATTTGATTCGAGAGATGATTTTAGCACTAGGTGCAGTGTTTGTTGAATTTTCATAGGTCCTGAGGTAGTTTGGTATTTTTTTTAGCTTTAAGTTTGTTTATTATGAGTTTCATGGATTTCGTGTCAAATAGACCTTGTTGATCTATATTGCAATGACAAAGATGGTCATTTTTAAAAACTTCCATAAAATTTTCATTTTACCCCTCTCATTACTGACCCCAAGTCATTTCTGATTGGATTTTGATTTTTTTTTTTTTTTAACATTGAGTTAAAAGTTGTGAATTATGGAAGTTTTTGAATTTAAAGGCTTGCATTAATAGAAAAGCTTTGTAAAAATCGTCGGTAATAGCCCGCAAGTCGTACAAAACTTTCGATCTCCGAAACTGATGTAGGTCGGGTCCAACCCCCACTGCCTCAATCTTGCCTGGATCTACCTGACTATCCTTCTTGAACACCACGTATCCAAAAAATGCCACAGAATCAAGCCAAAACTCACACTTTTAGAAGTTGGCGTAAAGCTTGTCTTCTCTCAAATGTTGATCCTGATATGCCTCAATCTTGGAATACACCAAGTTGTCGTCAATGACCGCTATCACAAAGGAATCATGATAAGGTCAGAACACCCTATTCATGAACTCCATGAACGTTGCAGGGGCATTAGTCAAACCAAAAGACATCACAAGAAACTCATAGTTCCCACACCGAGTCCTAAAAGTTGTCTCAGGGATATTCAATGCCCTAATCTTCAAATGACCTCAAATCAATCTTATAAAATAGAGATGCACCTTGCAGCTTATCAAACAAATCATTGATATGAAGAAGAGGATAACTGTTCTTCACTGTAACTTTGTTCAATTGTCAATAATCAATACACACACTCATAGATCCATCATTCTTTCTCACAAACAACACAGGAGAAATCCATGGTGAAACACTAGGGTGAATAAATCCCTTACTCAACAAATTCAGCGATTTATCCTTCAATTCCTTCAAGTAAGTTGGAGCCATATGATAAAAAGAAATAGAGATGGGCTTGGTGCCCGACTCCAAGTCAATAGCAAAGTCAATATCCCTATCTGGAGGAACAGCTGGAAAATCAAAAAGAAACACATTTGAAAACTCTTGAACTATGGGTATAGAATCCATGGGAGATGGCTCAACACTAGTATCTCGAATTAAAGCCAAATAGGACATACACCCTCTATCAACCAATCTCTGAGCTCTAATATAGGATATAACTTTGAATAATAATAACCATTAGCACTTGCCCACTCAAATATCGGGGCACCTTGCATCGCTAAAGTCATAGTCTTGGAAAATGCTAATCCATACCCAAGATAATGTCAAAGTCTACCATTCCCAAAATGATCAAGTCTACCCAACTATCATACCCGGCCCAAACAACAAGACATGATCGATACACTTGATCCACCACTAAGGATTCACCCATTGTTGTAGAAACATGAATAGGCACATGCATGAAATCATACATCATATCAAACCTAGCAGAAAAATAGGTAGACACGTATGAGAAAGTAGAACCCGGATCATATAATACAGATGCAGGTACATGGCAAACTAAGAAATACATGTTATCACAACATCAGAAGTCGTAGCTTCATGCTCCCTAGAAAAGCATAGCACTGGTAAAACCCCTACAAAAAATCTATCTAAACACTCAAATCATTCGGAAAACCCTCACTTCAAGGACTCAAAGACCTCCATTGTTAGCTAAAACTCAAGACCTTCTCAAGAACTCAATCAATCAACTTCAAGAATGAATTTATGGGAAAAACTGTACATGATTGGAGTGAGGATGAACAAATCCATCACTATGGGAAACCTCACATACCTAGAAAGAATGAAGTTCTTGGCAATTTCCCCAAAGTCTTGAAGAACTTTTGAAACCTCCTATTTTCTCCTCTTGAACTTTGCCCTAACTTTCTTAAATGCTTTAGGACGAATTAAAAACTGATTTCAATCAGCTTAGACCACTAATTGGGTGAAGAAGGCGTGA
This sequence comes from Solanum bulbocastanum, assembly GCA_037074985.1. Classification (NCBI taxonomy): domain Eukaryota; kingdom Viridiplantae; phylum Streptophyta; class Magnoliopsida; order Solanales; family Solanaceae; genus Solanum; species Solanum bulbocastanum. Next base: position 9,301,798 of record CM073603.1, on the reverse strand, counting down.
AGGCCTAGTGGGCCTAGGGAAAAGACCAAAATACCCATCTTTAAAATGGATGAATTTCCTTAACTAGACATGCTGCACTCAAATGGGCGTATCTCCTTCATCTGAACTCAAAATTTAGAAAAATCCATGGAGTTGGAAAGAGGACTCAACAACCTTCAATTTGATCCCTCATGGACCACCTAACTTATACCGTGCTGAAAGTTATGATCATTTAAAGTTGACCTAAAACTCACAATTTAAGTGTAACTTGTACGAATCTCAATTTAGCTATTTCTAATTTTGAGGCGTTGCAATATCTCCCCCTGAACATTCGTCCTTGAATGAGATCACTCTAAGTCAAAAGGGAAATGGGAAGCATCTAACAACCGCACCTCAAGTACATAACATACAATTCACACAACTCAACACATTAACTTAGAGAGTATTTTACAGTGAATCATTATATTGATATGGAATTTCTCCGAAAAGAAAGACATGTGGGTATCTTTTATTCATATCCTCCTTACCCTCCCAAGAAGCTTCTTCAACAAATTGATTTTTCCATAGGACTTTGACTGTTGCAACCTCCTTGGTCCTCAACTTGCGAACCTAACGATTAAGAATCTAAATGGGTATCTCCGCATAAGATAAGTCGTACTTAATACCAATATTCTCAGTTGGTATAATAAGTATAGGATCGCTCAAACACATCTTCAACTAAGAACTATGGAAGATCGGATGGATTGTTGCTAACTTGATGGTAGCTCAAACTCATAAGCTACATGGTAAACTCTCTTGATCTTCAAGTAAACCCAATCATCCACCTCAAACTCTAAGTCTCTTCTCCTAACATCTGTATAGGATTGCTGACGACTTTGCATTATTTTCAACCTTTCTTGAATGATCTTCACTTTTTCCATGGCTTGATGAACCAAGTCTGGTCCTATCAACCCAGCTTCATGAACCTCAAACCATCTAATAGGATATCTACATATTCGCCCATAAAGAGCCTCACAAGGAGCCATCTGGATGCTAGAGTGATGACTGTTGATAGAAGAAAACTCTATGAGTGGTAGGTGATCATCCTAATAACCTTTAAAATTGATCACACAAGCCCTCCACATATCCTATAAAGTCTTTATCATACGCTCTTCTTGACCATCAGTCTGTTGGTGGAAAGCAGTACTTAAATTTATCTTTGAGCCCAAACCTTTCTAGAAAGACTTTCAAAATTGTTCGGTGAGTTCTGCACCTTTATTTGAAATGATAGACACAGGAACCCCATGAAGTCTAACTATTTTTTTAATATATAATATGACATAATATTATGCTGAATAGGTAGTCTTTATTTGTAAGAAATGTGTTGATTTTGTCATCTGATCTACAATCACCCAAATAGAATCATGCTGCTTGTGAGATCGCGACAAACCACTAATGAAATCCATATAATCATCTCCCACTTCTATTACAGAATATTTATATATTCTGAGCCACACCACCGGACCTTTGGTGCTCTACCTTGACTTGTTGGCAATTCAGGCACTTGGCAACGAAATTTGTAATATCCCTTTTCATACTACTCCACCAATAGACTTCTCTCAAGTCACTATACATCTTTGTGGAACCGAGATGAATTGAATATCTGGGACTATGAGCTTCCTCCATAATCCTCTCTTGGAGCTCATCCACCTTTGACACACACAATCTACCTTGATACCTTAACACACCATCTACCCTTTGTTCAAAAGCTATCTGTTTCTGCTTGTGCACGTTTTCCTTTAATTCAAGAAAAATGGGGTCTTGGTCTTGTTTCTCCTTCACCTTAGGCACTAGTGATAATTCAGTCCCGTTCATCACCACCACTCCACATTCATTGGCATCTATCAACCAGACTCCCAATCATGCATGCCTGTGCACATATTTGGAAAATTCTTTCTTGTCTTCCTCAACATGGGTAGTACTACCCATAGATAACCTTCTTAAAGCATCAGCAACAACATTTGCCTTACCTGGGTGATTGACAATACTCTTGTCATAATCCTTGAGTAACTCCAACCGCCTCCTCTGTCTGAGATTAATCTCTTTCTGGGTGAAAACATACTAATGTCTCTTGTGATCGGTGAACACATAAACATGAACACCATAGAGATAGTGACGCCATATTTTCAAAGCAAACTCTACAGCAACCAACTTAAGATCATGAGTCGGGTAATTTTTCTCGTGAATCTTAAGTTGTCTGAAGGTGTAAGCTATAAATTTTCCATTCAGCATCAATACAAAACCAAGTCCAACTCTGGACGCATCGCAATACAAAACAAAGCCTTATGTACCCTCTGGTAGGGTTAACAGTGGGTAGTAGTTAATCGGGTTTCAATTCCTAAAAGCTTTTCTTACAAGCTTCAGACCATTGAAACTTCATTGTTATTTGAGTAAACTTTGTCAACGCGGATGAAATAGATGAGAACCCCTAGACAAACCTTCTATAATAACAAGCCAATCCCAAGAAACTCCGTATATCAGTTGGAGATGTAGGTCTGGTCCAGTTCTGCACTGCTTCAATCTTTTGAGTGTTAACTCGAATCCCTTCACTAGAAACAATGTGGCCTAAGAACGTAACAGACTTAAGCCAAAACTCACACTTAGAAATTTTTTCATACAACTCCTTATCTTTGAGAGTTTGGAGAACTATTCTGAGATAACTAGCATAATCCTCCTCATTACTCGAGTAAATCAGAATGTCATCAATAAACACCATAAGAACATGTCAAGGTTGGGTTAAAATACTCTGTTCATAAGATCCATGAACACCGCAGGACCATTTGTCAAAACAATAAACATAACAAGAAACTTATAATGACCATAATGGTCGTGAATGTTGTCTTTGGAATGTTACTTTCTCTTACTCTCAACTGATGATAGAAAGATCTGAGGTCTATCTTAGAGAAGCAAGTGGCACCCTGGAGTTGATAAAAAAGATCATCAAATCTCGGAAGATAATACTTATTCTTTTTAGTGACCTTGCTCAATTGGTGGTAGTCAATACACATCCTAAGGGAACCATCTTTCTTCCTCAAAAATAAGACCAGAGCTCCCCAAGGTGAGACACTAGGTCGAATGAAACCTTTATCAAGAATATCTTTCAACTGTTCTTTTAGCTCTTTTAACTCAGCTAGAGCAATTCTGTATGGTGGAATATATATAGGTTGAGTATCACGAAAAATATTTATGAAGACGTCTATTTCTTTCTCAGGATGGACTTTAAGAAGAACATCTAGAAATACCTCTGGAAATTCACTCACAACTGGAACTGACTGAATAGGCGGTGTCTCAACACTAGAGTCATCAACTCGAACTAGGTGATGATGTACCCCTTAGAGACTATCTTTTTGGCCTAAAGGTATGAAATGAATCGACCATTAGGCACTGTTGAACTACTCATCCACTCCATAACTGGCTCATTTGGAAACTTGTATTTGACTACTTGAGTTCTACAATCAACTGAGGAATGACAAGCATGAAGCCAGTCCATACTTAGAATAACATCAAAATCCACCAAATCTTGCTCAACTAAATTAGCCATGGTATTCGTGTGATTGACAAAGATGGTACAACCACGATAGACTCTTTCCACTATAATATAATCACCAACCAGTGTGGAAACATTAAAAGGCTCAAGAAGTTGTTCGGGGGAAATGTCGAACGTCATGGCTACATATGGAGTTACAAATGACAAACTCGCACCGGAATCAAGCAAGGCATAAACACCATAAGTAAAGACTTTAAGTATACTCGTGAAAAAATTTGGTGAGTTCTCCTGATCCTAACAACTACCTATAGCATACAAACGGTTTGCACCACCACTTGTTCCTGAAACAGCTCCTCTCCAGATATTTCTATTTGAAGGGACTGCTGAAGAAGATTGGGATTTATTGTCCCCATTTCCTTGCTTATTCCTAGGGCACTTCTTAGAAAAATGACCTGTCCTCCCACACTTGTAGAATATATCTGTACCAACACGACACTCTCTCGAATGGAGCTTACCATACTTACCACAGAGTGGGTTTTGAGGGAACCCTTGTGCTATACTGCCCTGCGACTGAGAACCTTGGACTCTGAAATTCTAGGAGATCTGATTCATGTAGTCATTCCTGTTCCTTAGTGCAGGTGCACTAGCTAATGATGGATCAGGTCCAGATGACCTCTGCTAAAAAGATGATCGGTTCATGTTCCCAATCTTTTGCTGGCCGGACTCATGATCTGTTGTCTTAACCCTCTTGCTACGGAACTCTTCCCTGCCTTTAAATTGTCTTCCTCAACCTGTTCCACATAAATCATAAGTCTGTCTATGCCCATGTTTCCTATTAGCATATCTGTCTTACCTTTCTTACTTGATAAGTAGGATAGTCTAGACATGAACAAGCTCATTTTACTCCTCATATCAACCACCATCTCTATAGCATAGTGAGATAGTTGGGTGAACTTGAGGCTGTACTCTTACAGACTCATGGATTCCTGTTTCGGATTTAGAAATTCTCTTACATTCGCTTCCCTTAGCTCGCGGGGAAAGAAGTGCTCTAAGAAGTCATCTTCAAACTAAGCCCAAGTCAATTGTGGCGCCCCTTTGACCCTATTCTTCTTCCACTGATCAAACCATATCCTATCAATGTCCTTGAGCTGGTAAGAAGCCTACTCCACATATTCAACATCAACAACATGCATACCTCAAACACCTTCTGCAGTTCATCCACAAAGTTTTTTGGATCCTCATCGAACTTTGACCTAGTGAACTAAGGGGGACCCATTCTCATAAATTCTCCGACTCTGGATGCATCATTCCCATCTTGATGTCTGTCTCCTTGGTGACCAACTTGTGTTGTCACCACTTGAGTCAACATCTGAAATGGATTTTTGAATTCAGCATTGGTGGCATCTCCCTGAGGTGGTTGCACTTCTAGTGCATTGGGGACCTCTTGATCTTGAGGATTAACCTTCCTTATAGCTGGAAGTCCTCGAAAAGCTATTTTGGGAGGCATGATCTGAAAGATATGCATAAGCATAAGTTGGAAGAAACTTTCATCGAGTTGAACAAATCGCACGAACAGGAGTAGAAGAAACAAGCAATGACACAAATTTGAGAGTACTGGCACAACGCGGAAGGTGGCTTGAATTTTTTGTCGTAATTTTTTTTGGGAAGAGGACTCTTTATCCTCTCTGCGACACGGAGAGGGGCGATCGACTGGAGACTGATATTTTTAAGTGCCTGCACGACGCGGATCTTGGTTAGTATTTTTGTTCGTTCATTTCTTCAATTTCCAAAATCCATTCAATTCAACCCAATGCAATTTCATTGTCTAAAATCATGAATATTTATAAACCCAGCATGTTTTCAATGAAACCCACACAAAAATCTATATAAAGACTCAACTCATTCGTAAAACCCTCACTTTAAGGACTCAAAGACCTCCATTGTTAGTTAAAACTCAAGAACTTCTCAAGAACTCAATCAATCAACATCAAGAACAAATTTATGGGTAAGAGTTTACATGAGTGGCATGAGGATAAAAAATCTATCACTATGGGAAACCTCACATACTCGGAAAGAACGAAGTTCTTGGCAATTTCCCCAAAGTCTTGAAAAACTCTTGAAACCTCCTCTTTTCTCTTCTTGAGCTTTTCCCCAACATTCTTAAACGTTTTAGGATGAATGAAAAACTGATTTCAATCATCTTAGACCCCTAATTGGGTGAAAATAAACTTGAAGCCCTAGTGGGGTAGAAAAAAGACTATAATACCCCTCCTTAAAAATGGATGAATTTCCTTAACTAGACAAGTTGCACTCAAACGGACAAATCTCCTTCATCCAAACTTGGAATCTAGCAAACTCATTGGAGTTCGAAAGAGGACTCAACGACGTTAGATTTGATACCTCATTGGCCACCTAACTCATCCCGTGCTGAGTGTTATGGTAGTTTGAAGTTGACCCACAACTCACAATTAAATAGTAACTTGTACGAGTCTCAATTTAGCTATTTCTAATTTCGAGGTGTTACACCGTCAAATTAAATATAAGGAAGAGATAACCACATAGCCTTCGATAAGCCATAAAAATTGAAATAACACTCTGCTTGATAAACACATACTGTTGGGTCTGAAACACCGATGAAGCGATCCATCACGATTGCAGTTTGAGTTTGGCAAGAAAATTTGAGGTACCCGCCAGCCATGTAGCATGAGCAATGAAAGAATCAATGTAACAAACCCAATATAAAGACCAACAAAATTCAAATTCAAACATTCAACAAATCTATTTCACTAACTCGTAATTTGAATTACAAAGGAATTTAAGAACTAGATGGAAATTGAAGAACACATGTAGAAGAAAGGGATGAGAAGTAGTACTCGTAGAAAGGGGATGATAGGACTAGACATTTATTTCAACAATTTGCATAAGTCTAATTTTCTCTCCCAAGTTGTATTTATCAACCCGGATCCCAAACATAGCCTCTTAATTCAGTGTTGGGTTGTTTTGCCCATATTAGTCCTGGCCCATTCATAAAAATTAAAAAAATTTCATTTTTTTTACAGAGGAATTAAAACCTTTTATTTTAACTTTTAAACTTATATCAACGAACCCATGGAGGGATGCCTACGTATGTCACATGGAGAATCAGGTGTGCGTAGTTCTTAAATTTTTGAACAAAATTTTGTTTTGTTGTTGAATATAAATAAACTTTTTTTAATTTTTATTTGAATTTATTTAAATACTGATGGGTTGCCTCCCATCAAGCACAAAATTTAACGTCACGACGGGATGTGGAGTACATCACCCTTTATGTTTCCACTTCGAGGCAATGAACCTTCTCTCTAATTTTAGATCAATTTCTCTCCGAATAGTATGTTGAGTGAATAAGGGCATCAAGAGTTTCACTCGATCTCTCCACATAAAAGACTTGAATTTTGTACCCAATTTTGCGTAATTCTTTCATTTTGGATCCTTGGACAAGAGGGATAGAGAGTCACTAGGCTATTTGAGCATTGATTTTCATGATTTGTGACCCTCAATTGAGTGACACTTTTGATTCCACATGAAATAAAGTTTCCATGAATGATCTTCTTGGTGTTTTCTTGCAACGTTAGTATCATCTCATTTATTTTGACTTCTTTGATTGTTATTGGTTTGGATTGGTTGCAACAACTAAAGATATCTTTAATATCCACCACAACCCCTTTTTTTCTCGTATTATCTTCCAAAGTTACAATCTCAAACTCGAGTCGGACCATCTCGTAGCACCTAGCTAGGTGCAAGTTGCAAAACTCCTCTTCACTCTTTTTGGCCATAGAATAAGGAGTAGCATCTACCTCCATTCTTATTATCATATTGTATTTAAGATTTGAGAGTAAAAACTTGATTATAACCATCTCATGGCATTGAGTTAGGTGCATGTTGCGTAGCTTTTCCTTTTCTTGGGAAAGTCGGTGTAGGGCCTTCTCACCCTAATTGAGCTTTTCGTCCATGACCGTAAGCCTTAATAAACTTATCACACTTATTTCAGCAAGAGTCCATGGGTTGATATAGGGAATAACACTGAAACATATTATAAACACAAAAGGCCATAGAACAAAGTAAAAGAAAGTAAAGACAACTATTCACCATTTAGATAGAAACAACGACACTATAAATCCTAAATCAATTCAATACATCTAATTGTTCCTCGACAGTGATGCCATTTTTGGTAACGCTCAAATTACCCTCAAAATAAGTTAAAAAAGTAAGTGGTTGTTAGCAATAAAAATACATAACTAAGAGTCAGGGTCGCATCCCAAAAGGAACACATTTGTCGACAATTCAAAAGACAAAGAATGACAAGCCACTAGTTTGAATCTGAACTTAATGATACACAATTATCAAAATGAAGATGGTTTATTAACACAATTAAGATTTGGGAAAAGAACTATTCAAGCAAGGGATAATTGGGAGTTGGGAATTTTGGAATTCAATACTCATTCAGCGATCCATTACAATCTCAATGCATGCTAATTCAATCATAGGTAGGCTAGGTTATCTTTAACAGCACAAATCTATTTTCAATCTTATTGTGCTATATCATGAAATCTTTTTTTGGTCTCAATCATATAATTCAAGAAAACAACCTTATACCTTAATTTAGACCTCTTGTTTGAGCAATTCTTGCATTCAACAATGAAAACTTAAATCTCTCTTTTGATCAAACTAAAGATTCAAGGCTAATATGTGATTATCAATCTAGTTCGCCATTTCACAAATTCTCTTTCAAGTAACCCACAAAGATGAGAAGCTACATTGAGCATGCACTCTCAAATCACAAATTCAAAATGAAAACTAGATTGCACCCATTTTATGAATATTAAGCATGGGATAAAATAAAAAAATCAGTAGAATGAAAAATCAAAGACCCAAAGGAATTGACTATTTCTAGTACAAAACCCCAATCTCAATTAGAAATTACACCCAAAATTCATGAAATATGAGGCAACTTGCTTTTAAAGTCTCGACCAAAAATAAGAACACTACAAGTTTTTCTCTTGGCTCTCTATTCTATGAAGGATGGATCTTGGATCTAAATTATGACTGATGTTGAGAGTACAAAGGATTTTGGGATTAATTTGGTGAAATTCCAAATCTACCCATTGTCTGTATTCCCGGAATTGCATTGACTGGACTAGTGTGTTCACGGTCTAATGGGTACATTCACGGTCCTCCTTGACCTCAAGGCCACATTGATAGCTGACATCTACTGTGTTCACGATGCCATCTTGACTAGAACTCCATGTTTGTGGGTCAGTTGACAGCATTTATGCAGAACACTTTTCTTGTCAGAATTGCATTTTTTCAGCTCTTCAACCTCTTTTTGCCTCAAGTTCACTTGGTTTATTCAAATGTCCTCTAAAACTAATATGAAAAGAGCCTCAATTGAGTGGAAATCCACCACTCATCAATTCGTCATGAAATACTTAAATGGAAAGCAAGGGAGCCATAGTTCGGAATATTTAGAGGTGATAATGTGTTGCTAAGAATACTTTGATACTAGTGACAGTTTAAGCGTAAGGTAAATGGACGATGTGGCTACTGAGTGCTGTTGTTTTGGTACTCATACTACACTTGTATTTGTTTCGTGATGCCTTCCGAGCACCAGCTATCAACATTGATTTTGAGTTAGTTGCCATTCAATTCGGAGGTGAGGGTGAGCATATGGCATTATGGATCATACTTGTCTCCTTTTCTATAGTTTAGCTAGTTTTTTGTATTCTGAGACAAGTCTGTAAATTTTGTCCACTTTTAGGACATGTAGTCTCTCTGTAGTAGCTCTCTACTTATGATTACCAGGTTCTAGTTAGGATCGTTTTTTTTTTTTTTTTTTTTTTTGTCTATATACGTATATATTGCTTCCATTCATTTCTCCTATTGTGTTTGTTAAATTATTCTTCTACTGAGGTTGGTTGATATTATAACCATACACCAATTACTTGTCATTCTGGATTACGGGTTGACTGACCTACTAGTGAATTATTGTATGTTCTATCATGACTCAAGTTTTTGGGTGGTGACATTACATGGTAACAAAAACTATTACATAAATAAATAGACGAAAAAAGCGATTGAAACATGAAAAGTCATAAAAATTAAGACCTGCAAATAAATTATTCATAGAAGCAAATGATGGAGAAAAAAGTAACTTATTTGAGGAAACCAAATAAAAGATAAAGGAAAGATGTTAAACATTGAAATAAATCAAGTATTTAAGGAAAGCAATAACGGGGAAACTTAAAGACGAAAAGAAAAGAATAACAGAAAAGCCATGATTTAAGTATGGAGAGAAAGCAAATGGAAGGAGAAAGGAGAATAAATTAACATGGTACAAGAATACATAAAGAAAAAAAAAAAAGGAGGATTTAAACATGGATATTAATTAATTATGAAAATCGATCAGCAAAGAAGGAAATAAAAAACACAAAAAATAGAGTTTAAATATGGAATAAAAGAATAACTCTTTCAAAGAAACAAATAAAGAAAAGTAATTACATATGAAAAGAGACTAAAATTTAAGAAAACAAAAAGGATAAAGGAAAGGGATTTACATGATACTAGAAATATATAAGGAATCAATTATTATTTTTTTTCAAAAAATTTAAATTTATCTAACTTAAAATATGGTACAAATATCTTTATGGGTATGGATATATAGAATTATTATACATGGTATAGATGTATATCTAATATGATAGTTTGTCCATAACAGAATGAAGAATCTGATATGATAATAAGATATGGATGTATGTCTAATATAATAGTTTTTCCATCAAAGAATGAAGTATCTAATATGGTAACATTGTATGAATGTATGTGCAATATGATTGTTTTTTCTTAAAAGAATGAAGTATCTAATATGATAATATGGTATGGATTTATGTCTAATATGATTGTGATGTGCAAAATATGATAGTAATATGTCTAATATGATAATTTTTCCATAAGAGAATGAAGTATCTAATATGATAGTATGGTATAAATTGATGTCTACTATGATAATTTTTCCATTAAAGAATGAAGTATCTAATATGATAATATGGTGTTGATGTATGTCTAACATGATAGTTTTTCCAAAAAAGAATGAACTATCTAATATGATAATATGGTATGAATGTATGTCTAATATGATATTGAAAAAATACAAGTTTATCTATTTTTATATGTGTGAATTACAACCCAATCCATTTTCAATCTATCCAAATATGATATAATCCGCCTATCTGCCTCCCCTACTTGTTGAATCTACATTCTTAAGATACTCAGAACAATAACTTTGAAGAACTTGGTAAGAAACAATAAAGTTTAAAGAGTATTTTCAAAACTAGAAACTTATATCAGTAAAGAAAATAGAATTTGAAATATATTAGAAATAATATATAAAATATTTTTCTCAAAGAAGAAAATCGAGTCCAATAAATACATAGTGTGTCCTTAAGAAAATTATTCTCCTCAAGTACCCGATGTTAATGAAATATATCCTCCTAGGATAGAAAGATCTTACTCAATGTTGTATTGGTACCCCTCAATAGTAGTATAGTACACTTGGGATACTGATTTAACAGTGGAAGAAGAAGTTCCAATATTGGTTTTTTTCAAAATGAGTGGAAACCATAAATCCCTTTACTTATAGACAACAAAGGGTAGTGTGAACAAATACTTATTATGTCTTATTGGAAAGGTGACAATCTTTCGGAAAAGTTACAACACTTGGGAAATATTGCAACCTTTCATAAAGTCACAACTTTTCATAAAAGTTATAAAAGTAACAACTCTTCATTTTCCATTCACACCTATTAAAATCCACACGTCTTTCATGTTCGTAGAGAGCTATAACTAGCGGATAGTATGCAATTATATCTTTGAACGTCAACCTTGATTATAAATCATCAATCAAAAGAAAAAAAAAAGATGAAGTTTTTCAAAATTTCAAACATTGTTAGTCTTCTAGGGAGGATCTTTATTTCTACTGTTCTTGAAGCTACAAACAAATGGAATAGCATGATAAGAAAAACATCATTACCTCCGGGTCCAAAACCATGGCCTATAATTGGTAGCCTTCCTCAACTGCTCCTAAACAAGAAGCCAACATATAATTGGATACACAAAAATTATGGGGGAAATGGACACTGAAATAGCTTGCATTCGTGTCGGTACTTTCCATGTCATTCCTGTAACTTCGCCTAAGCTTGCTCGTGAATTCTTGCACATCCAGGACTCTATTTTCTCCTCCAGGTCTATTTGCATGTCTGCAAACCTCATTAGTAATGGCTACTTGACCTCTGTCCTTCTCCCCATTGGTGATCAATGGACAAAAATGAGGAGAATTCTTGCTTCCCATGTGTTATCCCCAACATCACTTCAATGGCTTCATCATAAAAGGGTTGAAGAAGCTGACCATCTTCATCGATTCATTTACAATCAATGCAAAAACCAAGGTGTTATTAACTTAAGGAAAGTGACAAGACGTTATAGTGGCAATGTAATTAGAATTATGATTTTCAGCAAGAGATTATGTGAAATTATAGGTGAAGATGAGCAAGTTGATGAACTTTTTACACTTCTTGAATATCTTCATGCTTTTGGTATATCAAATTACTTTCCATGGTTAAGTGCGTTTGATTTGGATGGTCACAAGAAAATTATCAAGAAAGCCTATGTCACAACAACAAAACACATTGATGCTGAGGTTGATCAAAGGATCCATATTTGGAAAGATGACAACAAATCTTTGGAAGAAGACATCCTTGATGTTCTTATCATGCTCAAAGATTTTAATGGGAATCCACTGATGAATGTTAAAGAGATTAAGGCACAAGTGCTTGTAAGTATTCATTCAATTACTATGTGAACAAATATGTCAAAAGATTGTGTGATCACCTATAGATTTTATGATTGATAGTCTATTTGGTCCAAGCTTAAATCTGCTTATTTCAAAACTTTCATTTTGTCAGAAGTACCTATAGTAAAAGTACATTCGGAGGAGTAGTTTGTGTTTGGATAATCAATTTAAAAAGTACTTTTGAAAACATTAGTATAATATTTTGTACTTGGCCATGGATCCGAAAATGCTTACAGGAATAAAAAAAAAATTCAGCTTTTGAAAAACAACTTCTACTACTACTCTAAAATACATTTTTTCCATTAACGCGAGGTTAAACAACTCAATTCTCTAATAAATCAATTTTTGATTTCTCAAAAGCTTGACAAACAAACAATGAATCATTATTCATACCTATAAATAGAAATTCTATTTACATCCTATGTATTAACTCAGCAAAATATAAATTAGGCATGAATTAATGTTCATCTCATTCCGGAGTGCTGACATTACATGATTTGTTACAAACAAATAATATTCAGGAACTCATGTTGGCAACCGTGGATAATCCGTCAAATGCAGTTGAATGGGCACTTGCAGATATGTTGAACCAACCAAAGTTAATGCAGCGGGCAGTAGAAGAACTCCACACAGTTGTTGGGATGAATAGATTGGTTCAAGAATCAGACTTGCCAAGGCTAAATTATGTTAAAGCTTTGCATAAAAGAGACTTTTCGACTCCATCCCATATCGCTTTTTAATGTTCCTCATGTATCTATCTTTGATACAATAGTTGGTGAAAAGTACTTCATCCCTAAAGGGAGTGTAGTGCTATTAAGTCGTCTTGGCCTTGGTTGGAATCCAAGAATTTGGGAGGATCCATTGAAGTTCAAGCCAGAGCGTCATCTCTTAAAAGAAGATGGCGGTGAGGTAGTTCTCACCAATTCAAAGTTACGTTTGTTGTCATTTAGTTTTGGAAGAAGAGGTTGTCGGGAGTGAAACTTGGTTCTACAATTACTACAAGGTTACTTGCTATGCTTCTTCATGGGTTTTCTTGGAGTTTACCACCAAATTCACCATCCAATGACTTAATTGAGTCATCTAAGACTGATCATTTTGGTACCTTACCTCTTCTTGCTCGGGCAAAACCTAGATTAGCTAAGGACATGTATCCTTGACACAACTTTTATTGAAATTTACTTCCAGTTACTGTAGTAATTTTCAGCTTAAAGGTTTATGATGAATTTCAAATTTTAAACTCTATTGGCATGATAAATAAATTTATATTATAGCGAATGTGTATCTTTTGGAGAAATGTTAGAAACTCGAACATTGGGATGAAGTCAATTTTATCATATAAATAAAAGGGGTTCTCTTTATTGTAAGATATAACTCAAAAGAATTAAGAAGTCTTCTCTTTTCTCCCTACTATATTCTTGTTATTATTATTTATAATTTCGTAACTCATTATCAACATGAGAGTATGTCATCTTGAGAAAATACTTTGATAATATTAAAGATATAAGAAGTTTCATGATAAGTTACAATATCAAACTTCGAATTGTGGCTCTGAATAATACACCAAAATTGGAAAAGAATATCATGATCTATTTACTGGTGGTTACTAACCATTATATAACTTTTCGACTAATCTTAGTTATATTATTTATTAGTAATTAGTATATTACGATAGAATCAACAAAAATAGTACAATATTTGCCTATTTGAAAAATATTATTAAATTACAAATATGGAATTTTGTCAAAATTTTCATTTTTAGCATTTGTTTGTATAATGTGGATTTCACGATAATTTTTTTATCACTACATCTACTTTCATGACATCAAATTAGATTATACACCGTGGTAATAAGATTCTAGATTCAAGTCCTTTTGATTTATGTCCTAAGGCAATTTTATATGGATAATACATTGGATTCAAGTCTCAATGCATAATATTAATGATATAATGATGATTAAAATAAATAATGTGCTTTTGGTGAAAAGTCATGAACCATATCCCACTCTAAATTATTTATTTAATTTTCTAAAATGAATGTGCTAGCAATGTATAATGTCTGAAGAAAATAATTGGTTGAATAATGCACATGAACGTAGAATAAGGTACTAAGCTATAATTATTTAATATTCTCAGATAATTTTGTTCTATTCCGATAAAAAATTATATATCGTTGACGATATAATTGTTATAATGTAGTGTATTATTGTATAAAATTATGAGGACTTTAATTCTACGATGTATTAAAGCTTGATGACGTAGAAATATTTTACAAGTGGAGCAATGGTAAAGGAAATTTCCGAAGGATTCAAAATGCCTGAAGCATGTGCTTGTTCTTGAAAAACTTTTAGATAATCTTCGTATGCATTAAATCAATCAATAATCCTTAATATAGTTATGCAAATTCATGTAATGACCCGAAAGGTCATTTTTGGATTCTTTTCATAAAATTACCATTTTAACTCTTTTGATAGTTACCTCGAGTTATTTCAGGTCAATTTTTGAAGTTTGTTTTGAAATTTGATTAAAAAGTTATGTTTTGTTGGAAATTTTGAAGTTTGGAAGGTCTTTTACCCCTTCTGATAGTTACCTTGAGTTTCCGGTCAATTTTTTAAGTTGGTTTTGAAATTTGATCAAAAAGTTATGTTTTGTTTGAAAATTTGAGTTTTGGAAGGTTTTAAGTGTTTTTAAGTTGGTTTCGATATCAATCGAAGCTTCGACTCTCGAAATGGAATTCAACCAATTCCATCAACTCTAGAATCTAGAATTTGGTCAAGCAGTGTCATTGCTTTCTGATTCAAAGGTGTTTTAAGGAATTGAGGTCTTAAGTTGGATGTTTGGGTGATTTTAGTCTTTGAGTTGACTTTGTCAACATTTGGAGTTTCGATGCTCAGATTAGAATTCCAACGGTTTCATTGGATTTGGGGGATGATTTTAAACCTAAGAGAGATGGTTGAATTTTCAAAGGTTCTGATGGGCATGTTTTGTATTTTGGACCCATAAGTTAGTTTATTTTGAATTTCACGGTTTTCAAATCAAGGAGGCCTCGAATCCATATTTCGACAGTTCAATTGATTCTGAAACATCGAGTATAGTTGGATAGCATATAGGTTTGTGTGCTTGGGTTTTGAATGAATTCGGAGGATCCATTCGACAACTTTGTGCCTTGTGTGATCATTGCTAGTTTTCTGTCTCTCGTGAAAATATATTTGCTCATCGCAATCATAGACCGATCCATGTGATCGTGATGTGATAATAAGGTACGGATGGATGTCTTATATGATCGTTTTTCCATCAAAAACTGAAGTATCTAATATGGTAATATGGTATGAGTGTATGTGTAATATGATAGTTTTTCCTTATAAGAATGAAGTATCTAATATGATAATATAGTATGGGTTAATATCAAATATGATAGTTTTTCCATTAAAGACTGAAGTATCTAATATGATAAGATGGTGTGGATATATATATATATATATATATATATATATATATATATATATATATATATAACATGATAGTTTTTCCATAAAAGAATGAATTATCTAATATGATAATATGGTATGGATATGTGTCTAATATGATAGTTGACCAAATACAAGTTTTTTTTTTATTAAAGTCACAACTCTTCATAAAAGTCACAACTATTCATTTTCCATTCACACCTATTAAAATCCAACACTACTTTCATGTTCGTAGAGAGCTATAAACACTGGATAGTATGCAACTATATCTTTGAACCACAACCTTAATTATCAATCATTTATCAAAAGAAAAAAAAGGTGAAATTTTTCAAAATTTAAAACCTTAATAATCTTCTATGGAGGACCTTTATTTCTACTGTTCTTAAAGTTACAAACAAATGGAATATTATAATAAGAAAAACATCATTACCTCCGGGTCCAAAACCATGGCCTGTAATTGGTAGCCTTCCTCAAATGCTCCTAAACAAGAAGCCAACATATCATTGGATACACAAAATTATGGAGGAAATGGACACTGAAATCACTTGCATTCATGTCAGTACTGTCCCTATCATTCCTGTAACTTCCCTTGAGATTGCTCGTGAGTTCTTGCAGATTCAGGAGTCTATTTTCTCTTATAGGCCCATTTGTATGTCTGCAAGCATCATTAGTATTTGGAACCATAACACCACCCTTGGCAGAGTCCATTAACCGAACACCTAATCTGGACAATATATGTACATCTCATACCAACTCTTTCTTATGTTCTTTTATATGGGCACCACTACCCATTGACAATCGGCTGAGGGCATTCTCTACCACATTTTCCTTGCTGGGGTGATAGAGGACACTCATTTCATAATCCTTAAGTAACTCAAGCCACCTTCTTTGGTGAAGATTCAAATCTTTCTGATTAAACACATATTGTAGACTCTTATGGTCGGTAAACACATCTACATGCACACCGTATAAATAATGCCTCCAAATCTTAAAGGCAAAAAAAAAAAAAAAAACCGCCACTAATTCAAGATGATGAGTAGGATAATTCTTCTCATGGGCTTAAGTTGCCTTGAATCTTAGGCAATAACTTTCCCATTTTGCAAATGCACATATCCTAACCTAACTCTCGACGCATCACAATAAACAACAAAACCATCCGCCCCTTCTAGTAAAGTCAACATCGGGGCCGAAGTAAACTCTTCTTGCATGCTTCAGACCATATGAACTTTGCCTTCTTTTGAGTCACTTGTCAATGGAGAAGCAATCGAAGAAAACCCCTTAACAAACTTTCTTTAGTAACTAGCTAAACCCAAGAAACTTCTAATGTCCAAAGAGGATAAAGGTCTAGGCCAACTCTTAACTACATCCATCTTCTTAGGATCTACCTCAATATCCTTACTTGAAACAATATGCCCAAGAAAAGCTACAGACCTTATCCAAAACTAACACTTGCTAAACTTTGCAAAGAGTTGTTGGTCCTTGAGAATTTGCAATACAATCCTCAAATGATTGATGGGATCATCCTCACTTCTCGAATAAATAAATTTATCATCAACGAACACAAATACGAATATATCAAGGTATTCTCTAAACACCCCATTCATCAAATCCATAAATGCCTCCGGAGCATTATTCAAACCAAACAATATCACCAAAAACTCATAATGACCATACTGGGTTCTAAAAGCCATCTTCGGAATATCATCTTCCTTCACCCTCAATTGATGATAACCAACCTAAGGTCAATCTTAGAAAAGTAACTCGCTCCTTGGAGTTGGTAAAATAAATCATCTGTCTTTGGAAGAGGATACATATTCTTAATGGTCACCATATTCAATCACCAGTAATCAATACATATACGAAGTGAACATCTTTCTTCTTAACAAACAAAACTGGAGCACCCCATGGAGAGATACTCGATTGGATGAAACCCTTATCAATTGTTCCTTCAATTCCTTAAGTTCTATCGGGGCCATTCGGTAAGGAGAAATAGAAATAGCTACGTATCTAGGTGAAGTTCAATACCAAAATCTATTTTCCTTTCAGGAGGAATACCGGGCGAATCATCTTGGAACACTTCCGAAAACTCACCAACAACGGGGACCGACTCAAAAGTAGGGGTTTCAGAATCCATATCCCTCACCCCAAGTAGATGGTACATGCAACCTTTAGAAATCATCTTTCTAGATTTGAGACAAGAAATAATTTGACCTTTTGGCATAAAATTTCCCCCTTATACTCTAGGATAGATTCATTTTGAAACTGCAATCTGACTACATGGGTTCTACAATCAATAGAGGCATAACACGAATGCAACCAATCCATCCTAAGAATGACATCAAAATCTAACATATCAAGCTCTACCAAATCAACATAAGTGACTCTATGGGATAAAAAAAGGGGACACTTTCTATACACCCTCTTAGCCACAATAGAATCACTAATAGGAGTAGAGACAGAAAAATCATCTAACAACACATTAGGAAACACATCAAATCTCATAGCCACATATGGCGTTACAAAAGACAAGGTAGCACCAGGATCAAGTGAAGCATAAACATCAAGTTGAATGACTTTCAACATATCGGTAACCACATCGGGAGAACCCTCTTGTTCACCACGAGTCTGAAGTGCATAAAACCTATTTTTCTTGGGAGCACTAGTACTCGAACCATTTGGACTGGATGAAGGATAGGGTTGAGCCCTACGAAGACTATCTCCCTTATTCTTAGTAGTTGAAGGACAATTTCTTATTTTGTGATACATCATACGACAACCAAAACAAGCATTGGAACCAGGTAGACATTTACCTTCATGCTTTCTTCACACTTAGCCCAATTTGGCAACGAAGACCCACCACTAACTCCTTGAGGCTTAGGTTTAGACACCCTCTCTTTGTTGAACTTAGGAGCATTGGAAGAACCTTGCTCGGAAAACCTTTGTTGTTACCTAGGACGACCATGTCCATTAGATCTTGCATGAGAGAAATTACCATCACTATTTCTAGACCTCTTTGTCTCCCTAGAACTTTCCTTAAGTTTCTCCTTTTCAATATGTTAGGCATGAACCATGAGATGAGAAATATCCATGTCATGGACAAGCATAGAAGTACGACACTCTTTCACCAGAATTAGGACACACCCGAAACGAACTTGCTCATCCTTGCCCTAGAGTTGACAACTATGGAAGGAGCATATTTTGACAATTAAGTGAACCTCAAAGACTATTCTTTCACACTCATGTTTCCTTGTTGGAGATTAATAAACTTAAGAACTTTTGCCTCCCTCATCTCAAGAGGAAAGAACCAATCAAGAAAAACAGACTTAAACCTTTCCCACTCTAGGGGACCCATATTTTCCAGTTTGGCTTCGTTCCATTGGTTGATCCAAATTTGAGCAACACCCTTAAATTGGTAAGCGGCCAATTCCTCCTTTTCCATCGGAGTCACTCCCATAATAGTCAACACTTTGTAAACCTCATCAATAAACTTTTGAGGATTTCCTCAACCTTAGAACCATAGAATTTTGGAGGATTCATCCTAGTGAAGTCCCTCACTCTAGATGCTAACATACCCACATTTGGGCTCACAACTTCTCTATTGGCTTGGGCTATCACGATTTGAGCCAACACTTTAAAAGCAGTCCTAAACTCCCCATTAGTCACTTGCTCAGCCAAAGAGTCAATCAGAGCTTGAGGAGGAGCTCCTTAACAGCATCTTCTCCCTCAATCCTTCTAGCATAAACCTTTCGAGTAGTCATATCATGTAGACCATCGGGTAAGGATTAAAAGAGAGACCTTACAGATTTAAACTCTATCTCATGACTTAGAGTAATGAAGAAATGAAATTTCCTAAACATCCTATAGCCTCTTATTCATAAATGTGGCGCGCTTCACACTCATGAACAAGACTTTACTAAATATGGTTTTGAGACATCCTAGAACCTTTGTAAACCTTGTTCTCTAATACCAAGTTTGTCATGAACCAGGGGTACACCCTAGACATAACATGGCATACAATACCCCGAGAGGCCTCATATAAGCCACTTAGATTTTGTAGTCAAGATGATAGAAAATCGATAAGATTTAAAACATATCAACAATATCAAAGTTTTATAAAACAAAGGGGAAGTCTAATACACTTCTCTCAACAACTATCTAATACAATAGAATCCTTGGACACAACCCATACAACAATGTTGAAAAACTAAAATAGAAGGAGCATAAGAAAGTGGTGGTCATATCCTTGAATGTTTTGAGGAATAACCAATCTTCAACCTTCCCTCTACTATAGATCCTAGCCACTGGGATGAGAGTCAGGACTATTGGACCCTACATTTAGATAAGAAATATAGGCAAGATTATGTGTTAGAACAAGAGTGTACTAAATATGATAGCTTGCATAGACATCAACATAAACATAAGAGTTAGACAACATAAGTCATAAGGCATAAGCAATGGATATAATAGATCATTTCAAATATAAGGAGTACTTCTTGAAGTAACCTTAATTCATCCTTACTCATCATGAAAGGCAAACTCAAGCAACAACCCAAGCTCATAACTTACCATACGTATCTTAGCTTATCTTTTATATAAACGGGGAATTGCCTTTTGCCTTCCTATAAAGGCTCATGGGGCCTCTTGCCTTACATAAAGGATCATGGGTAGTCGCCTCTTGTCTAACTTATGGGATCATAGGTATTCGCCTTTATGCCCAACATCATATGACACGGGTACTCGCATCCATGTCTTTCTATAAGGATCATGGGTGCTCACCTCCATGTCCAACATCATTATAGGAACGTGGATAGTCGTTTCTTTTTCAACTTCAAGGAATAACGATAATCGTCTTATAATCTATTCTAAGGAATATGAGTAATCACCTCGTATTTAATTCTAAGGAATATTGGTCATCGCCTCATATTCTTCTCATTTAGAGATCATGGGTAATCACCTTTAGCCTCATCAATTTCTTAGTATTTTAGCTTAGATTCATTTTACGTGAGAAATCCTTTCAATCTAGGATCATTCAATGTGAGAAAGCCTTTTACATTCCTACATAAGCAATTCATGTGGTTAAATCCCTTCCACAACAATCATATCAAAAATCATCAATTCATAACATATTCTTCACTCTTAAAGCAATGCTTATCATAATAATCATATATGATTCAATCTCAAAGAAATTCATAATGTACATTATTTATCATATAAGAATACACATAAATCCATAAATTCTCCTTTCATGGATCAAAACCTATTTACATCAATTTCAACTTAGAAACATGGATTAAGCATGGGTACATGTAAATTCATCCTAAAATCATGTAATCCTATCAATTCATGCATAAAAAATCATTACCCAATCATATGGATCAATATTCATCAAGACCCACAACATTAGAAGAAAACCCTAACTCAAATTGGGAATTTATACTTTCCAATTGGGGAATCTTAGGGAGCCCATGGATGCAAGAGTTATATGGATGAAAAGCCATCATACCTTACTATTAAAGCCCACAAATGCTTGAAGAATGATGACTCGACCTTGACCCTAGCTTCAACTCTTTCTTCTTCTTCAAGTTCTAGAGAGAGAAATATTTTGGAGATGAAGAACCCAATTTCTTTTGGTGAATTTGAGATAATGACTTGAATGGGTGAGTTTTGGGGTTAAAATCATTTATATAGGGATCCTTGTCTTGGGTAAAATGGCGTAGTATTAATTTAAAGAAAACCGAAAAAGATCCAAAAGCCCTTAATCTTTCAATGGACTAAACCACTTCATGCCAGGCTCCACAAGCCATGGTGCCAGCCGTGGTCCTTGACCAGTGGCTTGACTTACCACCTATAAAATCATCTTCCCACATGCCCACCTTCACGAGTTGTCAAGTGGCTTGTGAGAGAGTCTGACTTTAGGCAGTCTTACTAGCTCACTGCCTAGCCCTTCACGCCTATCACCACAACCCGTGGTCCCCACCACGAGCAGTCTTGGTGGTCTATGGAGGTGAACACCACTTGGCTAGCCACTGTGAGCCACCATGGGTAGCACTAAGCCTCATGGTACACTTCACGGCCTTCATGGATCCACGTGAAGGTTGCCCTAGATTAATTCTTTGTCTCATGACTTCTAACTTGGTCCCTTGATTAGACTACTAGATTTTGAGGTGTTATATTATTGCCTTAAGGTAAGAGATAAATCGACCTATAGGCACGGAGCTACTACCCTTCCACTCTAAGACTGACTCGTTTGGAAACTAAAACCGAATAATCCTAATTCTACAATCGACTGAGGCATAACAAGAATGTAACCAATACATGCCTTGAATGATATCAAAATCTGTTATTTCTAACTCTAAAAGGTCTGCTGAGGTAAGTTTCTAGAAAATGTGACAAGGTAATTTCTGTATACCCGTCTAGCTATAATTGGATCACCAACTAGAGTAGAGACTGAGAAGGATTCTGAGAGATTTTCTAGACTTATACCGAAGTTTACTGTTATATAAAGAGATACAAAAGACAGTGTAGCCCCTAGTTCTAACAATGCATAAACATCTAAATGAAAGACTCGTAACGTACTAGTGATCACTTCGAGAGAATCTTCCTAGTCCTGGTAAGCGTGGAGATCGTACAACCTATTTTGATGATGACCCCTACCTGTACCAGACGAAGCGCCCAGCTGAGTTGGGTGACCTATTGGTGCTGTAGAGTGAGCCCCATTGTTGTTACCTCCTTGCCCCTACCTGGAAGAAGGCCAATCCTTCACCCTATGGCCAGACTAATCACACCTAAAACACTCTTCCCTGCCTGCAAGACACTCACTCAGATGGTTCTTACAACACTTTGGACAAGTTGGGAAAGTCTTGTTACCTGCCGTACTACCCTAAGACTTTGAGCCTGATGCCCTACCTTTCTAGTCCTATTCAAACCTGGGGGATGAAGAACTAGCTGATGAAGTTGATGGGGTTGTAGTCCCTTGCTGAAACTCTAAGAGATTCCCACCACCCGACTTTTGCTGTGAGTAATCATAATTTCTTGTTCTGGACTTTTTGTTATCCTTAGTTATTTCCTTAAGCTTATCTCCCTTAACCTGCTGAGCATGATTTATGAGTCTGGAGATATACATATCCCCTAACATCATAGCATTCCTGAATTGGTCTTCATTAGATCAAATACCCTAAATAAGAACTTACTCATTTGTGCCCTTGGATCGGCAACCATGTGTGGAGCATACTTGAAGAGCTGAATAAACTTCAGCCCGTACACTTGGACCAACATTGAACCCTGCTTCAAGTTCATAAACTCTTATGCCTTAGCTTCTCTCAACTCCCTTAGTAAGAACCTATCCAGAAAAGCTCCAGTAAAAACAATCCCAGGTGACAGGATCTGCATTCTTACCCCTGTTTTCCTTCTACTGTGTGAACCAAATATGAGCTATGTCCTTGAATTGATAGGATGCTAATTCAACACTTTCAGTACCAGTCACTTGCATCATCTCTAGTATCTTTTTGACCCTATCAATGAAGTTCTATGGGTCCTCACCAACCTTTGATCTTAGAAACTCAGGCGGATTCATTTGTACAAAGTGTCGAATTTTAGCTGCAGCTGATCCATAATTAGTATTTGCAGGAACTGTGGCCTGCTAATTGTTCTGATTGGACACATTCTGAGCTAAGAGCTGGATTGCATTTTGAAATTCTGCATTCGTAATCTCATGGTTCAGGACTGGAGGAGCTGAATTAGCATTGCGTACATTAGCATTCTGTGTGTTTGCTTTACGACGAGGAATGATTTGAAATGCATAATGACGGATTAGAAGGGAGAAGTTGGATCATACCCATGCATGATAAGAATAGCAAGGAAAGTGAAGTTTTTCTTAAAACACTTTGTAGCCTCCCCCTCAAAGATCTGGCGCGTTTCACACCTATGATAGAGACTCTATTTAGTGCGACTTTCTAGGACTTTTGAACCTATTGCTCTGATACCAAGTTGTTACACCTCGAGGCTACCCCCTTAACATAACACAGGACCTAGGATCAGAAGTGACCCCAAGCTAACCCTGAGTCTAGCATATCATAAGCATACTGAGAATAACTAAGTAGAGAATGAATTATGCGAAAGCTAAAAATAGTGGATATCTAAAAATAGAGAAAACCTAACTAGTCTAAATATGTAATACATACAAAGAGTTTAATGTTAACTAAAAGAATCACTTAACAACTCAAGCTGAATCTAAACTAATTCTGAAAAGCCTCTAACTGAGTTGAGTTACTGGGACATGCCCTCTAGCTAACTCTAACATAATGAAAAAAACTGAAAGCAAAGACTAAAATGAATGCGTGTCTATTTTCCTCGAAATATGAGGACTCACCACTGAAAATGTTGAATGCGGACTGAGAATCAATCTAAGCATCATCTGAATGTTGAGTACCTAAACCTATATCATAAAAAGATGTAGCGCAGAGTATGCGTCAGTACTTGTAATATACTGAGCATGCATGATATATATATTAAGCCAAACAAATTTATATGAGTTGAACAAAGCATAACTGAGCAGTGACATAATCTGAACAATAATATAAATACTGAAACATAACTTAGAAGTTAACTCAATGCAAGGACCATGCACTAATCATGAATATAACATGCTGAATTGTATACTAATATAAACGTTGAAAACTTGGTCAAATGCACTAAGAGTCTGACTGTGGGAGCTACTAATAACCGACATAAACCACGTGAGCTAAACATGGAGTTCGATATATACGCTCCATCGAGAGGACCTAATATACCTTGCCAGGGGTATAAAGGCATGACTAGTAAGATCACTAAATCTGATGCCCAAAAGAGGGGACTTGTAATCCTACGAGGGCACGTAGTTATGGGACTATGAGGTTACGTTGAACCCTAGTCTAACTCGGTGCTAAGTCTACTCCCAACTGAATATGTATATGACTAAAATGTAACCAAAATACTGAATAACTCAAAATACTGACATTCTAATTGAGAATGCAATGTTTTTATACTGATAATATGACATACGAAATCTGAAGCATGATTATCTGTTTAACTGCCTTAGCAAGTATAATTCATGAGCTAAAAGAATCTACAAAAACTAGGGTTCTGAGTTTTATACAAGGAATTAATCAAACTTTCCAAGAAACATGCTATTTCGATTAAGGATACTACAACAGCTAAATCACAACAAATAGCCAAGGTTTTAGAAACCCTAGGTCTAAACTAGATATGGAGAATCACGAAACTGACTGAATTCTAGGGACCAAGTGGATGAAAGGAATCCACTAGTGAAATCCCACATACCTAGTGATGAAAACTATGGAGAAATCCTTTGGATTTTGGGGCTAAATTAGAAGAAAACCTCATGCTTGTTCTTGAGAGGGCTGGTCGGCTTTCCCCTTCTTTTTTCTCTAATTCGGGTGATTTTTTGAGAATAAAAGTTTTGGGTAGGTTCTAAGTAGACTGTTAGGTTAAGACTGTGTAATAAGACGTATTTTAGATATTAAACGACTTAGTTTAAATGCCCAATGCATAGGGGAAAAGACCAAAATGACCTTGACTTAAAAGATGATGAAGGCAACCACGAGGCCACTGACAGACTGTCGATGGGACCATGGCCCATCAAGTGGGTCGTGGTTCTTGGCCAGTGCCTATTGGTTCTAGTATGCCCACCACGGTGCACTTCCATAGATGGTGTAAAGGACCATGGGTCGTGAAGGCCATCGTGGTTCTTCACTTAGGGCTGGGGTCTACTAGGCCAGGTCAACGGATAAAGCCACGGCTTGTCAGTGGGACTATAATCCGTGGAGGTCTGTGCGGTCTACCACTTTAGGATGGGTGTGAAGTATGATAAGGGTGACGAGTCGTGGTTACTTTAACGGCCCGTGAAACCTCTCCATGGTTCATCAAATTTCTGTTGTTCAAGCTTAGCAAAATTCTGAGGTGTTACATAAAAGGCCTTTCTCGGATACCTTATGACCTAGACCTATGCCCTCTTTGACCATGAAGTGGCATATTTTCCAATTTAGAACTAGGTTTGCCTCGTCACACCTCTGTAATGCCCCTAAGAAAACAATACTTATAAAACCCTAAACTTTAAACTATAAAGAATCCTTAAAAAACCTAAAAACACCCAAGAGAAAACCTTTTAAACCCCTAAACCTAAAGAACCCAAAGTCCGAAACCCTAAACCATAAAAAACTATAAATTTTCAGCTAATGACGTACATTAAACTTCCCAAATAATACTCTGCATAATCCAATTGAGTTCGATTTTCACCTTTATTCTTAGCAAGATCAAGGTTCCTATTAATTGGTGTCTTTGCCCTTAGGAAATTCAAGTATTTGAACATTTCAAGTACCTTTCGAATATAATGAGATTGAGAGAATGCTAGACTGTGAGGAGTTTTTTGAATCTTAATTCACAATATCAAATCGGCAACTCCTATATATTTCATATCAAACTTACTAGCGAGCATACACTTAGTAGGTTTTACATTAGCAATGTCCTTGATCATTATCACCATGTCATCCATATATAGGCATACAATTTCCTCTTGATTTGGAACATCTTTAATGTAAACACATTTATCACATTCATTGATCTTAAATCCATTTGCCAGCATGGTTTGATCAAACTTTGCATGCAAATTTTTAGGTGCTTATTTTAGTCGATAGAGTGGCTTAACAAGTTTACATTTTCTTTTCTATAACAGGAACTACGAATCCCTCAGGATGTTCCATGTAAAATTCTTGCTCCATCTCTATATTTAAGAAGGCGGTTTTCACATCCATTTGATAGATTTCAAGATTGTGTTCTGTAGCTAAGGAAATTAACATCACAGAATTGATATAATCCTAGTCACTAGCAAATATGTATCAAAATAATCAAGAAATTCTTTCTGTCTAAAGCCTTTGACAACACTTTTTACTTTGTATTTGTCAATAGTCCCATCATTTTTTATCTTCCTTTTGAAAATCCATTTCGAATCGAAAGGTTTGTTTCCTAGAGAAAGATCAGCCAACTCCCATGTATGATTACTTAAGATTGAATCAATCGCACTATTGACAGCCTCCTTCCAAAAGGTTGAGTGTGTAGACAACATAACTTCCTTGAATGTTTGAGGCCCACTTTCAAGAATGAATGTTACAAAATCAATTCCAAATAAAGTAGTTGTCCTTTGATGTTTACTGCACCTTGGACTCTTTTCATTAGGTCTTTTGGTTCTTCTCGAGGTCGTTTAGACCCTCCACTAGATAGCTAAAGTCTAGTTTTATACGGTTAGATATGTTCAAAGAATTCAACATTATCTAATTCCATTACTGAATTGTCATGAATACTCAGATGTTCGAACTTATGAACCAAAAATCGACATGCCTAACTCTTAGTGGCATATCCAATGAATACACAATCCACATTCTTAGGTCCTGTTTTGACCCTCTTAGGTATAGGAACTTGGACTTTGGCTACATACCCCCACACTTTGAAATATTTCAAGTTGGGTTTTCTACCTTTCCATTTC
The DNA here is from genome assembly GCA_037074985.1 of Solanum bulbocastanum. Taxonomy (NCBI): domain Eukaryota; kingdom Viridiplantae; phylum Streptophyta; class Magnoliopsida; order Solanales; family Solanaceae; genus Solanum; species Solanum bulbocastanum. The sequence continues at coordinate 9,274,412 of CM073603.1, read as the reverse complement.
TCATATGGAATAACATGTGTCTTGTTGTGAGGCACTCTATTGAGTATTTAATTTGCCATAAGGATAGCTGCCCCCCCCCCCCCCCCCCCCCACAAGTTTTGTAGTTAACCTGAACTTATAAGTAAGGCATCAATCATTTCCTTTAACATTCAATTTTTTCTTTCCACAATTCCATTAGATTAAGGAGAGTGAGGAGAAGTAGTTTCATAGATGATTCCATTTTACAAACATATTAATGCAAATGGAGAATCAGACTCTCCACCTCTATCACTTCTGATCATTTTATCTTTTTATCCAACTGATTTTTCAACTTCAATTTTATATTGCCTAAATGCATCTATTGTTTCATCCTTACCATTTAGCAAATATACATAACAATATTTAGTGAAATCGTCAATAAAAGTTATGAAATACCTTTTCCAACCATATGATTGTGTTGACTTCATGTCACAAATGTTAGTTTGAATCAATTCTAAGGGGTATGAATTCCTTTCAACCGAATCATAAGGATACTTAGCATACTTAGATTCAACGCAAACTTGACATTTTGATATATTGCAATCAAAGTTAGGCAAAACATTTAAGTTAATCAGTTTTCGAAAGGTTTTGTTATTGATATGTCCCAAATTTTCATGCCATAAACATTTTGACTCAAGCAAGTAAGAAGAAGAAGAATCTCTATTCATATCAACTGCAATTACATTGAGTTTGAAGAGACCTTCAGTGAGGTAACCTTTTCCAACATACATTTCATTCTTACTCTCTACAACTTTTACATAAAAAAAAATACACATTTAAATCCATTCATAGTCAGAAATGGTGTGGAAACTAAGTTCTTTCGCAATTTCAAAACATACAAGACCCTGTTTAAAGTCACCACCTTACTCGAGGTCATCTTTTAGTAGATCTTTCCAGACCCCTCCACTTTTACAGCAACGGAGTTTTCCATAAACAATTTCTCGTCTTCTGGGGCTAGAGTATATAACACAAATAATTATTTGTTGGCACGTACATGACATGAGGCATCATAATCTATCCACCATTTTCTTGGATTTACAACTAAGTTGCATTCTGAAAGCATTGCATAGAGACAGTCCATCTCTTCTATGGATTCAACCTAATTTGCTTGATCCTTCTTCTTATCCTTCTTAGGACCCCAACATTTAGCAGCCCTATGACCACGTTTGCCACAATTGAAGCAGTTTCTAGTGAATTTCTTTTTAGGAGGATTACTCTTTGGTCTAGATACTTTCTTTCTTTTCCTTGATTTTTTAGGATCTTCTTCAACAATATTTACTCCAGATATTGCTGAATTACCATGTGACCTCTTTTCTGTGGCCTTGTTATCCTCTTTTATTCTCAGCCTTACCATGAGATCTTCAACCATCATCTCCTTGTGTTTATATTTCAAGTAGTTTTTGAAGTCCTTCCACAATGAAGGTAACTTCTCAATAGTGGCCGCTACTTGAAGAGCATCATTCACAATCAATCCTACATTAAAGATTATGTGAGTAGTAAGAACAAACTTAATATATTCAATATAGGTTTTAAATAAAATTATACCTTTGGCAAGGAGGTCATGGATTATGACTTGTAGCTCTTGAATTTGGGTGACAACAATCTTACTGTCTATAATCTTATAGTCTAGAAACTTTGCCACAATGAGCTTCTTCATTCTAGCAATCTTTATTTTGTACTTCTTTTCCAGATCATCCCAATGTTCTTTTGAGGTCTTCATAATATTGTACATATTGTATAGATCATCTTACAGGCCACTCAGAATATAGTATTTACATAAAAAAATTGAATGCTTTCATGCTTTTGTTACCAAGATTAGTTCTTCGTTCGGAGTTTCATTCGACAAAATAGGAACGTTCTCACTAATGAACCTTTGCAGACCTAATGTAGCCAGATAGAAGAACATCTTCTACTGCCATCTCTTGAAGTCAAATCTAGAAAACTTTGCAGGTTTCTAAGCCGGTGCAAGGACAGTAGTTGAATGATTATGTGCAACCGATGTTGTTGCAGCACTCACTGTTCCAACATTTACTTGAATTGAATTAGTCATTTTTATGTCCCAAATGGCAGACAATATAGTATATGAATTAATAGCAGTAATGAATAAATTTTTATACAAATTGTTTCTGATTTAACAATGAAGTTTTTATGTTCTTCAAATTATTAATCGAATGAATTTTTAAATTCAAAAATATTAGAAAACCAGAAAGGTTTTAATCTCCAGAAACCTCAAATACAGAACAAATATTAAATTTCTTAAGCTTGTTATCTCCTGTATTTAGGTTAGAAAAGTAATAGAAATAGAAAAGATGAAGTAGATAGAAAATAAATAATCCGAGTCCACAAAACCCATTATGTATCCTTAAGAAATTTAATCCCCTAAAGTGCTCGAGGTTGTAGATTAATTCCTCCCAAGATAAAATGGATTAGCTATTAAAGAAGTAGTGGTACCTCAAACATCAATAAATTCAGTGAACTTAAAATCAACAATGATAGCACACACAGACTCAGTTGACCGAATATTACTGTTGCATCATTGCTTTTAGCGTATGAAGAACACAACATATATGAGGACAATGCAAGTGATTTGGAGGAAAAGACAATACTTTAAGATGATGAATATATATAAAAGCTAAATGGCAGCACTATTGTAGAAGAATTCTTGATCACAATCATGAAAATAGGACTTTTATGTTGTAGGTCATTGTCAACCTTTCAAATGCCAATAAGCAAAGCTTTGAAAGAGATTCACACAATCAATAACTTATTTGTAGAGTCTAAGAGGATAAACAATAGTTTAGATAGATCAAATGGTAATAAGCTTATGAAATCATCATCTTCAGAAGTTTATTGATGAAGGCTAACATACATAGAATTACAACTTTGAAATAGATACTATTTACAATTAGTACTATATATAGATAGCCTCAAAAAATGTGAATTCTGACCAAGAAATTAAGGAATATGGTAGAGTTTTTTTTTATTTTATTTTTATTTTTTTTGAGTTATGGATGGAGTTCCTTTTTCCATCCTATCCCATTCACTGATTCTAATTATTGATACTATAAAAGTAGTTTTTTGGTTTTTTGTGCCAGCTCATGATCTAAACAAGTCGCACAGTCATCCTAGTACATGTTCCTCGAAATTGAGGGCATCCCTGAAGAGCGTGAGATTTCCTCACATTTCTGATTGGCTGTCTTATATTTGTAATAACTAAAAAATGTGATATATGAGTAGGGCCCTATCTTTAATCGTAAGCAAAATTTGTGAAATCAGTTGTATATAAATTGTGACAAAGAAGAATTGAAAATGCAATGATGGATATGAAATGGTAATCATCTTTATTTGATACGACATGTAAACAACTTTAGATTTAAAACCCGTTTTAATACATATGACATATAAAAAGGGGAATTTGAGTATACAATTGTGCAAAAACAGGGGGAGAATCACTTAGGCGTGTTTGTCCATAAATTCTTCATCCACATGCTATATAATATCTCTATTTAATTTCTTGAAAATTAATTTTTTTACTTATATATTTAATTAGCTTCCTTAAATCCTGGACTCTCTCGCTTCAAGAAGGAGATGTCACGACAGAGACGAGACCATGACTAAGAAGGTGAAGAAGAAGATGGTTGATGTCAAATTTCAAACAAATTAATTCTACATGATAATTTTAACTTTTAACCTAATACTAATTTATTTAGATTGATCATGATGAAATTATTTTTCCACGTGGGGTGACATGTATTAGAATTTTTAAATAAAAGAGAGAGTGTACACACATCCTTAGAAATTAGTCAAGGTATAGTTCACTAACGATTGCGAGATAGTCAGGAAGGAAACTGACACTCTCAATAATTCAGATATGAAAAACTATAATAGTTAGGTATTTTTTTTAACCGTTAAACCATTAAATTAATTGTGAGTAACAAAAGTTTGGACCAAATGTTACTCAAAACATTGCCTTTGTAATTAAATATATTAATTGTGTACAATAACTTTATCTAGTTCAACTATAGAGAATATAAAAGATGTATGTTTCTAAAAATTACAATATATCATAGGAAAAAGTTAATTTGGAGTAGTTGTATATTTTATAAACTACAACAAAACTCAAAATTTTGGCATTAATTACTTCTTATCCCAAAAGCTTCTCAAATTATAATAATCTCAAATTCAAAACTCACGGATACATTTCTCCTTCACCTAATACATAAAAAATTATACATAAGTTATATATCAGATACATATATATAAACAAGATTCCTACTGATTTAGGTTTGAAATATATCAAGCTCCGAGCCTATACCCTGGACGTGGCCGACACTTGAGAACCATTGCTGGCCCCAAGCAAACCTTTGGCCTGGCTTACTTACTCAGGGGAAGACTTTACTCAAGAAAAATACTTTTTAAAAAAGTAAACTGAACTGCTCAAAATATAACTTATAATGTATTATAATAACATTCACTGCCAAAGCAACAACTTAAGTCTCAACATAACTTAAAAGGAAAAGTAAAGACTCATGAACTAACATCACTAACTCTGTCTATGAAGCCTCTAAACAATTGAGATGGACGTCGGGACAAAACCTACGACATCCTAATGAACTAAAATACTGAAAGCAATAAAAGGATCCTCCGAAAAGCTAGAAGTCTCACGAACTGACTCTGAGTGCTCAACTGAATCAACGAGGCACTGGATGCTGATCTTGATTACTTGCATCTGCATCATAATAAGATGCACGCCAACTGGCATTAATACATTGAATGTACGAGTATGCGAGTTGGAATGCTAAACATAACTTAAGCTTGAAAAGAATTTGAAAGAAACACTTACCTTGGCTTTACTCAACTCCTGAATAGCTTAAATCAATATAAAGTAATAAAACACATGCAATATATAGAAAGCCTTTAAAACAGTAGAAAACAACTTAGTTTGTCAAAGAAAATGCAATAACAAAATCAACTTTACTTATATAATAAAGTAATATATTTTCTGTGGGAGAATTCTCTAACGACAACCACCACTCTAAGCCTAAGTAGTGATACAACGTCTTTCCCACGCTGCCAGAACTGTCATATACTTTGCCGTCATATAGAATGTCTTAACTAAGTAGATCCACTAGTGTATGCTAAAAGCATCTTAAGGAGTCATCTAAAAAGTATGATCCTTTGCTACCTATGATGGCTACATGGTTTATGCAGACGTGAGTTATCTGAACTCAAACTCATCCCCATATCGGTGTTCAATACTACTCCTAAATATACTTAGCTCAAATGTTTGTAAAATCAAAACTCTTTCTTTGGTTTGAGATAATTACTCAAAAACTTACCTTAAAAGCTCTCTTGGGAATCTTAGTTTCCTCTCTTACTCAAATGTGAAAATATTTTAACTCTGGGGAATGCTTAGTTCTCGTATAATCTTTGAAGAATGAACTTTACTGTCACTCTTTATTGAAAAATAGCTCAAAGGCTCTTTTGGAAATCTCAGTTTCCTTTATTGTTTAAATGTGAAAACAATTACTCTTTGGGAATACATAGTCCTAATATACTCTTTTGAAGAAATGAACTTCAAGCTTTATTCTTTATTCAACTCAAAACTCAAGTCTTAAAACAAAGTTAAAACATTTGTGAAAGACTTTTGGAAAACTTTATGAACTTCTCTTAACTTGACTCTTGACTTCTCTTTACTTGACTCTTAACTTCTCTTGACTTGTCTCTTAACTTTTCCTGACTTGACTCTTAACTTCTCTTGACTTGACTCTTAACGTTACTTTAATTGAATTATGGATTCAAGGATTATCATTTGTGATAGGAACGATCTAATGATGTTTAAGAATGGTCTTAGAAAGATAAACATGAGAAAGGATCAAGAAATCACTGCATGGAAACTAGTCCACGACACGGATGTGTATTTAATTTTTGGTCATGAAAATACTTTTTTAGGTAGAACATTCCATGATCTCTCCGCGACGCGAAGTCATTTTTTTCCAAATTTGGGGAGCTGGTCTGCGACGCGGAGCCAATGCCCAGATTTGCCCAACTAATTTTCTTCTTCGTTTTCTAACCCCAATTTGCCTAAACTCAGTACTTTTTCTCAAATTACCTTTAGATTCAAATACCCAGTATGTATACACAATAATATAACACAAACAACTCAAGGAAACAACATTTTAACCTCAAGGAACTGCTCAATCTCAACCTAACTCAAGAACAAAGGTCAATTTCAAGAACACCATTCAAGATTCATCAACTTTCAACTTTATAGAACAAAGTTCATCGGAATAAACATGATTGGCGCGTGGGTGAACCAACCCAACACTATGAAAGACTCACATACTTCTTTATGGAGAAACCCATGTCGAATTCCATAAGCTAAACCTTCAAGAACGACAAACTTTGCTCTTTCTCCTCTTTTCTCCTCTTGCGTTCTTTATCCAAAAATCCTAGCGTAAATTTCCATTTGTCTGAACTGAAACAATTCAGTTTAGACCCTAATTTAATTGCTAAAAATGAATTAACTTAATTGGGTGGTGAAAAGACCATAATGCCCTTTTAAAATTTGAATTGGACTTTCCTTATTTAAACAACCCAACTTCCAATGGGCATAACTCACTCATACGAACTCGTAATCGTGCAAACACGGTAGCATTGGAAATATTATTCCAAGATCTTTCCTACGATGTCTGGAAACACACCTAAAACTTCCTTATCTAGGAGTTATGGTCATTTGAAGTTAACCAAAAACTCAAACTTAACCAATTTTCTAGATTTTTATTATTTTAGAAAATCACTATTCTAATTCTAGCTATTTCTAGTTCTTTCAATTTGTGAGATGTTACAATATCTCCCCCTTGGGAACATTCATTCTCGAATGAGATTACTCTAAGTAGGCTATGGGTGTAATATTAACATTCATCTCAAACACCCAACAAGCAATGCAATAACAACATGCTAATCTCATAAATAAAAGCCAAGAAAAGGATTAGTACCTTAATTTGGAAGAGATGTGGATAAATCTTCATGTCCTCCTTAGCTTCCCAAGTAGCTTTCTCAACAAACTGATTCCTCCAAAGAACTTTGACTGATGCTACCTCTTTTGTTCTTAACTTGCGAACTTAACGATCTAGAATTTGAACAGGATCTCCTCATAAGACAAGATATCCTTGATCCCAATATCTTCAGTTGGTATGATCAATGAAGGATCGCCCATACACTTTTCTAACATGGAGATGTGGAACACCGGATGCACTGCTGCTAATTATTGTGGTAGCTCTAACTTATAAGCTACATTGCCAATTCTCTTGCATATTCTATAAAGACAATATACCGGGGACTAAGCTTCCTCTTTTTACCAAATCTCATAACACCCTTCATGGGTGAAACTTTCAAGTAAACTCAATCATCTACTTCAATCTCTAACTCCCTCATCCTACCATCAGTGTAGGATTTCTGATGACTCTGCGCTATTTTCAATCTCTTTTGAATAATTTTCACTTTCTCTATAGCTTGATAAACTAAGTCTGGTCCTATCAACCCAGCTTCACCAACCTCAAACCATCCATTATGAGATCTGCATCTTCTCCCATAAAGAGCCTTATAAGGAGCCACTTGGATTTTAGAGTGGTAACTGTTGTTCTAAGCGAACTCAACGAGAGGTAGGTGATCATCCCAATTACCTTTGAAATCAGTCATACAATCTACCTTGATAACTCAAAACACCATCTCCCCCTTGTTCAAAAGCCATCACTTTTTTGCTTATGAACACATGTCTTTAATTCAAGAAAAATAAGTTCTTGGGCTTGCTTTTCTTTCACTTCTGACACTAATGATGATTCAACCCCATTCATCACCATTGCTCCTCATTCTGTGGAATCAATTAGTCGAACTTCTAATCGTGCAAGTCTATGCACATATCTTTCTAGATCTTTCTTATCTTCCTCAAAATGGGCAGTACTACCCATATACAACTTGCTCAAGGCATCAACAACAATATTAGCCTTATCTAGGTGGTAAATAATACTCATGTCATAAACTTTGAATAACTCTAACCACATTCTCTGTCTGAGATTAAACTCTTTTTGACTAAAAACATACTGAAGACTCTTGTGATCGGTGAACACATCCACATGAACACCATAAAAATAATGACACAATATTTTCAAAGTGAATACTACGACATCAAACTCTAAGTCATGGGTTGGGTAGTTCTTCTCATGAGCTTTCAACTGTCAAGAGGCATTAGCTATAACTTTGTCATTCTGCATTAACACACAATCCAAACCAACTCTAGACGCATCACAATAGACAACAAAGCCTTGCATACCTTCTGGTAAGGTCAACATTGGGGCAGTAGTCAACCTCTTCTTCGATTCCTGAAAGCTTTTCTCACAAGCTTCAGACCATTGAAACTTAACTGTTTTCTGAGTTAACTTGGTCAAAGGAGATGAAATATATGAAAATCCCTCGACAAACTTTCTATAATATGCAGCCAACCCTAAGAAACTCCCAATATCAGTTGGAGATGTGGGTCTAGGCCAATTCTGCATTGCCACTATCTTCTGAGTATCAACTTTAATTCCATCAGCGGAAACTATGTGGCCCAAGAATGCCACAGACTCTAGCCAAAGCTCACACTTAGAGAACTTGGCATATACCCTTTTATCTTTTAAAGTCTGGAGAACTATTCTAAGACGACTAGCATGATCTTCCTCATTCCTCGAATAGATTAGTATGTCATCAATGAAGACGATAACAAATATATCTATGTAAGGCTTGAAAAATCTATTCATAAGGTACATGAACGCTGCAGGTGCATTGGTTAAACTGAATGACATGACCAGAAACTCATAATGACCATAATGGGTTGTCTTGGGAATATCACATTCCCTTACTTTCAACTGATGGTAGCCAGATCTGAGGTCTATCTTAGATAAACAAGAGGTATCCTGAAGCTGATTGAAAAGATCATCAATTCTCAGAAGAGGATACTTATTCTTCATGGTAACCTTGTTTAACGGACGGTAATCTATACACATCCTAAGGGAACCATCTTTGTTTCTCACAAATGGGACCGAAACTCCCTAAGTGAGATACTTGGTCGAATAAAACCTTTCTCTATAAGATCTTTCAACTTCTCTTTTAACTCTTTCAACTCTGCTGGTGCCATTCTATATGGCGGAATAGATATAGGATGAGTATCTAGAAGAATGTCTATACCGAAGTCCATTTCTCTCTTAGAAGGACTCCGGGAAGATCATTATGAAAGACTTCTGAAAACTCTCTTACTACTTAAGCTGACCTAATAGAAGGTATCTCAACACTAGAGTCATTAACTCAAACTAAGTGATAGACACACCCCTTGGAAACTAACTTTCTCGCCTTAAGGTATGAAATAAAACGACCCTTAGGCACTGCTGAACTACTCTTCAACTCTATAACTGGTTCACTAGAAACTTGAACTTGACTACTTGAGTTCTACAATCTATTGATGCATAATAGGCATGAAGCTAGTCCACACCTAGAATGACAACAAAATCTACCATGCCTAACTCAACTAAATCAGCCTGGTACTTTTGTGATTGACAAAAATAAAACAATCACGATAGACACTTTCTACTAGAATAAATTCACCATCAGGTGTAGAAACATTGAAGGCTCAAGAAGTTGCTCAAGAAGAACATCAAAATTAAAGACTTGGATCATACCAGTGACAATATCTGATGAATCCTCTTGCTCTCGGAGACATAGCAATAGCATAAAGATGATTTCCTTCTCCACCTGCCCTTGAAGTAGCTCATCTAGATGCACCTTTATCTGGTGGAGCAACTGAAGAAGATTGAGCTCTATTGCCCTCATTACCATTACTTTGTCTGCTCTTAGAACACTCTCTTATAAACTGATCGTTCTAGCCACACTTGAAGCAACTAGTGGAGTCATCATGACATCTCCCTAAGTGGCTTCTACCATAATTAGCACATGCAGGAGTCTTAGTACCCCTATGTACCTTATTACCATTGAATGCGCAGGTCTAGCTCTGAAGTTCTAAGAATTCTGACCATTGTACTCACATTTGCTCCTTGGTACAGGTGCACTAGCAAATGATGGACCAGGTCCTTTTTGCTTATGTTGGAAACAAGATCGGTTCGCATTACTTTTTTGCTGCCCGGATTCATTCCCTGATGTCTTAGCCCTCTTGTTCTTAAACTCTTCTCTATCCTTTTGCTTGTCCTTATTAACTTGTTGCACATGGATCATCAGCCTTGCTATGTCCATGTCACCTATTAGCATGGCTGCCTTACTTTCCTTACTTGATCGATGATTCAACCCAACTACGAATAAACTTATTATGCTCCTCATGTCAGCAACCATCACTTTGCTTTTCTTAGCTCACGAGGAAAGAAATGCCTCAGGAAGGCAGTCTCGACCATAGGCAAGCTCAAAATCAATTACGCGTAAACACGATTTAGAAAGAGACTTTTATAGAGATACACTCTATCACACGAAGTGAGTAAGAAGGAAGTGAAGTAATTTCCTAAATGTTGCAGCCTCCTAATTATACATGTGGCAAGCATCACAACAATAAGTAGGACTCTATAGACATGGCTTCATAGACTACCTAGGACTCTTGAACTTTGTGCTCTGATACCATGTTTGCCATGCCCCGAGCCTACACCCTGGACGTGGCTGGCACTCAAGAGCTGTTGCTGGCCCCAAGCGAACCCTTGGCCTGACTTACTTTAAACAAGTAAATTGAACTTCTCAAGATATAACTTAGAATGTAATTCACTACCAAAGTGACAAATCAAGTCTCAACTTAAATGAAAAGGAAAAGTAAAGACTCATGAACTAACATCAGTAACTCTGTCTATGAAGTCTCTAAACAACTGAGATGGACTTTGGGACAAGACCCACAATATCCTAATGAACTAAAATATTGAAAGCAATAAAAAGATCCTCCGAAAAGCTAGGAGGCTCACCAAATTACTCTGAGTGCTTAACTGGATCAACGAGGCGCTGGATGTTGATCCTAACTATCTGCATTTGGATCATAATAAGATGCAAGCCAACTGACATCAATACATTAAATATACGAGTATGCGAGTTGAAATGCTAAACATAACTTAAGCTTGAAAAGAATCTAAAAGAAAAACTTACATTGGCTTTACTCAACTCCTGAATAACTTAACTCAACATAAAGCAATAAAACACACGCAAAATATAGAAAGCCTTTAAAACAGTAGAAAACAACGTAGTTTGTTAAAGAAAATGCAATAACAAACTCAACTTTACTCATATAATGAAGTAATATATTTTCTGTGGGAGATTCTCTAACCGAAAACCACCACTCTAAGCCTAAGTGGTGATACAACGTCTTGCTCACACTGCCAGAACTATCCTATACTTTGCCGTCATATAGAACGCCTTAACTAACTGGATCCACTAGTCTATGCTAAAAGCATCTTAAGGAGTTATCTAAAAAGTATGATCCTTTAGTACCCATGATGGCTACATGGTTTATGGAGACGTGAGTTATCTGAACTCAAACTCGTGCCCATATCGGTGCTCAATACTACTCCCAAAATATATTTAGCTCAAATGTTTGTAAAATCAAAACTCTTTCTTTGGTTTGAGATAATTACTCAAAAACATAGCTTAAAAGCCCTCTTGGAAATCTTAGTTTCCTTTCTTGCTCAAATTTGAAAACATTTTAACTCTTGGGAATACTTAGTTCCCGTATAATATTTGAATAATGAACTTTACTCTTACTCTTTACTGAAAACTAGCTCAAAGGCTCTTTTGGAAATCTCAATTTCCTTTCTTGTTTAAATGTGAAAAACATTTTATCTTTGGGAATACATAGTCTCGATTTACTCTTTTGAAGAAATGAACTTGGAACTTTACTCTTTACTCAACTCAAAACTCATGTCTTAAAATAAAGTTAAAACATTTGTAAAAGACTTTTGAGGAAGAACGCGATGCGGAGGTGTATTTAAATTTTTGTCATGAAAATACTTTTTGAGGAAGAACGGTTCGTGACCACTCCGCTCTGCGAAAGCATTTTTCCTAAATTTGTGGAGCAAGTCAGAGATGCGGAGCCAGTGCCCATATTTTCCCGACTAATTTTCTTCTTCGTTTTCTAACCCCTATTCGCCTAAACTCAGTTCTTTTTATCAAATTCCCTTTAGATTCAGATACCCACTATGTATACACAAGAATATAACTCAAGCAACACAAGGAAACAACATTTTAACCTCAAGGAACTCCTCAATCTCAACCTAACTCAATAACAAAGGTCAATTTCAAGAACACCATTCAAGATTCATCAACTTTCAACTTTCTAGAACAACCTTCACTGAAATAAACATGATTGGCGTGTAGGTAAATGAACCTAATGCTATGAAAGACTCACATACCTCTTTAGGGATCAACCCCTATCGATTTCCACAAGATAAATATTCAAGAACGACGAACTTTGTTGTTTCTCCTCTTTTCTCCTCTTGCATTCTTTCTCCAAAAACCCTAGCTTAAATTTCCAATTGTCTAAACTGAACCAATTCATTTTAGACTCCAATTTAATTGCTAAAAATGAATTAACTTAATCAGGTGGTGAAAAGACCATAATGCCCTTCTAAAATCCAAATTGGACTTTCCTTATTTGAACAACCCAACTTCCAATGGGCATAACTCACTCATATGAACTCGTAATCACACAAACTCGGTGGCGTTGGAAAGATTATTTCAAGATATTTCCTAAGATATCTTGAAACATGCCTAAATCATCCTTAGCTAAGAGTTATGACCGTTTTAAGTTGACCAAAAACTCAAACTTAAATTAACTTCACCAATTTTCAAGATTTTTATTATATCCAAAAATCACTCTTTGTAATTCTAGCTCTTTCTAGTTCTTTCAATTTATGAGATTTTACAAAATAATTGAGGTTATTTTTCAATAATAACATTTGGAACAGATGTATTGTACACAAATAAAGTTGTAATACATATGGTAGAAGTGGAATGATAAATCCGAATGTTAAAACAAAGAAGGAAAAAGAGAATTTTGTAGTTAATTCAAGTGGTAGAGATTTCTACAGATTATGTTATCATAAATCGTGTAATTACTTAATTTTTCCTTGTATATTTGGTAAAAAATTCTGACTAATTGACTAATTAAAATTCTTTATGTTGATGATATAGAAGGTGCTTAAATTGGTTTTAAAGTTTGTCAAAAATACTTTTAAGTTAGTTTTTGAATTCTAGAAGTATTTGAAAGTATAAAAAAAAACATAAAATAAGTTTAAAATGACTTAAAATAAGTTAGAAAGTGTTTGGCAAGGTAAAAAATGACTCAATATTTGTTAAAATGACTTAAAATAAGCCAAAACCCAAAAGTAGGTCTACCCCTACTTTTTATTTTTTGACTTAAAAGTCATTACAGTTTGACCTTTTACTTTTGACTTAAAAGCTACTTGTTTTAAGTCAATCTAAATGGGCTCTTAGTCAACCCATCTTTGTTACCCTTATTACTTGGATTCATAAAGAACTCACACTGATAATATCTACATGGTTACCCTTTTTTAAGAAAATAATTATTAAATTTAAATTTATAATTTGTAATTTAATTTTGAAATAATTTAATTACCTATCATCCAAAATCAAGTGCCGTTTTAGGATAAACTAAAATTAGATTCATCTCATTAAATTTAGCTACAAAATCTCTCAAAATTTATTAATTTTCTATTACAATGCAAACTTCAAATATTATATTTGGTAAAAGCAATATGAAAACAATCTATTTAAAGGGTTTTCCCTCTTATGAGAAACAAGTGATATAGCAAACCAAAATAAATCAAGCTTCTTTATTCTTGATGTGCTTTAAACTTCCATTACCGAATGACTTCTGCAAAACAAGATTTTATAAAGTAAGCTTTTTTGTGATGTCCTTTTTAGTTTTTGTCATTTGTCTTTTCTTTCTTATGGTTTCATGACATTTCTATGGTGCTTTTGAATTCTTAGTGAGATGATAAAGAAAGTAACAAATGCACTTGACCTCAGAAGGGAAATACTTGACTTGAAATATGAATTGGAGAGTCTATTGATCGTTTTGATGATTCTTTTCAAAAAAATCTCTTTTGAATTCTCTTTTATGAAGTGTGTTTTATTCCTCCTATTTCATAAAACATAATCTTTTACTATTAGTCATAGTAATTCATGTAATTATTGCAAATTCTTTTTGCAATTTTGGTGATTTTTTTGAACTCTATTATAAATCCCAACAAGCATGATTGAAAATTGATTGTATCTTTTGTCCCTTTCTACATGCTTCTTCATATACTTTTTGGGAAATTGCTTGTGGGCTATGCTATATTTGATAGCACCCAACAATTTTCATGTCCCAAGGCTACCCCCTAGACATAACACGGGACCTAAGATCACGAGTGACCCTAAGATAACCCTGAATCTGGCATATATCAAGCATACTATAAAAGTTATTGAGTAAAACAGAAACTATGCGGAAACTAAAATAGTGGATATCTGAAAATAGGGGAAAAACCCAAATAATTTGAATATATGTGAAATAAACTAAGAATTTATGTTGACTGACCCAAAACTTAACAACTCGATCTGAATCTAATACTATGTATGAAAAGCCAATAACTGAGTTGAGTTGTTGGGACATGCCCCAGCTAACTCTAACAAAAGTGTAAACTAGAAATAAAGACTAAAATGGAAAGCATGTCTATTATCCTTGAAGTACGAGGACTCACCACTGAAGCTGTTGAAGTCCGATCAAGAATTGATCTAAGCGTGATTTGGATGGTGAGTCCCTGAACCTACATCATGAAACAATGTAGCGCAAAGTATTCACCAATAATTGGAATATACTAAACATGAAAGCTATATATACTAAGCTGAATAAAAGATATATAACTTGAACAATACATAACTGTGCAATGATGCAATCTGAGCAAAGATATAGATACTAAAATATAACTGAAAAGCTAAATTGAATGGAACGACCAAGTACTAATTATAGAGATAACATGGTCAACTAATTACTGAAGTAAATGCTAAAAGTATGGGTCAATGCACTAAAAGTCTTACTGTGAGAGCTACTATTAACCGACATAAACCACATGAACTAAATGTGGAGTCCGATGTATACGACCTATTTAGAGGACCCAATATACCTTGTCAGGGGTATAAAGGCATGAATGTGGCGTGATCACTAATACTGATGCCCAATATAAGGGACTTGTAATCTTATGTGGGCCTGTAGTTATGGGACTATGAGTGTCATGCCCCGATCCTACACCCTTGGCGGGACTGGCACTCGAGAACCATTGTTGGCTCCAAGTGAACCCTTGGTCTTTCTTAGCTCTTTGTGGAAGACTTAATCAACATAAGATGACTTCAAAAGCAAAGCGTTAAATCAATATAACTAACTCATAATGTTTATGAAAAAATTCACTAGCTAAATTGGCAACTCAAGTCTTAGACATCAATAACTGAAATGAAAAAGACTCATGAACTATATATATCTATCTGTGAAGCCTCTACTAACTAAGATGGACGTCTGGACAAGACCCACGACATCCTAATAAAACTAGAATAATAGAGCAAATAAAAGGATCCTCCAGAAGCAAGGAAGCTCACCAATAACGCTGGAGCTCACTTGGATCATCAAAGCACTGGATGTTGATCCTAGTTACCTATATTCGCATCATAAAAGATACAGGCCAAAAGGCGTCAGTACATGGAATGTCCGAGCATGTGAGGGAAAATCTAAACAAGACATAAGCTTTAAATGGTATCTTAAAGAAACACTTACGTCGTCTCAACTCAACTTGACTCATTTCAATATAAGATAGTGTTAGAAATGCAATATAAAGAAAAACTTTACATGTAGATACCAACTCAGTGTACTGAAAGTCACATCAATAACTTAGTTTTGTATATGAAAATACAAGTAATTTTGTAGGAGATTCTCTAACTGACAACTATCAATATGAGCTATGTGATGGTACAACATCTAGCCCACACTACCAGAATTGTCCTATACTTTGCCAAGGAATAAAACCTACTACTAAGTGGATCCACTAGTCTATGCTAGAAAGCATTAAGAAATAATCTAAAAAGTATGACCATTTCTATCGACGTTGGCTACATGGTTTATGGAGACTTGAGTTATCTGAACTCATCCCCATATCAGTGCTTAATAATACTACCAAAATGTAACTAGCTGATGTGTTTAAAACATAGCTATTTCAGTGGTTTGAGATTATTACTCAAAAGATCTTTCTCTTAAAAGAGATGGTACTAAAACTGCTCATGAAAACTCTTTCAGAAATCATTTTTTTCTCTCATTTTAAATGTGAAAACATTTACTCTTTCGAAATACTTAGTTCCCATATAGCATTTTAAAGAAATGAACTTGGCTCTACTCTTTCTCAAACTCAATGCTTAAGTCTTTAAAACAAGTTATAACAATTGTAAAAGACTTTTGAAAAGATTCTAAAACCTCTCCAGACTTTAATCTTAGCTTTACCTTGAATTTGAATTATTGATTCAAGGGTTATGATGTCATGTTATGGATGATTTGTAAATGTTTAGACATACCTTAGAGTGTAGAAATCAACTAATAAACATAGGTACGTCTCGAGGAAACTCAAATGTTAAGAAGTGGGAAAGGATAGAGGACCTGGCGTACTGAATGGTGCAGGGCGTCTGAGCTTGAACTACATAAGGCTAGTTGGTGTGTACTGCCCAGCTTGGTTGGTAACAACTTGGCTCAACATCTAAATAGCTTCTCAGAACTCAGCATTAGTGACATCTCCTTGGGGTTGCACTTCTGATGCATTAGGTACCCCTTGATCCTCAACATTTCTTCTAGAATGATGACCTCAGACAGCTCTTCGTGGAGGTATGATTTGAAAGATAAGCGTAAGCATGAGTTAGAAAGAAACATTTATAGAGATAAAATCTATCGCACAAAATGAGTATGAAAGAAGTGAGGTAGTTCCTAAATGTTGCAGCCTCCTAATTATTGATGTGGCACGCTTCACACTGATAGCTAGGACTCTATAGAAACAACTTCATAGACTCCCTAGTACTCTTGAACTCTGGGCTTTGATATCAAGTTTCTAACGCCCCGAGCCTACACCCTGAGCGGCAGTGGCACTCGAGAACCATTGTTGACCCCAAGCGAACCGTTGGTCTAGCTTAACTCATAGTGGAAGACTTAATCAACATAAGATGACTTCAAAAGTAAAGTTTTAACTCAAAATAATTAACTCAGAATATTTAAAGAAACATTTACTAGCCAAAGTGGCAACTCAAGTCTCAGACATCAATAACTGAAATGAACAAGACTCATGAACTATATTTATCTATCTATGAAGCCTCTACTAACTAAGATGGACGTCGGGACATGACCCACGATATCCTAATAGAACTAGAATGATAAAGCAAACAAAAGGGATCCTCCGAAAGCAATAAGGCTCACCAACAACTCTGAAGCTCAACTAGATCAACGAAGCACTGGATGCTGATCCAGGTTACCTGCATCTGCATCATAAAATATGCATGCCAAATGGTGTCAATACATTGAATGTATGAGTATGTGAAGGGAAATCTAAACAAGACATAAGCTTGAATTGGATTTGAAAGAAACACTTACCTAGTCTCAACTAAACTCGACTCATTTGAATATAAGACAGTGATAGAAATGCAATATAAAGAAAAGCTTTAAGACATGTAGATAACAACTCAGTGTATTGAAAGGCACAATAATAACTTAGTTTTGTATATGAAAAATCAAGTAATTATATGGGATATTCTCTAACCGACAACCATCACTATGAGCTATGTGATGATACAACATCTAGCCCACGCTGTCAGAACTATCCTATACTTTGTATGGGTATAGAACCTACTACTAAGTGGATCCACTAGTCTATGCTAAAAAAAATTAAGGAATAATCTAAAATGTATGACCCTTTCTACCCACGTTGGCTACATGGTTTATGGAGACTTGAGTTATTTGGAATCGTCACCATTTCGGTGCTCAATACTACTCCCAAAATGTAACTATCTCATATGTTTAAAACATAGCTTTTTCTGTGGTTTCAGATTATTACTCAAAAGATCTTTCTCTCATCTTAAATGTGAAAACATTTACTCTTTGGGAATATTTAGTTCCCGTATATCATTTTAAAGAAACGAAATAAGCTCTACTCTTTCTCAAACTCAATGCTTAACTCTTTAAAAGAATTTTAAAACAATTGTAAAAGACTTTTGAAAAGATTCTAAGAACTCTTTAAACTTGACTCTTAGCTCTACCTTGAATTTGAATTATGGATTCAAGGGTTATGGTGCCATGTTATGGATTATATCTACATGTTTAGACATACCTTAGAGTGTAGAAATCAACTAGTAAACATAGGTACATCTCGAGGAAACTCAAATGGAAAGAACTGGGAAGACCTGGTGACCCTGGCGTACTGAATGGAGCTGGGCGTCTGAGCCTGAACTACATAAGGTTGGTTGGTCTGCACTGAGTGGTGCGGTGTACCAAATTCAAAACTACAAACTCCTCTTGATGTCACACTGAGTGGCGCGGTGCGCCAGCCCCCAACCCAGAAAACCCGACGAATTTTCTTACATGATTTCTAACCCTAATTCACCTAGAATCAAAAGGTTTCTTCCCCAATCACTTAGATTCGAAATACCCAACCATTGTGTACAAGAATCTACTTAAAAAAAACCTTAAAAATCATACGATTATCTCAAGAACACATCAAAACCTCAACAATCAAGATTATGAAGGAAACTTCAACTAAACTCAGCAAGAACTCAAAGCCTTTACTTTCAAGAATGAAATTATGCTGACTTAATCATGATTGGTGCATGAGTGATGAACCCAATGCTATGTGAACTCACATACCTCTTAGGGATCAACCCTTGGCAAAACCCTCAACGAAAACCCTCAAGAGCAAGACGAATGCTTGACTTTTTCTCCTCTTCTTGAACTTCTATCAAATCCCTAGTGTATTTTAGGATTTTTAAAGCTGAACCAAATCAGTTTGTACCCCTAGATATTGCCAAATTTCAAATTAAATTAATTGGGTAAGGAAAAGATCAAAATACCCCTCTTAATTCAAGCTAGCTTTCCTTAACTAGATAGCCCGACTTCATATAGGTATATCTCCCTCATATGAGCTCAAAAATTAGTAAACTTGATGAAGTTGGAAAGAGGATTCCAAGACCTTTCATTTGATATCTTATGGGCCACCTAACTCATTTTGTACTGAAAGTTATGTTTGTTTGAAGTTGTCTCAAACCTCATACTTAGCATAACTTACCAAAATTTCCAAATTTACTCTTTCCAAAAATAGTTTCTTTCTAATTGTAGTTCTTTCAAATACTGAGGTGTTACAATGAGGGTACGCTGAACCCTAGTCCAACTTGGTGATAAGTCTACTCCCAATTGAATACATATGAAGCTAATATGCACTAAATACTAAATAGCTTAAACTACTAACATGCTAACTGAGAATGCAACACTTATATACTAAGAACGTGACATTTGAAATCTGGAGCATGATTTTCTATTTAACTAACCTAGCAAGTGTAATTTATGAACAAAGAGAATTCACACAAACTAGGGTTTTGATTTTTATACCATGTATTAAGCAACATTTACAAGAAAACATTATATTTAGACTATGGATACTATAGCAGCTAAAATCACCACAATTCCCAAGAATTTAAAAATACTAGGTCTAAACAAGTGGAATTAAGGAACTGGCTGAATTCTAGGGATCTAGTGGATGAAAGGAATCCACTAGTGAAATCCCACATACCTGGTGACAAAATCTACGGAGAAATCCTTTGGATTTCGGGGCTGAACTTTGAAGAATGCTTCTACTTGTTCTTGAAGGAATTGGTCGCCTCTTTCTCTTCTTTTCATTTTAACTTGGATGATTTTTGGGGAATAAGGGTTTTGAGTATGTCTGACTTGATTATTAGGCTTAGACTGAGTAAAATGACATATTTTATGCATCAAAATACGTAGTCTAAGTGCCTAATGCATAAGGCAAAAGACCAAAACGACCCTGACTTAAGACGGATGAAGTGTCATCTACTATGGGACTGATGGATCATCTTTTGAACTACTGCCCGTCAATAGGGTCATGGTTCGAGGTTTGCCCGATAGGGCTTCACTAAAATGGACATAACTTTTTACTCTAATCTTGGATATTAGAAAACTGGATGGCGCTGGAATGTGGATTCGATTATCTTTAATTTGATAGGTTATGGGCCACCTAATTCATTTTATGCTAAAAGATATGACTATTTGAAGTTGACCGAAAAGCTATTTTGCTCTAAATAGTTGTTGACCCTCACATATGTCCAGACCTACGGTTTGTAGGTACAACCATGAACCCTAATGGTCAGCTGTGGATGGGATCAGAGGCCACTGAATCTTGGACTCCAACAATACAATACCACCAACGGACAGTGGGTCCATCAACACACCATGGACCACAGCCGTAGATCTTATCTTTCGACCCTGAAATTCCTCTAAGTTTGGGACTCACCTACAAGACCTACCTACGGCTCGTGCATGGGATGACAAACCGTCCTAATGAACCATCACTAAGTACTGGAACCTTGACTCTTATGGGAACTTGAACTGGCCAACCATGACCCCACCTATGGTCCGTGGGTGGTTCTTAGTACTGGCACCGGTTTCATGAAAAACTAGGATTTTCTCCCTAATGAGATCTGAGGTGTTACAACAACAATTATGCGATAAATAATACAGAACCAATGATGAACTTTGTTAAAAGAACCAAATAGATTGCTTTCTTGCTTGCCACATTTAGTATGTTATTTTGATTGTTTTATATTTGGTACAAACTTTTTGTATGCCATTGTATTCTTCCTAGAATATTTGTGTATAGACAATTAGTGCACTTGTTTTATCTCAAGTTGACTAATTTGTCATATTTCTTCATCTCTTTCTTTAGGCATTATAAGAGATCAAGTTTTCTTGAAACTACATATGCCCAAAATACACTAGGACAAATATATTTTTTATTGACAGTAAATATGCACATTAATAAAGAGTGCTAGAGCCTTTACCGACATTAATAAATTTCCATTAGATTTAATGTCTATAGACTTTAGGAACATTTATAGAGAGTACTAATTGACTCTGAAAATACATATTTAGCGGCAAGTAAGCTATTAATTGTCGTTAAAGATCATTTTTGTTGTAGTGATAACTCTTTCTTTTGGCTTCTTTCAATTAAATTTATGAATTGTAAATATGGATAGAACTCGACAGTCTATCTTTTTTAAAAACATATGTTAAGCAACATCATTTTTCTTCTTGATTGGTAGGAGAGTAAGGTCGTCTTTATTATTATTTATGGATATTTGTGAATTCAAGTGTTCACAAAATTATGCTGTGAGATTTTAATATGTTATGTATCAAAATTTGGGTTTAGAATATCCAGTTGTGAACAGTTTCATTTAGGTTCCACCTACTTCTTGGTTGATCATTTGCATTAATTTTTCTAACTGCATACTATAACTATAACAATAAGTATGGTTCAATTCCAAATAAGTTGGGGTTAGTGATATGAAATCTTAAATAATAGTTTTGACTATTTTGAAACAATGAGGAATAACATTGATGATATTAACAATTGTAGGATGATTATTGACATATAGATGATACGACATACTATAATAAAAAAGACATTGATGGAGGTTCATAAAAAAGGAGCCAAAGGTCCTCCATTTGAATTTAGTTAGTTACGTTCTTGTATGGATGTGATGTTCCACTTTACTTGGGAGTGTTATGGTTCAAGACTTTTAGGTCTCTTCCTTAACGACTGATGTTGCTTATAACTTTCTGGAATTTGGAAAATATCATTACTTCTGACCAACTTCTTCACATTTTTAAACTACAATTTTGTATGTTTTCCATTCTTCTCTTCTTAAAAACTCAAGTTTGATTTAAAGACATTGACAATCTCAAAGTTTAGTGAAATTTGAACACTCCCTAACATGAATGTTAATTTAAAATAAAACTCCGACTAAAACATCAAATTTGGTATATCTTCTATATTTTATATCAATTTTTATTTATATTATATTATACTAGTAAAATTACCCAAGCTTCGCGTGGGAATAATATCACAAAATTTATAAAATATTACTTAAAACATATTAGGCATTAAAACTAAAACTATATTTTCTTACATACAAGATTACGTAGTAAGAAATATTAATAATGTAAAGGAAAATGAAAATTATTATACCTTATCATTTATCTTTAATAACATTAGCATAAATTATAAATTAATGACTGTAAAAAGACATACCATGATATGCAACATAAGCAATAGTGTCAGTGAACCACTCAATAGGAACAACGTACAAAAATATTTAATTGTGAAGAAGAAGCGGTGCTGAATTTTCGCTGTTTTACAATAAGAGGCAATCCCTCTATTTATAGACAACAAAGGGTAGTGTAAATAAATGTTTATTGTGCCTTATCATAAAGGTTACAACTATTTGAAAAAGTTACAACCCTTCAGAGAGGACAGAACCTTTCATAAAAGTCACAATTTTTCATTAAAGTCGCAACTCTTCATTAAAGTCGCTACTTTTCATAAAATACACAACTTTTCATAAAAGCTGCAACTCTTCATTAAAGTCACAACTTTTCTTAAAAGTCACAATTTTTCATAAAAGTCACAACTTCTAATGAAAGGGGAAGGCTAGTTTTGGAAATATATAAATTAAAAGGGAATTCTGGTTTGTGGTGGCCGCCACGTAGACGGGCCTAAGATTTTCTTTTATATATATACTAGGTAATTTACCCGCGCGCTATGCGCGGGCATAAATAATCTTTCTAATCTTTTGAACAACCTTTCCAATAATCAACTGTTATAAGAAAAAAAGAAAGTAAATTTTAATATGTTTTAAGAACATTTCAATAGAAATTAAATGATTTGACATTACCACATATCTCAAAAATTGTAAATATATAATTAATGATTGAAAATATGTTCATATCTAATCATTTTTATCTTTTACATAATTTATTATAATATATGTTTGATGATATAATTGTCTTCTTAAAATTGAGTGATGTTTTAATGTAGCGATTAGACATCATTTTTTCTAGTTTTATGTACATTAAAAATATAGAATCTGATAAATTTATGGTTAGAATAACTCCTTGTGAAAAAAATATTATTTGAAAGTTTTCGATAATCAATATTAGTTATAAATAAGTTAAGACCGTTAAAAATGTATACCACAACAACATAAATAAACTTTTTTAGAGACAATCTACTTGTCAGAGGTTAAACATTCACAACTTTTCATTATTGTTACTTTGTTACTCTAACAAAATTTATAGAAGGAGGAAAATGAATTTGAAACAAAAACAGAATAATATTGTTGACCCATTTAGAAATTCATTCTTCATTAAATTGTTGTTCTGAAGTCCCTTCTAGATGCTTCATCAATGCAACTTTACGACTTTTTCAGAAATATGTATGCATAATTGTTGCATTATAAAAGTACAAGTAGATCAAAATGTTGGATTCTAGACTCAATTTAAAGAAATATTCTCGAACACTAAAAAAAATTAAAAGTGAGTCTAACTTAGATAACTCAAACGCTCAGCAATGACTTGGGACATGAAAGACAACAAATCTATGTTAATAGACATATCTTTTGTGTCTTAAGATATTACTTTTATTTAGAGCAGATTTTGTTTCATATTCTTCAAATTAAGCTTGCTGAAATTAGTCATAACTCACACAAAAAATATTTAGTAAAGCTGAATGAGAAGGAAAAAAAGAAAAACATTAAAAGGACGAAAGCTTTGTCCAAGTGAGATCATATACATATCAAATGAAAAGTAATCAATACAATTTTAAGGAGACAACAAAACATCGAGAAAAAGCATACATTAAAGGGAGTAAACGATTTGGTATCCAATGATTATAACAAATCTGTCTAACCAGAAAAGTTCTCATGTTTTGAAATAACATACCTCAAAAAATTGACGAACACTTCAATAAACTTTCATTCCTTAAAGTACTCATGATATCCACCAATAAAATTGAGTACTAATAGATAACAACAACATAAAAACCAAAAAATATGGGCATGCAAAGTTATTAACTTTTAGAGGATTTTCTAAAGAACACAAAATCTCATCCTTGTATGTGAAGGAATGACGTTGTTGATGAAGAAATTAGAGATTTGTGAGGGCTTTTTTTATGGTACCTTCAACAATTCCAATAGAGAAAATTTTTTTGAATACTCAATTAACTTTTGTAATATGTACTAACAAATACTTATAACCATAATTTTACAGAAACATAAACTACAAAGTTTAAAGCATGTACTCAAAAATAACAATTAATAATATAAGCATAAATTAATGACTGTAAAAAATATACCAGAATCTATAATAATAGAATGAAATAGAATGGAAAAAATTGAGCCCACTGAATGCATAATGTCCCCTTAAGAAAATTATTTTCCTCTAGTACTCGAGGTTTAAAGAAATAGATCCTCTCAGATAGAGCGATTTTATTCACAAGTGTATTGATACAAAAAAAAGTGGAGTCAGTAAGTCATTCAACAGGAGCAAATTCACAAATATTTAATTGTCTAGAAGAAGAAGAAGTTCAAAATTTTCGTTGTTTTAAAATGAGAGGAAATTACTCCATTTATAGACAACAAAGGATAGTATGAACAAATGCTTATTTTGTCTTATCGGAAAGGTCACAACCCTTTGGAAAAGTTACAACCCTTCGGAAAGGTCACAACCTTTAATAAGAGTTTCAATTTTTCATAAAAGTCGCGACTTTTCATAAAAGTCCCGACTCTTCATAAAAGTATAAACTTTTCATAAAAGTCACAACTTTTCATGAAAATGGAAGGCTAGTTTTGGAAATAAAATAAATTAAAAGGGAATCCTAATTTGTGGTGGCACCACGTAGGCGGGTCTAGGGTGTGTGTGTGTGTGTGTGTATATATATATGTGTGTGTGTGTGTGTGTGTGTGTGTGTGTGTGTGTGTGTGTGTGTATATATATTATATGATTAAAGTAAGAACTTCAACAATACAATAATAACTAAGTAATGTACTATGGGGGAGGAAGGAGAAAGTATATTTAAAACGTGTAACTAAGAGATTTTAAGAGTAACTAACTTTCAGTAGTAATCATAAGAAAATTTATATCCACTACTAATAAGAATTTAAATACCTTATGATTCATTTTATAACTGTTTACTTAATTTTTTTATTTAATAATATTCACATTATTTTAAAAAATAGTGTAATACATGGTTTTATATTCACGTGCAACGCACGTGCATTAAAACTAGTTAAACTTATAAATATAAGATGTGTTTTTCACATAGACATTTGTCACTTAAAAGTACTCAGCCCTCCTAATAAACACATAAATTTCAATCATGAAAAAGGTTTGAGTGTTCTTCACAATGATGTAATGATAAAAGGACAAAAATATGACAACAATTTCGATTAGCTATCAGCAATTCAAATATCATGGAAGTTACTTTTGCCTCTCCTATAATATAATATAGATCTAGATACACAAAACTTTAACTCTAATTAGATTTGAAATCTTTGTATTAGCAAATCAAATATGTTAAATATATCCATTCCATCATCGCAATTAGAATTGGAATCCTCTTGTGTGATATCTATATTTTTTTAAAAAAAAAAATTAAACCACCACTGGTGGGGGATTAGGCATCGCCTAATATATGTATTGATAATAAAAAAAACACAACTAGTGCATTGGCTTTTTGTCTCACCCACCTTGAGAGATTAGGAGAATGAATAGTTTATCCTTCAACAAAAGAGTCCCAATGTATAAATAGATGGGATTTGGCCTATTCTTTTGGAATCCTTCAGAATCCATAATACAAAAGTATAAACGACCTTGACCAAAAATTCAAAAGTAATCAATCATTATCAAAAGACTTCTTCTAGGCTTGAATCTTGAAGTATGGATGTTCTTCAAACAACTTTTAACCTCATTAGGTAAGGCCAAATTCTGAACGTGAAGAATGAATTTAACCTTCTTCACTCTACCAAATCAGCTAAGGAATCAACCAGATTGTGTGCTATTTTACATCTTTGAATGACTCCTTTTGAGAACTATTGATTACTATGGAATTATCAAAGACTGACATTTGTGTTATTCTCAAAAATTGTCAAGTTACATAAAAAGGATTGTGAAAAATTTGCTTCGGATACATTCTATAAAACAAATCTACAAAGTCCAATAGTGTATTTCAAAAATAAATATCAGCATTAATATCATATCCCCACATCTATTATATGCTTTATCCTTTCATAAGGAATTGAAAACATCTCCAGTTATTGTCACTGGTATGTTAAAAGTCATTACTCATGATGTCTATACTTTACTTGACCCCAAAAACACTTTATGTTATGTAAACCCCCCTTATATTGCTAAAGATTGAAATGAGTCCCGAACAACTTAATAAACCATTTCTTGTTTCCACTCATGTTGGTGAATCCATTACATCTAAAAGATTTTAGAAAGACTGCATAGTCATGATATATCATAACAATACCATGGCCAATTAAGTTGAGCTAGAAATAGTGAACTTTGATGTCATTATTGTTACGGATAACTTTGATGTATCTATGGTAACGGATTGGTTGTATTCATGTTATGCTAGGTATATTTCTGGACTAAAACTTTGATTTTCCAATTTCCTAATGAGCCAGTTTTAGAGTGGAAGGGATGCACAATAGTGCCAAAGGGTACATTTATTTCGTAACCTAAGGCCATGAAGATGGTTTCAAAGAGGTACATCTATAAAAAAAGCATTAATTCATATATTCTACCCCAAGCTGGTCACCAAAACTCAGATTAACCATTGGAAAGTGGTCTAGAAAGCTTAAAAATAGAAGACATGTTATGTCGTCTCAAGAAAGTTGGATCTATAGATGTGGGTATGCCATAACTACGTAGCGACTTAGTAACCATGGGACAAGTATTAAAATCCCACTCCACCACAATTAAATAGATCGAAGTTCAGCTAAAGCCGATGTCAGCTTCAGTAAATTAAATAAATAAGGTCACTCTTTCGAGTGACACTATGCCAAATCCAAAGGGTGAAAGAGGTAATGTGAGACATTGTATGGAACTCGCAGAGTGTCGAGGTTTTGATAAATATGTGGTGGTAGATGATACACCATATAAAGTTAAATAGGTCAAAATGTCCTCCCCCTTTCTGCAAAAACTAATTAAGGGAGCTGAAGCGATGCATGAGAAAGAGAAGTTGAGCTTAAAAGAGAAGAATGAGCAGAAAGTCACTCCAGTGATACCTATGCTCATTGCAAAGAGTCCTCCTCCCTTTACAAGACGATTGGTAAAGAAAGTTGCGGATGACAAGTTTGAAAAGACTGTGTAAATAAAATAGTTAAAACAATTTAAAAGAATGATGAATTGATTTTAAGGGAAAAATTAAGGATAAAAACACTTTAATCAACCCAATGCCAATTTATAAGTGTCGTCCAAACTTCCCACATAGACTAAATAAGAAAAAACATGAGGCCACTTTTAAAAATTTCTTCGATACCTTCAAACAACTGCATACAAACATATCTTTGATTGAAGCATTGAGAGACATTCCAAAATGTACAAAATATCTATAAGTGTTGGATAATTCATAAGGCATCCGAACGATTGTGAGATGATTGCACTTATAGAAGAGTGCAATTTGAGGGTATTAAGCAAGCTTACTAAAAAGCTTGAGGATCTAGGAAGCTTTAGCCCCTATACAAATTGGTGAAATTGATGTTGGACATGCACTATATGATGTGGAGGCAAGTATTAGTGTAATGCCCTTATCAGTTTTCAAGATACTTCTCTTAAGACAACTCACCTCTAATTAATAGGCAGAAAAGTCGTGGGACACTGTAAATGGAATAGTTGAGGATGTGCTCAACAGAGTGACCAAGTTTGTAATTCATGCTGATTTTAAAGTTCTTGATTTTAATAGATATGCTAGAATGTTAGTTATTCCAAAACACCATTTTTAGAAACTAGAAGAGCATTGATTGATGTGAGGGTTAGGATCATGAAAATGTAGGTCAATAATAAATAAAACCTTCACAGTCTATAAAGGATACTTCACACCCTCGCACTATAGAGATCTATGCATGATCCCTAAATTGTTCGAGAATAAGTGCGGGATTTTAGAAATAAACCATGGTGTATTTCTCAAGGTGCTATAAAATGATGGTCAAGTTTCCAAGTGGCCTTAACCCGTGCTGAAAAGTGGCAAAGAAAAGAGGAAGCAAGAGGAAGATGAAGAGGGCAGTCCTCTTAAAATGAAGAAGAAGCGAAGGATTGCTCATAAGGATAGGAAATGAAAGAGATGGTCTTAAACATTGACTTCATTCATGTCGTGACGTTAAATTGGGAGCTATGCAGATGGTAATCGATGATTGTAATAGTGAAGAACATAAAAAAATATACAAAAAAGAGTTATACCATGACCAAAATTAAGATTCTCATTAGGGAGGAAACTCGTCTTTTTGATAAGTTTTTTCTTAAAACGTTGGGGAGAAGAACCTAGTGATAAGTTGAGATTTTATGACTTAATTGGCCTAATTTTGATACAGAATCAATGTTCTCAACACCATTTTGAACCATTTACAATGTTAATTTTTTTAAATTTCAGGTTTGGAGTCAGAAGTGCACTCAATTAGTAAAAAGAGGGATAATAAGTCAAAAATTGGAAGAAAGAAGAAAAAGTCGAAAGTTCACATTGCTTGAGAAGTTTGGCATGTCACCAAATTTCCTGAGAATGATGAAACCCAAACTAGACCCTTAATTGGGATTAAAGTGGTCAATGTCAAAATATAGTAATTCAACAAGGTTGGAGTCGAATATTACAGAGACTGCGGTGGGAGATATTTATAATTTCTTATTGAAAATTCATATTAGTAACTACTATTATAGTTGAGGTTTTAAAAGGGGAATTATTAACTAATTTATAGAAAGTTGAAATTAAGAAATAAAGACGAACTAGGGTTGCAATTCTTATATATATGAACTCAAATAAATAATTTACTTTCAGCACATTTCGGTTTGTTCATTGTGAAAAAAATGATAAATCTTTATGTCTCCTAAATCCTCTCGGCTCAATTAAGAGAATACATGTAACACCTCGGACTTCAAAAATGACTGAGGAGAGGTTTGTACAAGTCACCATTAGTTTTTAATTTAGGGTCAACTTTAATCGACCATATCATTAGAACATAAAGAGTTAGGTGGCCCATGACCTACCAAATTAAAGGTCTTTGAGTCTTCTTTCCAACGCCACAAAGTTTGCTTAATTTCAAGCTTGGAGTAAAAAGTGATGATCATTTGAGTGAAACCTCTCTATTTAAGGCATCTCATCTGTTTGTAGAAGGGCATTTTTGTCTTTTACTTTTTCCTACTGAGCCTAGCCACATTTTTTCTAACCCAATTATGGGTCTAATTAGACAATAAGTTTCCTTTTCATGCTCCTAAACAGTTAGAAAAATAAGAGAAAAGTTGTAGAAGAGAAAAGCTAGGTTTTCAAGCATCCTTCAAGATTGTTGGTTTTCGCCAAGAACCTTGTTCTTTCCAAGTATGTAAGGCTTCTCACAGTATTGGAATTGTTCGTTCTCATTCCATATATCTAATTCATCCATTTAATCGCTTTCTTTAGAGATTCTTGAGTAATTTTGGGTTTTAATTTCATTCTTTAACAATAGAGGTGTTGAGTTTCTTTGGTTGGGAATCTTGAGTTTTAAGTTGTGATTCTTGAAAGAAATTGTACTATATTCTTCATGTATTCATGTTGGGTTTGAGAATCAAGAAGGTTTTAGGACAAATTTCCAATTCTAAACGAGTTTGAAGAGTGCATTCGAAACCAGCTCGAGTACTTTAAGGTCTCTGGTGGTGCGCCAGCAGTGAGCCCAAACCTAACCCAGCACTTTGGGGCCTAGCATGGTGCACCCCCAGTACTTTTTCCTTGTTCATCCATCATGTCATCATTTAAGTTGTTTTTATGTTTCTCCTCTCTTCATTAACTCCTATATACTCCAGTTGCCTCTAGAAAGCCTCGTAAATCCAGGTCACAACTCTCCGAGTTCATTTAAAGTTAAAGTAAGTTAATAGGGAAGTTTGAAAGCTTTCTCTCTCTCTCTCTCTCTCTCTCTATATATATATATATATATATATATACACACACACACACACACCTAGGTCGATCTTGGTCTTGAAAGATATGTTCATAAGTGCATGTTTTAAGAATGTAAGTATGTCTAACATTTGTAAAGCACTTCAGTAAAGTAAAGAGTCCTTTCATTGTAAAGGATGAATTAAGCATTGGGTTAGAGTTTATTATAACTAGAAAGTCCCATAAAACTACGTAGCCAGCGTAGGATAGGATAGCATTAATTCTTCATATGACTCCTAGCTGCCTCTGAGAAGGCCTATTAGATAGATCCATAGTCACAATATCATCATTCACCCCGGCAAGGTATAGGATGACCCTTGCAACGTGGGACGAAACATTGTATCATTACTAGGATCGTAGTAATGGTCGTCGATTAGAGAAACTCCCTATAAGAAATGTATATTATTTTCATACTACATTCATTGAATATTTTATTTTGAAGCTTAAATGCTTTACACTTCATGTTCATGTATTGATTTAGCTAAGTTTCTTTCACTCATTCAGTTCAGTTATTTGTTTATTTAGCCATTTACATACTCGTACATTCAATGTACTGATGTCATTTGCCATACATTTTTTAATGATGCAGATACATGTTCTTAGGATCATCAACATAAATTTTGTTGAGATCATTTTGCACTTTTGATAGCTTAGGTGAGCCTCATTTCATTCCAAGGGACTTCACATTTATTTTCTGGTAAGTTATTTTGACTAGTCGCAGGTCTTGACCCGACACTCGTCTATATATAGTAGACACTTCATAGATAGACATTGTAAAACCCCGTATGCTAGAAAGCCTAGAATGTAGCAATTTTAGAAGTTGCAGGTGCCACCAATGGGGCCACCCACGGATCGTAGGTGGGGTCCGTGGTTGGCCACCTATAACCACTTCCCCACAAAGCCCAAAAAATTTTGCTAAGGGTAGACCCTCGCCATGACCTACGGACCATAGGTTAGACCATGGTTTGTGGTCCAGGGTCATAGGTCGGACCCTAGATTTCTAGTCCTAGAACCCCATCGACGGTTGACCAGGATAGACTGTGGGTCAATCCACAGACCGTCTGTCAGTTCCGTCAGTGGCTCTGACAACTTTTAAGTCATGGGTCGTTTGGTCTTTTCTCTATGTGTTGGACCCCTAAACTATGTAGTTTTGGTCAGTTTTAGCCTACTAACTAAATTAGAACTTACCCTAGTCAACTCATTCTCCAAAAATTCATCAAGTTTGAATAAAAAGAAGGAAAAAGAGTCGAGCAGCCCTAGTCCAAGAACGTAGCAAGGTTTCTTCTATTCCAGCCCTAAATTGAAAGATTTCTCCGTGAAATTCATCACTAGGTATGTGGGATTTCACTAGTGGATATCTTTCACCCATTAGGTCCCTAGAATTCAGTCAGATTCTTGATTCTCTACAATACGTTAAACATAGGGTTTCTAGAATTGTATAATTTATGTTGTGATTCATATGTTAGACCAATCCAAATCAGATTATCTTATTTTTGTGGAATTGCTGCTTAGTTGTTTTGCATGAAACTTAGAACCCTAGTTGAGTATATTCATTTAGTTCATGAATTTCACTTGCTAGGTCAGATTACTCAAATATACATGCCTCAGTTAAGAATGTTTCATTATCAGTACATTAATGATGCATTTTTAGTCAACATTTCAAAATATTGAGCTATCAATTTTATTTTAGTTATATTGTATTTTATGAATTCTATTAGGAGCAGGCTTAAATACCGAGTTGGACTAGGGTCAGTCACCCTCAGGTCCCAGAATTATGTGCTCCCATAGGTTTATAAGTCCCCTTTTTGGGCATTAGTTTTAGTGATCATGCCAATCATGCCTCTATACCTCTGGCAGTGTATATTGGGTCCTCTCGATCGGGTGTATACATCAGACTCCATATTTAGGTCATGTGATTTTATGTCGGTTATTAATAGCTCCCACAGATAGATTCCAGTGTATTGAATAGGTTATCAGTTACAATTCAGTATTCAGTTTTAGCATGTCATAAACTTGGTCATTAAACATAATTATTTCATGTTTAGTGTTTTCATTATAGTATCATGCTTATCTTATTTCATTGTTCAGTTATAGGTTTTGTTCAGTTATGTATATTGTTAAGCTTTATTATATTCTGCATACTCTGTGCTATATCTTGTTATGATGTAAGTTCAGGTCCTTACCATTCAAATCACACATAGATCGGTTCTCAATCTTCAGTTCAGCAGCATCAGTGGTGAGTCCTAATTCTTCTAGGACGATTGACATGATTATCTTTCTATTTTCAATCTTTTAGTTTTAGTTTTGATAGATTTAGCTGGGGCTTGTCCCAGCATCTCTAGTCAGTTAGAGGTTTTATTTTAGACATAGTTAGATTCAGTTTTAGCTTTGGAGTTTGATATTTCAGCTGTCATTGAACTCATAGATTATTTATTCAGATAGTAATGACATCATTTCAGTTTTTCTTATATTTAAGCTTTCGCACAGTATTTCCCTTTCAGCAAATCTTTAAGTATGCTTATAGTATGCCAGCAGGGTTAGCTTGGGGTCACTCGTGATCCTAGGTCCTATGTCTGCATCCTAGGGGTAGCTTCGAGTGTGACAAACCTGGTATCAGAGTATTAGGTTTATCTATCCTAGGATGTCTAAAAAGCCGCACTAAGTAGTGTCCTTTTCATGGGTGTGAAGTGCACCACATCTAATGATAGGAAGGCTACAAAGTGTTTTAGAAAAACTTCAGTTTCTTGATATTTTTATCGTGCGTTGGTATGATCTCTTCTTCTAATCCATCGTTATATATTTTCAGATCATATCTCCTCATAGAGCTTACACAATGAATGCTAATGCGCGCAACGCTAATGTAACTCCTCCTGTCCCAAATTAGGAATATTTGAATGCAGAGTTCTAGAACGCCATTCAGCTCTTGGCTCAGAGTGAGACCAACCAGAACAATTGGCAAGCCCCCGTTCCTACTAACACTAATGTTGGGTTAGCTGCAGCTAGAGTTCGGGATTTTGTTAGGATGAACCCACTTGAGTGTCTAGGGTCACAGGTTTGTGAGGATCGCCAGAACTTTATTGATGAGGTCAAGAAAATATTTGGAGTGATGCAGGTGACTGGAAATGATGGGGGAGGGTTGGCATCCTACCAGCTTAAGGATGTAGCTTAGTGGAAAGAAAACAGAGGTACGGATGCAGTTCCTATCACTTGGGAGTGTTTTAGGGAGACTTTTCTGGACAGATTCATCCTAAGAGAATTGAGGGAGGAAAAAGCTCATGATTTCATTAATTTGAGGCAAGGTTGTATGTCAGTCCAAGAGTATGGACTCAAGTTCACCCAACTCTCCAGGTATGCTCCATACATGGTTGCTAATCCAAGGGCACAAATGAATACGTGTATGTATGGAGTGTCCGACTTAGTGAAAATAGAGTGCAAAAATGCTATGTTGCAAGAAAATATGAATATTTCTAGGCTTATGACCCAAGCTCAGCAGGTTGAGGGATATAAGCTTAGGGAACATTCTAAGGATAATAAGAAGGCTAGGATAGGCAGCTATGAGTATTCTCAATAGAAATTGGGTGGTGGAAATCGCTCCAGTTCCAGTAGAAATCTTTAGCTCCAGTACCTTCATCCACTAGTGCTCCATCCTCTAGGTTTCGATAGGATTAGAAAGGTAGGGCATCAAAATCTAAGTCTTAGGGGAGTATTTCAAGTACCAAACCTACCTAACTTGTCCTAATTGTGGTAAGAACCATTCAGGAGAGTGTCTTGTATGGAAGGAAGGATATTTTAGGTGTGGTCAGACTGGTCACAGGTTAAGAGAATGTCTTTCTTCTAAACAGGGTCAAGGAGGTAATAATAGTAGGGCTCATTCTACAGCTCTAGCAGCACTAACAGGTCACCAACTCAGCAAGGTTCTTCATCTGGTATAGGTGGACGTCAGCGCTAGAACAAGTTGTACGCTCTTCAGGCTCGCCAAGACCAAAAGATTCTCCTAATGTTGTTACTGGTACAGTAGGAGTCTTTCATTTAGATGTTTATGCTTTGTTAGATCCATGGGATACTCTTTATTTTATAACTCCCTACATAGTACTAAACTTCGATGTTAGTCCATAAACTCTTTCAGAACACTTCTCAGTCTCTACCCCAGTTAGTGACCCAGTCATAACTAGACAGGTATATAGAAATTGCCCTATCACAGTCTCTCAGAAAGTCACCTCAGCAGACCTTGTAGAGTTAGAAATGGTAGATTTTGATGTCATTCTAGGCATGATTTGGTTACATTCATGTTATGCCACAATTGATTGTAGAAATAGGATTGTTTATTTTCAGTTTCCAAACAAACCAATCTTAGAATGGAAGGGTAGTAGCTTAGTGCCTACGGGTCGATTCATTTCTTACCTTAAGGCCAGAAATATGATTTCTAAGGGTTATGTCTATCAACTAGTTTGGTTTAAGGATTTTAGTTCCAAAACCACAATTCTTGAGTCAATTCCAATATTTAATGATTTTCCAAAAGTGTTTACAAAATATCTTTCCGGAGTTCCTCCCAAAAGGGAAATTGACTTTGGAATTGATCTCCTTACAGATACCCATCCTATTTTTATTCCTTCTTACAGAATGGCTTCAGTTGAGCTTAAGAAATTGAAAGGGAAGTTGGAAGACCTTCTAGATAACGGCTTCATCAGACCTACTATTCCCTATAGGGTGCACTAGTGTTGTTCGTGAAAAAGAAAGATGGTTCTCTTAGGATGTGCATTGATTATAGATAATTGAACAAAGTCACAATCAAGAATAAGGACTCAATCCCTAGGATTGATGACTTGTTCGACCAACTTTAGGGTGCTAATCATTTTTCAAAAATAGACCTCAAATCCGGTTATCATCAGCTCATAGTCAAAAATGGTGACATTCCAAAAATTACCTTCAGAACACTGTATGGTAATTATGAATTTGTAGTTATGTCATTTTTACTAACCAATGCTTATGTAGATTTCATGGATTTGGTGAATAGGGTGTTCAAGCAGTATTTGGACCTGTTCGTTTCCTCTTTATTGATGATATCCTCAATTACTCTAGGAATAAGCAAGAACATGCGACTTATTTGAGGGTTAACCTACAAACTCTCAAAGATCACCAGTTATTCGCTAAGTTTAGAAAATGTGAATTTTTGTTACAATCTGTTACATTCCTTGGGGATATTGTGTCTAGCGAAGGGACCCAAATTGATTCTTAGAAAATAAAGGCAGTGAAACAATGGCCCAAACCGACCTCTCCTATAAATATCAGAAATTTCTTGGGTTTGGCGGGTTATTAGAGAAGGTATGTGGAAGGATTTTCATCTATAGCTTATCCATTGACTAAGTTAACTCAGAAAAAGGTCAAGTTTTAGTGGTCAGATGATTATGAGAAGAGTTTCGCAGAACTGAAAACCAAGTTGACTACAATTCCTGTTTTGACTCTACCGGAGGGCTTAGACAGTTATGTTATCTATTGTGCTGCATCCAAAGTTGGCTTAGGTTGTGTGTTCATCTTGCAAGGTAAGGTTATAGCATATGCTTCTAGACAACTTAAGGTGCATGAGAATAACTATCCGACTCATGACCTCAAACTTGCAACAGTAGTATTTGCCCTTAAGATTTGGAGACATTACTTGTATGGTGTTCACCTAGATGTGTTCACAGACCATAAGAGCCTTCAGTATGTGCTCACCCAGAAAGAGTTGAATCTTCACCAGACGAGATAGTTTGAATTCCTCAAAGACTATGATATAAATGTTCTTTACCATTCTGGTAAGGTCAATGTAGTAGTATATGCTCTTAGTAGACTATCTATGGGTAGTGTAGTGCATGTTGAGGAAGAAAGGAAGGAATTAGTGAAAGATGTTCACAGGCTTGCTCGATTAGGATTTTGCCTCTATGAGCATATTAGATGATGGTGTAACAATTCAAAATGGGTCAGCATCTTTATTTGTAGCTGAGGTTAAGGAAAAACAAGAAAGTTATCCAGTATTGCTTCAACTAAAGGGTGTAGTCCATTAGCAAGAGAGTTGAGGTTTTCTCCCAAGGGGGAGATAGTGTGCTTTGTTATTAGGGTCAATTATATGTTCCTATGGTGGGTGAGTTGAGACAGTAGATTCTTGCAGAAGCCCATAACTCCAGGTATTCTATTCATCCAAGCACCACTAAGATGTACCGTGATCTGCGGGAAGTCTTTTGGTGGAATGGCAAGAAAAGGGATATAGCAAATTTTGTGGCTAAGTGCCCTAATTGTCAACAAGTGATGGTAGAACATTAGAAACTAGAGGTTATGACTCAAGAGATCAATATTCCTACTTGGAAGTGGAAAGTAATTAACATGGACTTCATTATAGGTTTACCTTGTACTTGTAGACAACATGACTCCATTTGGGTTATAGTTGACAAAGTTACTAAGTCTGCGTGCTTTGTGGCGGTTAAGACTATAGATTTGGTAGAGGACTACGCCAAGCTTTACATTACTGAGATAGTAAAGTTGCATGGGGTCCTTTGTCTATCATTTCAAATAGAGGTCCTCAATTTACCTCTCAGTTTTTGAAGCCTTTTCATAAAGGTCTTGGTACTCAGGTTAATCTTAGCACAGCATTTCATCCACAGATGGATGATTAGGCAGAGCATACCATTCAGACCTTCGAGGACATGTTGAGAGCTTACATGATCGATTTCAAGGGTAGTTGGGATGATCACCTTCCTCTTATAGAATACACCTACAATAATAGTTACCATTCCAACATTCAGATGGCCACTTATGAGGCATTGTGTGGGCGTAGATGTAGATCTCTAGTTTGTTGGTTTGAAGTAGCATTGATTGGACCAGATTCGGTTCATAATGCCATGGAAAAATTTCAACTCTTTAGAGAAAGACTTAAGACAACCCAGAGTCACCAGAAGTCCTATGTAGATGTAAGGAGAAGGGACTTGGAGTTCCAAATTTATGATTGGGTTTTCCTGAAAGTATCACCTATGAAGGGGGTGATGAGATTTGGCAAGAAAGGGAGCTCAGTTCTAGATATGTACGCCCTTATAGGATTTTGAATAGTATTGGTAAAGTGGCTTATAAGTTAGAGTTACCAGCAAAATTAGCAGCGATGCATCCGGTTTTTCACATTTCTTTGTTGAAGAAATGCGTGGGTTATCCAAGATCGATAGTGCCTTTAGAAAGTGTGACTATGAAGGATAGCCTCACTTATGAAGATGTGTCAATTGAGATTCTTGATCGTTAGGTTCGAAGGTTGAGAAACAAAGAAGTCGCTTCAGTTAAGGTTTTGTGGAGGAGTTAGTCAATAGAGGGAGCTACTTGGGAAGTAGAAGCAACCATGAAGACCAAGTATCCTCATCTCTTTCCTTTTGACTCCATTCCAGCTCGAGGTAATAGTTCCTCTCCAGTCCTTTAGTTACTCATGCGTAAATTCAATCTTAGTACCAAGTTCCTTTAGTTTATACTTGTATTTTCAGTATATTTGCATGTTCTTGGAACTTTGTATAGTCAAAAATCAGTTTCTAGTAATTAGTGGGAGGGTTTCCAGCTCTTTCCCTCCCTATCCAGCTAGTTTAGTCTTCTTTCAAAGACGAATGTTCCCAAGGGGGAGATAATGTAACACCTCGTATGCTAGGAAGACCACAATTTAGAAATTTCAGAAGTTGCAGGTGCCACCAATGGGGCCACCCATGAACTGTAGGGTGACCCACGGACCGTAGGTGGGGTTCGTTGTAGGCCACTTACAACCACCTCCCAAAAAACCAAGAAAATTTGACTAAGGGTAGACCCATGCCAGGACCTACGGGGTGTAAGTCAGACCACGGTCCATGGTCCAGGGCCGTAAGTCAGACCCCAGATTTTTAGTCCTAAAACCCCATCGATGGTTGACCAAGATGGACCTTAGGTCAGTCCACAAACCATCGGTCGGTTCCATCAGCGTCCCCGACACCTTTTAATTCAGGGTTCATTTGGTCTTTTCCCTATGCGTTGGACCCTTAAACTACGTAGTTTTGGTCAGTTTTAGCCTAGTAACTAAATTAGAACTCACATTAGTCAACTCATTCTCCAAAAATTCATCAAGTTGAACAAAAAGAAGGAGAAAGAGTCGAGCAGTCCTAGTCCAAGAATGCAACAAGGTTTCATCTATTCTAGCCCCAAAATCAAAAGATTTCTCCATGAAATTCGTCACCAGGTATGTGGGATTTCACTAGTGGGTTCCTTTCACCCATTGGGTCTGTAGAATTCAGTCAGATTCTTAATTCTATACAACATGTTTAACCTAGGGTTTCTAGAATTTTAGAATTTATGTTGTGATTCAGTTGTTAGACTAATCCAAATCAGATTATCATGTTTTTGTGGAATTATTGCTTAGTTTTTTTGCATGAATCTCGGACCCTAGTTGTGTAGATTAATTTAGTTCATGAATTACACTTGCTAGGTCATATTACTCAGATATATGTCACACCCCTTTTCGTGCATAGAGGCGGAAGGGTTTTTCCAATTAAAGTGACGTTATTGATTACAGATTATTTTAATTTTTCAGAGTCGCCACTTGAAATTGAGTTATGGTGTTTCAAGTCACCCTTTTGTTTAATCCCTAATCAAAAGGGAATGACTCTTTATTATGGTCTGCGAACTAGATATTTGGGTAAGGAATTCTATTGACCGAGGAAAAGATATTAGGCATCTCTCGAGTCCTGTGGTTCAAGCACGGTCGCTTTTATTGACTTATACTTATTTTAATTATTGTTTTGATATATTTTTATAGGCCATGATTTGCTCGCAATTTCTATTTATTGAACTTTATTTGGCCTCGACCTAGATGTGTAACCGCATTCTTGATCTTGACATTCAGTAACTTAGAAGCATATCTGCTTTGTTCTCTCAAGTGCATCACCTAGTATTCTCTATCTACGAATTTTAGTTTAAATTTAATGGAAGTTAACTGTTAAAATTATTTTGACCAAGGTGTGCCACCACATCCTTGAATTTCTTTTACTGTCTCAAACACTTTTATTTGGTTCTAACCTAGATGCGTAACTGCATTCTTGGTCTTGACATTTAGAGACATAATTGTCTTCTATTGTCGCACTTAATAAATTTTTTACCTACACATTTGATTTGAATTAATAAAAGTTAATTGTTAAAAGTGTTTGAGACAAAGTGCGTCACCGCATCCTTGAATTTTTTCTAAGCATCTCAAAAAAAAGATGTGTAACCACATGAGAGAAATTTAATTAAAACAGTCTAAAAGTAAATGGCAACATCAAAATGATAAAGTAACCTAAAAACCTTTTCTATATTTCACTTATCACCCCCTCCCCCCCCCCCCCCTCGCCCACATAAAATATTACATTTAATTAATTAAATCTCATCTTATTAACATAATAATATTTCCAGTCGTTAACAAAACCGAGCATTGTTATTCGAGATATGTTTTTTTACTAGTCTAATTATAAATAATATTTTTTAATGAATGCTAGAAAAAATAATTAACAAATTAAGGTCACGCTTTAATTAATTATTAATGATACGTGTTGATATATCTTAATAACAAAAGAAAATATCTTAAAATAACACTTTTTATTTCTGTAACTTAGTAGACCCAAATCTAATATCCTAATTAATGAACCCATAAAATTGCTTTTTTAGAGAAAAATAAAAGTAAAAAAAACCATCTTTAGTAGTTATGGTAAATTTAAACTAGCATTAGATCTAAGACCTATAGAATACCAAGATTCTAAAACACTTTAAATGGTAAGATTAAATTGTATAAAAAATGCATTTTTGGCTAACAAACAATGATTTACTTAGTCCCTTTTTAAATTATGCTATCAACGAATAACTCAAAACTATGTGAATTGATCTAATTAATTAACAACAATCCACGAGTCACGTTTCAGCTTGATAAAATAGAGTGAATAAAGAAAAATATTGATTCCTTAGTGAGCAAGAAGCAATTATATGCTATATTATATTTTAATTCAAATTCAACACTACAAATATTTACATGTATTTCAATATTATAATGGCAAAGCTAAACACACATGAAATTTGAATAAATTCACGACATCGGAATTAAGTACTATATAATCATGAAAAATCAAATTATAAAATAAATGTTAAATAGTACCTCTTGCGAAAATTAACTCACGAAAGAAAAGCAATTCTAACAGGAAACCACAAACTCGAAACCACGAAACCAAACCTCGAACTCAACCTTTGTTTGGGAGTAAAAAAAAAATGTATAATAAGAGGACGAATACGTATGTTGTGTGCGCGTGCAGACGGAAGTCTATTGCTGAAATTTTTTTTCTGTTTTCCTGTTCGTTTTGTGTGTCTGTGTGTGTTGCCTCCATTTTTTTTTTTTCCCCACGTTTGTGTGTTGTGTATGTAGTATATAGGAGAGTGCAGAGGGGTTGGGTAGTACGTGTGTATGAGTGTGTAGTGTGAGGGAAGTGGGTAGATGTGGTGTGAGGAAGTGGGGTAGTGGAGCAATGTGTAGGTATATATAAATATAAATATAATAATTAAAATCACTAATTAATTATTTTAAATTACTATAAATTTAAGAAAAGTTAAATAGCTATTTAAAGATATAATTAAGAAACACTAGTTTATTTATTAAATATACATTAAAAGAAAACATATATTTTTTGAACATTTTTCTTCTCTTTTGAAAAATATTGAAAACAAAACTTAACTTAAAAATGACTCTATTTTTGTGCTTTTCAAATATTTTTACACTAAACTTACTAAAATATGATAAAACCAAAATATTAAATTTAAACGTAAAAGAAATATTTAACCACTAAAATTTGTGTAAAACATCAAGTTCGGTCAAAACTTACATGTCTACAGTATACATGCCTAAGTTAAGAATGTTTCATTATCAGTACATTTATGATGCATTTATAGTCAGCATTTCAGAACATCGAGCTATCTAGTTTATTTCAGCTATATTGTATTTTATGCATTCTATTAGGAGTAGCCTTAAATATCGAGTTGGACTAGGTTCGGTCACCCTCAAGTCCCAGAACTATGTTCCCCTGTAGGTTTATAAGCCCTTTTTGTGGGCATCAGTTTTAGTGATCACGCTAGTCATGCCTCTATACCTCTGGCAGGGTATGTGGGTCCTCTCAATGTGGGGTATACATCAGACTCCACATTTAGCCCATGTGGTTTTATGTCGGTTATTAGTAGCTCCCACAAATAGATTCTAGTGTATTGACTAGGTTATTAGTTACAGTTCAGTATTAAGTTTCAGCATGTCATAAACCTGGTCATTACACTTAGTTAGTTCATGTTTAGTGTTTTCATTATAGTATCATGCTCATCTTATTTCATTGTGCATTCATATGTTTTGTTCAGTTATGTGTATTCTTAAGCTTTATTCTATCCTGCATGGTTAGTACCTTTCAAGTACTGACACATACTCTACACTACATCTTCTCATGATGTAAGTTTAGGTCCTTACCATTCAGATCACACATAGATTGATTCCCAATCTTCAATTCAACAACATCCGTGGTTAGTCCTCATTCTTCGAGGACGATTGACATGATTATCTTTCTATTTTTACTCTTTTAGTTTCAGTTTTTCTAGATTTAGCTGGGGCATGTCTCAGCATTTCCAATCAATTAGAGGCTTTATTTGAGACATAGTTAGATTCAGTTTTAGCTTTGGAGTTTGATATTTCAGTTGTCATTGAACTCACAAATAATTTATTAAGATAATAATGGGTATTCCCCCTCATTTCAGGTTACCTTATGTTTAAGTTTCCTCACAGTATTTCGCTTTCAGCAAATCTTTAAGTATGCTTATGATATGCCAGCAGGGTTAGCTTGGGGTCACTTATGATCCTAGGTCTCGTGTCCACGTCCTGGGGGTAGCATCGGGGCGTGACTAACACTGAAAGAATGTACTCTTATTCATGTGAATCGTGTGTTCGAGCTAAAAGAGAGATGTACTCCTGGACTCTCTTCTCTAAATGTTGTTTCAAGTGAGACCCTTTTCAGGGAAGATGGGTTTTAGAATGTTTGGGTGGTATTTTTTTTCACCCAAACAGATAGTATGAGTTGTGGTGTTATAAGTAGTAGTATTAAAAGTGACCAAAGTTAGAAGAATGCATGTAGAAGTTTAGCAATGTAAGAAAGGGAGATATTGATGAGGCTAATTATGTTTTTGCAATCATGCACCCAATACGTTTTTAATGAGGAGTTTTCCCTTATAGGTTGACTAAGAAGTGATGAGCTTGTGTATTTTTCATGATAGGAGGTAGAGTCAGAGTTACTAGTATGGATGAGTTAGAGTACACTTTAACCAGAAGGGCGTTTAAGTTGATGTGATATCGTGTTAGTGAAGACTAAGTATATGTGTTGAATAGAATAGTATAGTCTTCATGAGGTGATAGATCTAAGACAGGATTATGATTTTGAAGGGACAACCCCATGATATTTAGAGGTTTATAGAGATAATTTGGCAGTGATGTATAGAAAATGGGTAAATAGTCGTTAAGTTGTGAAGGGAAATATGGCGGTAAATTGTAAGTACGTAGAACTTAGAGAAAAAGATTGACTACTTTTCATGAAGTCCTAGTAGGCGAGTGTTAATTAATTTTATCCAGTAGTGGTACATTATTATGATATGTGAGAAAGTATATATGTATATGTGTTTAGTACTAGACATTGATCTTGAATTTGAGATAAGTGTCCTGAATAAAAATATTAGATCCTTATCGATGAGTAATTCTTAAAAAAAATCTTGAGAAAGTCATGAGACAACAGAAGGGCTTGAGAGAAGCCCATGAGTGAGCTTAAGTGTTATGATTCGAAAGAATGTACTCTTATTAATGTGAATTGTGCGTTCAAGCTAAAAACGAGATATACTCCCAAGCTCTATTCACTAAACATTGTTTCAGGTGAGACCCTTTCGAGGTAATTGTGTTTTAGAATTTTTGGATGCTGTTTTTTCACCCGAAGAGATAGTATGAGTTGTGATGTTATAAGTAGTAGTAGTAAAATTGCCCAAAGTTAGAAGAATGCATGTAGCGGTACAGTAATCTACGAAATGGACATGCTAATTAGCCTAATTATGTTGTTGCAATCATGCAACCAATACGTTATTAATGAGGAGTTTTCCTTTATGGGTTGACTAAGAACTGATGAGTTTATGTAGATTTCATGATATATAAGAGGTAGAGTAAGAGTTACTAGTATGGATGAGTTAGAGTATACTTTAACCAGAAGGGAGTTTAAGTCGATGTGCCATCATGTTAGTGAAGACTAAGTATAGGTGTTGAATAGAATAGTAGAGTATTTATGAGGTGATAGATCTAAGAAAGGCTTATTATTTTGAAGGGAGAACTCAATGATATTTAGAGGGATATAGAGCTAATTTTGCAATGATATGTAATGAATGGGTAAATAACACTGATGTTGTGAAGGGAAATGTGGCGATAAATTGTAAGTATGTAGAACATAGAGATAAAGATTGACTACTTGTCATGAGGTCTTAGTCGGTGAGTATGTATTAGTTATATCTAGTAGTCATATTTTATTATAATATGTGAGAAATTATATTTGTATATGTATTTAGTACAAGGCATTAATCTTGAATTTGAGACGAGTGTTTCGATAAAAATGATGGCAACACGAGGGTGATGATGTTAGTTTTAAGATTTGATCTAGTAGGTTTGACATAAATTAGTTGAGAAATTAAGATGCTACTTTTGATAAATGTGAGTTGTACAAGTGTGTTATTATGACTCTTAGATGAG
Organism: Solanum bulbocastanum; assembly: GCA_037074985.1. Taxonomy (NCBI): domain Eukaryota; kingdom Viridiplantae; phylum Streptophyta; class Magnoliopsida; order Solanales; family Solanaceae; genus Solanum; species Solanum bulbocastanum. Next base: position 9,230,264 of record CM073603.1, on the reverse strand, counting down.
AGCAAGGGAGTGTGGCTAAGTCATTAGATTGGAAAGAACATTAAGAGGTGTAACCTAGATCGTATGTAATTAGATAAGGTTCCAATTAAGTTTATGATTTTTCATGTGTCCCTAGATAGTATATTTAAGTTGTTAATATGGAATAGGTTGATGTTAGCATTATTTTTCCTTAAGAGTTAGATGAAGCGGCCTTATAAGCCAAGGAGAAGAGGTTAAGAGAAGCATCTAAGAAAGAAGTCTTAGAAGGAATCTTAGTACTTGCATCTGAAGAGTTCAGTAGCCAGGAGATAAGCCCTTGTGAGTATTAGAGAAAAGCAAATGTAGACCAGTTTAGATACGGTGGGATAGATCCATAGATTTAAAAGTGTCAGCTTCACACCTAATGGGGAGATGATAAGATGAGAAACCAAGTCAAGTGTTGAGAATCAGATAGTGATGTATTCAGAAAGAGTTAAAGTGATATATCGATCCATTCATAATCTTGTGTATTCCTCAAATTTCAATTATTCCAATATCTTAATTATGTTTCTTACAAAATTGTGTCTATGCCTTATGCTCATACATTTCATATAGATTCACACTCATGCTCAGTTTTCATAATGAGGGGAAAAGACTTAAGCCCATTGATCTAAATCTTACTGCATAAAGTTATAGATATCGACCTCACAATATGAAACTATTCATATAAGCACTCATGTCTCATAGTATGCTCAATATCACAAATTCATTATTTGATCTCTATGGCTATCAACATAATGCTATGTTTTGCATATTCTTATATTAGAATTCTCGAATGAATCATGCTTATAATCTTTCTCGCTAAAGCTCATTCAACGATCATTTTAGTTAGAGATTGATGTGGATGATAGTAGTTGAGTGATGATAGAAAGAGAAGGTTGATGTGTCTTATGTTGATTGCAGTAGTATGCTTATTCCATCTTAGATTATAAAAAGTGGATAGGAAGGGTAAATGAAGTTTCACTATTAGTAATAGTTAAGTGAGAGTATTTAGTTAGTTCCTAATAGTAATGTGTGAAATTTAAATTGATACAGATAACAAGAAGATGAGGAATTTTAGGAAGATTGGTTAGTAAGAGTCCATGTATTCACTAGACTTGAATGTGGTGTTGTTACATGTGGATGAGTACATGATGCATTAGATGCCTCTTCACTAGGACTCAATTTTTTTTTAATGTAGTGTGTAAGGATTAGTATTCTGGCGATGCGATTTCCTATAGAGGTAAAGAACTTGAATCTTGTGGTTAGATTAGTATAAACATTTCATGTTTAGCATCTTGTGATATAGATATCAGGCTTGAACACATTAAGAGCAGACAATTTAACCTAGACTTTGTTAAGAGTAGTCATAAACCCTTGTAGGAGTTATGAGCTGCAGCTAATGCGGTGTGGTATTCATAAAGAAGGGCATGGCTTAGAGGTGTTTTTAGGCTTGAAAGCTAGCAGTTGTATTGCTTAAGACATAGTAGTCCTATTCTAACTTCATGCCCAGATCTCCTTTCTCTCGTGCAAGATAACTTAAGATAGGGCGTGATTTTGTTAAAAAATAATATCGTTTTTGACTTATGTGCTATAGATAGTTCCAAACTCTTAGTAGGAATCAGTTCTGCTAATGTTAGTAGGCAAGTTCAGAAGTCAAAAAGAGAGTAAGAGTAACCCCTTTCCATTCTTAGTCCAACCATCAATCAAGGAAGAATGTTCCCAAGAGGGAAATTGTAACACCTCAGTTTTTGAAAGAACTAAATAGAGATTCGTACAAGTCACCATCAGTTTTTAGTTTTGGGTCAACTTCAATCAACCATATCTTTTAGCACATAAAGAATTAGGTGGCTCATGACCTACCAAATTGAAGGTCTTTAAGTCCTCTTTTCAACGCCGCCAATTTTGCTTAATTTCGAGCTCTGAGTAAAAAAGTAATGCTCGTTTGAGTGAAGCCTCTCTATATAAGGCATCTCATACGTTTGTAGAAGGGTATTTTGGTATATTCCTTTGTCTTACTAAGCCTAGCCACATTTTCCTCATCTAATTAAGGGTCTAATCAGATGCTAAGTTTATTTTTCACATTTATAAGCACTTAGAAAAATAAGAGAAGAGTTTGAAAAGAAAATTAGGTTTTCAAGCATCCTTCAAGAAGTGTTGATTTTCACCAAGAACATTGTTCTTTTTAGGTATGTAAGTTTTCTCACAGTGTTGGACTTGTTCATCCTTACACCATACCTCTAATTCATCCATGAATTCGTCCATTAAATTGTTATATTAAGATATTCTTGAGTTATTCTTGGTTTTAGTTTCATTCTTTAACAATGGACGACTTTCGTTGCTTGGGTAGGGAATCTTGAATTTAAGTTGTGTTTCTTTAAAAATATTGTATGAAATTCTTCATGTATTCATGTTGGGTTTTAGAATCAAGAAAAGTTTAGGACAAATTTCCAATTCTAAATGAGTTTAGAGCGTGAATACTACTAAAAAATTCGTCAAAAATTGTTGAGGAGGGGCTGGGGCAGTGCGCCAGCACTGCGCCCACAACTAGCCCCAGTACTTTGGGGTCTGGGGCGGCAAGCCAGCAGTGTACTCAAATCCAGCCCCAGTACTTTGGGCCTGGTGAGGCACGCCCCCAGTACGCTAGGTGTCCCTGGGCCCATTTTTCCTTGTTCATCTAGCGTGTGTTCCTTTTAAGTTGTTGTTATGTTTCCCCTCTCTTTGTTAAATCCTATAAACTCTATTTACCTCTAAAAACCCTTTTATATGCAGGTCAGAAGTGTCCGAGTTTATTTAAAGTTAAAGTAAGTTAAGAGGAAAGTTTAAAAGTTATCTTTTAATAAAAACTTATGAGCGTTTAGTTGATATATATATATATGTACCTATGTCGATCTTGGGCTTGAAATATAAGTTCATAAGTGCATGTTTTAAGAACGCAAGTATGTCTAACGTTTCGAAAGCACTTCAATAAAGTAAAATGTCCTTTCATTGTAAAGGGTGAGTGAAGAATAAGTTATACTAATTATTTTGGGAGTAGTATCGAGCACCGAATTGGATAAGAGTCTTTTATAACTAGGAAGTCCCATAAAACTACGTATCCAACGTAGGATAGGATAGCATTGATTCTTCATGTGACTCTTCACTACCTCTGAGAAGGCCTATTAGATGAATCCATAGTCACAATATCATCCTACACCCGAGAAAGGTTTATGATGGCCCTTGCAACATGGGAAAATCGTTGTATCATTGCTAGGCTCATAGTAATGGTTGTTAGTTAGAGAAACTCTCCACAAGTAAAGTATATTATTTTCATGTTAATTTTATTGAATATCTTATTGTAAAGCTTAAATGGATTTCACTTCATGTTCATGTATTGATCCATTTGAGTTGCTTTCACTTATTCAGTTTAGTTATTTGTTTATTCATCCATATTACATACTCATACATTCAATGTACTAATGTCATTGGACCTGCATCTATTAATGATGCAGATACATATTCTTAGTCTTACCAACAAGCATTTCATTGAGATCACTTTGCACTTCAGATAGCTTAGGTAAGCCTCCTCACATTACGGGGGACTTCACATTTATTTTCTGGTCAGTTCTTTTGAGTAGTCACGGGTCTTGTCCCGACACTCATCTATATACCGTAGAAGCTTCATAGATAGACAGTTTTGGAAAGTGTTTCAGTTTTCAGATGCTTTATTTAAATTATGTTTCATACTTATTATATTCCTCAAGGTTTTGAGATTCAGTAAACTGTTTTTAACAATTTCTTTTAATTTGATACTTATGTATTCTTGAGTTAGTCTTCCGCTTGTTGTCATCTAGGATTTGGGTTCGCTTGGGGACCAACAATGGTTCTCTAGTGCCAGCAACGTCCAGGGTCTAGGCTTGGGTCGTGACACAATCACTGTAAGTCCATGTTGACACTTAGGTATCGAAGTAATTGGTTTATTCATCAAATGTCTCAGGTCATTTATCCTATTTCTAGCTCTATTAGACAGAGGTTGGTAGCTCCAAAGCCTTGATAATGATGCTTTATCCTAATCTTGGCCTTTTTGGTCAAGCAAGCCAGGATAAATCGAGTTCTTAATCTTTGCAACCATTAAAAGTAATATTTACGAAAGAACCTTAATACACAATGATCACCTCTTCATGAGAAGATTGTAATGTGATGAATCTATCATCAATATTCCTACTCTAAGTTCCATAACCCTTGTTATGATTTTAGCTACTCATAACTAGATGCAAATAATAATAAGGTAATATAAGCAATTAATAAACATAAATAGAAACAAAGTAAGCAAGCCTTTTTTGATTATGCAGCTCTTGCAAGATAATGTTATTCCTTCCACAATAATCTTCTAAAAAGCAATAATCAACCCTAATAAGGTAAGAGTTTGAAACTCTATGCTACTAGTAATCCCTAACTTCTATGACTAATGGTAATCCCAAATAATAATTTGTAACCCTTAAAAATGTTGTCATAATGACATATTTGTAATAGAAGATCATATTCTTAATCCTGACTGACTCTGTTTTGACTTGATTAACATCAGCTCAACAAACAAGGGGCTGTAGCATGAAGAACATTGCGTGGTCCAAGGGCACACACAATGGCGTCCATTTCAGAATCCTGCATCCTTTTCCATGTGTCAGAAGTTAATAACATGATTTTTTTAATTTATAATCTGTATTCTAAATAGGAGAGGTGTGGGTTCCATCATGTGGAAGGTACCCTCGCATTGCAAACTCCATTATTGTAGTTTCTTTGTTTGTATTTTAGTCTGACACAATTTGTTTTACATTCAAAACCAATTTTTGGGTCTTTTATTGTTGTTTTGTTGTGTGAAAACAACCTAATCATATCTCTTAAAACATCACAACAAATATACAACAAATATATGGATATTCATATGATTAAACTCAGAACTTGGCTATATTATGGGTAAAATATATTGATTGGATGTGTAAATACACCCCTAATCATTACCCCATACTTATAGATTTTGTTTGACCTCGAACAATTTATCTTATCCTATGTAGACCCAATATCACATTAGTGCTAATAAGACAAGGTTACTTACAAATACGATTTAAACAAACAGATTAATCATGATCTAAAATTTACTCATTCAAGCACACACTATAAAATTTAAGATTGTTCATGCAAAAATTAAAACTTTCATACTGAAACTTTGTTACATATATTGTGACACACCACCTTAAAATAAGAAGTCTCACATCGGTAAAATACAAAGATGTGTTAGGTATATAAGTAAGCAGGCCTTACACATTAATAACACATTTAAAAGTCGTACGGGCCTAGGATCCAAGTGGACACTATCACTAGGTGGTTGGCCATTATAAATGGTATTAGAATCGTGTTGTGTTAGCCTTGTCGATGTGAAACAGATTTCAATCGATTTACGCACTCTCATAAGAAAATTGAAGACATGTAATTATAGTATGATCATTCTCCTTCTTATTATTTGTATTCACTACAACAAAATACCTTTTAGCGGCGATAAATATACACATTAACAAATGTTGTTAAAGCATTTACCGGCATTAGTTTATTGTCATTGGATCCAATGTCACTAAAGACTTTATGGACATATACAAAGAGCTCTAATTACTGCTAAAAATACATATTTAATGTAAATTAAGTTATTCCCATTAATTAATTGCTGCTAAAAATAATTTTTGATTTAGTGATTCCAATGTTGTCCTTCTAAATAAATTTATAGAGAGTGGTTTCAATATTTTGTAAAAGAATAAATAAAGAGACTAGGGTGGAAATGATTAAATAAAATAGAATAGGGTTCAAATGGCAAAAGAGGAAATATGTTAAGGGTGTAAACTACAACAGGTCCATCATAATATCTACATGGTTACCCTTATATAGGAAATAACTATTATAGCTTAAATTTGTAATATAGAATTGAAATAATTTGATTATCTATTATTTAAGATCAATTTCCTCTTTAGACTTTATGATAGATTCAAATTCAATTCATCTCATTAAATTGAACAACAAGATCATTTTCCTACCATTTTTTAACATATGTAAAATCTCACAAAATTTATTAACTTTATATTACAATGTGAAAATCAAATATTATATTTGGTAAGAACATTATGAATATATCTATTTAAAGGGGTTTTTCCTCTTGTGAGATGCAAGTGATATAACAATCTAAAATAAATCAAGCTTATTTATTCTTACATTGCTCTAGATGTTCTTTACCAATGGCTTGCGAAAAACAAGATCAGATCAAGTGAGATTTTATTTGATGTTTTTTATTCCTTCGCCTTTTATTCTTTATTTAAAAATCTCCATGATATTTTAATGGTTCTTTCATTTCTTAGTGAGAAGATCAAGAAATTCAAAAAAAAATTGACCTAGAATTTGCAAATTCTTGCTTTCCAATATGAAATGGAGAGTACTTTCTCAACCTTTACTACCACCACTAAAGAAGAACAAATAAAGTTTTTTATTAAGTTTTGTGATGATTGTGACCAATTGGAAGCGAGGTTAATTTTCATTTTATCATATATTCTTTCATGAAATGCTCTAGTAAATTGATTACTAACTCTATGTGGTCTTTTATTTTCCAACATGATAAGTATTTGAGTCCTATCAAACATTTGAGGACAACAACGAGTGAAACGCAGTGTTGGCCATGAAAATTTCTAATCAAATCACATTTTTTTCATGCTTATTACTTCAGTAGCAAGGGGGGTGTTGGGCATTGTTAAAAATATATTGTAGCTTTTTCTTTGGAAATTCTAGTTGTACTGCAATTTTCATTTAATGAAATAGATTATAGATTTTCTCATAATTCAGTTTGTATATTCTATGGCACAAGAAGTCAAATAAACAACAAAAGATATAAATGAAAAAAATCATTTAGAGGGGTTGATATCTAATTAAATTGTTTCACTGCAAATTTATCTAAACACTATATTTTTATTCTAATAATTTATTTTTATGTGAAATTTAACAAATTTCAACAATTATTATTTTCAAACTCCTAATTTGCACAAAAAAAGACGAAGAAAAAACCAGTGCTAAAAGACTTATATTTTAAACTCGTCAAGTTGATAATTAATTTCACCTATAATTATAAACACAACACATAAATAAATAAAAATTCCATCATTGAAAATTTTTATGTAGTTAACCAATTTTATGTTTTCACAGATAGGATACAATAAAATTTAACCCTCCTTACTATTATGATACGTTTTAATATCCTAAGAAATTGTAACGACCCAAACCGTTGTTATTTAGGAGAAACAAAAATTTGAGAAAATTCTAGGCCATTGTCCCGCTAGAGCGGGCCAGTTGCCGCAAGGGCGGCAGCTCTAGGACGTGGTAAGTTGGCGCTAGAGCGGGATAGGCGAGACAAAATGAAAATAACGTAAAATCATATTTTCTCATTCTTCCTAAAAGACCTAAATTAGTCGTAAAACAGCCTAGAAACCCTCAGAAAGCTGCTCTAATTTTGGGAAGGAAGGAGAACGGGATTTCTAGCATGAGGATGGTGATATCTTGTAGATTCTTGGCCAAATTCACCATCACAGAGGCCGAAAGACAGGAATCGAAGTCAATAACTCCGTGCAGCTGATTGGCGCCCAGGTAAACTAGATTTTATGAATTGAGTAGTTATAAATTTTTGCTCACCACGTAATATATGTTAAATCGATGGTATAATTATGTGTAGGCCTTCGTGCACCAAACTGAATATGATTAAATCCTAGGAAGAAGCCTTAGATGAAGAACTAGGGTTAGGTATGGTTGAAATAATGCTTACATGATATACGTGGAAGAGTAGTTCATTGGTGATGGTTGTGATGCTATGGTTGGGTGTTGTAGGTTGTTTCTTGCTTCATTAAAATACGTGCATATGTGTGAACGAAGCTTGTTGTTCACACCTAATGTAAATAGTATGAACAAAGAATGAATGCCATGAATCATGACTAAATTGTATGAACTTGAGAATATACTTGAGATTGTGATTGTGGTATGTTAAATGGATCGGTTGCCACATTCCGCCATAACTAACTTGGATCGGTTGCCACGTTTCGACATAATTATGGGATCAGTTTCCACGTTCTGATATAAATATTGGATTGGGTACCACGTTCTGGTATGCTAACAGTTTGGGCTTAGGTTCCATGAGTGATCTAATGATTTGAATAATTGTGATGATTGAGAATTGTGAAATTGAACCTTGTTCGAAATAATAATGATATTGTGATTCCTTGGAGTGAGTATATGTTTATGAGGACTTATATCTGACCGTTCTTTGGTGTCAAGTGAATTGGGAAGGCCAAGGGTTGTTCGTGTGTTGCAAGGGTGAAAAGCGAGGGTAGTGTACGTGATGTAAGTGCTTAGGTGGATCTCACTTTGGAGAAGGGAATTGGTGTTTAGAGGTTAGAAAGGTTGACGTAATGTACTATGTGGCCATGGCTGGGTAATATGAAGAGAAAGTAAGGGTATGACAAGAGCGGTTAGTCGGAACGTTGTAATTGTATTTGAGGAACTTTGCTATGTGCTAGATTGGTTAGGCTATGATAAAGAACCTAGTAAGTAGGTTAACCGCGAGAGTGGTTAGTAGTAGTAACCCCGAGATAATATGAAGAGAGTAAAGGTAGAGAAGCGAGTGGTTGATTTCATGATCTTACTAGTTGATTTCTTATGTTATGTAGTGGGCGTTGGGTTGTGCGATGATGCCTACCAATACGTGTGTTTTGTATTGATACTACTCTTGCTATGTCTTTTGACATAGATTGGATGTAGGTTGGTGATGTTCCATTAGGTGAAGGCGAAAAAATTCTCCAGCATCTTCTATCTTTCCTTCCAAATGGTGGGAGCTATGTCTTTTTAATTTATTCTGTCCAGTTGTATTTTTAGTAGCTCTTGTACTTGTTTATACTAGATTCTTAGGGGTGTTAGTTACTTTACAAGTTTTAACTCAAAATTGTTTAAAAGTTCTATTTATGAAAACCTTATGATTTTTGTATTCTCCAATTTTATTTTATTTTTTGTTAATTTTACTATTGGGATATGAGGGTTCTCCTACTTAAGCGTTAGAGTGGGTGCCCGCACGGCCCTGTGGGTTGGGTCGTGACAAATTTGTATCAGAGCCCAAATTACTGGTCTCCCAGTACAAGAGTAAAATGTGGACTAGACTCCTGCGGATTGGTGTGTTAACGTCCACATGCAATCTTCAGGAAGGTATGAAACATTCTAGGAAATTGTCTCATCTTTTCTCTCCTTTCGTGCGAGTGTCACTTGTGGTATAAGTTGAGTCCAATTGGTATCTCCCGATTCCAATTGGTATCTCAACAAAGTGGACCGGATACCATGGTCACTACTGACGGAACACAAGCAAGGTAAATTGGAACCAAGAAGATTCCAATTGGTATCTAACCCTAGGGGCGTTATACATGCATAGATGATTAGGAATGGTCATCCATAGACTGAAGTAACTAATTAAGAACTTGGTTTTGTCTGTGAATGCGTGCTTCGTGTTTCTGTAATTAACTGCGAATGTAAAGTTGAACTTGTTAGATGTGATTAGGTGTACTATAAATGTGTGTTTGAAACTTGTTATGTGCAATGTGTTGGCCAATTGGTTTAAATTATTCAAGTTGTAAATGCTCGGGTATGGTGGAACTCGTTGTGAAAAGAAGGTCGCAACTAGAAATCGATGAGAGAGTTAAATAGACTATGAGGTAATTTGTGAAGAAGATCTGAATGCGTCTTGCGCTTGTATAATAGCTCCATGAATATCTGGGTGTATCCTAGGGATGTGTGGGTTGTGGGGCTCAATTAACTGGAACGAATTGGTTCGTGTATCATGGAATTGACTGGGGGTAGACAATGAGTTTCCTAGTAAGATGAGTATTCTAAAAACTGACGGCTAAAGTTGGGAACCTTTGCAAAATTTCTGGAAAAGTAAAAAACCCTAGAAAAGTCTTGGTAGAGTTTCTGTTCCGCTGTGACCGCTGGGGCGAGATTATTCCCACTAGGGTGGGACCACCAAAGCAAAAATTCCTCCGCCAGAGCAGCATGAAGCGAGGCAGAACCTAAGCGTGCCTCCCTGGCTTTTCTATAGCTATACATAAGACCTCTATTGATATTCGAACCAATCTCGACAACCCAAACAGTGCTCATCAACAGAAGCAATAGATTATAACACCTTAATATTTTTAAAAAAGGTTGCATTAGACAACCAAAACTAGCATCCATGTGCTTACAAAACTTAGGAAAGCGAAAGATAAAAACAGAGTTGTCTTAAAATTTACAAGCCAAAAAGGGTGAAAAAGAAAATCAAGAACCCTATGACCGAGAGGTATCAGTGCCAGAGTCTAACTCCTCCGAGGGCACCAGGCCTGTCATGGTCTCCTCTATACTAGAGAACTAATAGAAATCCCCCTTCTCCATGATGGGAATCTCCTGCCCAAGAGCGACACAAGTAAACATGATCTTCATAACCTTCCAGATCCAAAACAGCAGATGGTCCCTCTCCAGACCTTTCCTCTTCTCCTGACGCAGCTCGCAATGGAGCATCTCTAGCTCTAGGGCAGTGCTAGGGGGAACTGGGGTGGTGGGAGTGATAGGACACCCCATCCTCCTCCGCACAGCTGCCAAGTCCTTCTCTACCTGTGTTGTTGAAAATAGGGGCTGAGACCCAGTAGGACTAGTGTCGTTACCTCCTTCCTCATCCGACCCCACAGCCACTTGGCTGCTTCTAGCCCTGTCGGTCTCCTTCTCTTACTCCTATATGTAGAACTTTATCTAACCAAAAAGGATGAAAAAAGGGATCCATGGGAAGTACCTCATCAGTATCGAGGAGTGGCACTCTTGCCCAGAATGCCTTTTTGCTACCCCGGTAGAACATCTTCCACTCAGAAACAATCTACGCTCTAACATTCAGCTCAACGCCCTGTATAGCGCACACCACCACTAAGGCCTAAGGAAAGGTCACGTTAGTGCGGTTGCCCAACAAGCAAATTCTCCTAGTGACCAAATGTACCCACCTCTTAGCATCAGGTGACCAATCCGTGCTAGTAACACCCTCTGTAGTAGCCCAATAGACCTGATCCCGGAGTGCAGGCTCGACCAGATTGACTCTCAGCCACTTCAAATGCATCTCCCTCAGCTTGGCCTCGTACTTAGCGTTCGATACATCCGACACCTCTAGAGCCTCATTAATGGTAGTAGCATTTAGGGAAATGTCCACTCCCTGGATATGGATGAACATGTGAGGGTCGTCTCATTGCACAGTAGGTAGGATGACGTAGAACTCCTTCACCCAAGTGGAGTGTGTATCTGGGGGAGCCTCAATCAGTAAAGCCCATCTAAACTCCATAGGCGAGCTTAAAATGCAGGCGCCTTCTCCTTTAGCTTGAGTAATACGAACCCCCTATCGCAGTAGAACCCCGCGTTTCTATTATCATGATGCTTTTCCCTACTCGTAGCATCAAAGAACCGAATGAAAGGTAACTTTTCTTCGTTTAGACCTGCCATTTTGAGAGCGTACAAGAAGTTAAATATAAGCTTGAACATGATAGAGATAGAAAATTTAAGGTGGGAAAAAGGAAAGAGGGAAAAAATCCTGAGTTGGGAACTCAGGCTACTAGTTCCCTGAATCTCGCCACAGCTGCCAAAATCCCGCTAGAGCGGGATAATGGAGGCCGCCATAGCGGGATGAAGGTCGCCTGAGTGGCCTTCATCTGGGACAAATAGCAGACGCGGTCATGGTGTCTCTTCGTCCCAAAATCCCCGTTTTCGATAGAATTCTAGCAAATTAGAGTGTATTAACTACCCTAGAAGCTAAATATTCTATCATATTAGTAATTACACCTCTAAATAGTGCCGAAATTTGAGTTTATGTTAAGAAGACCTTTCAACTTCTCCTACCCATTTTGGTATCAATTTAACCATATTTCTACAAGTCCTTATGCCCAGGACATTGTGCAGATGCTAGAGACGTAGGGGAAGTGCCCATGCTATGTCTATCTATTGAACCTAGCAACCTATTTCCATTTTCGAATAACTACCCAAAAACCATTTCAAATAAATCAGTTACCGTAATGCATTCGTAATTAAGAATGTAATAAGGTAAAAATAGTAAGGAGCGTGAGTATTACCTGGATTTTAATGATTGGAGCAAGGGAATCAAGAGTATTTGGGAGAGTTTTTGTAAGGAGAAAGGGGAGAAATAAGGAAAAATTCCTCATTCCCCCCTATATTGTTTCCCGACCTTTGACTTTAGCGGGAGATCCTCGCCACAGTGGCCCCGCCTCAGCGGAAGGGCTATCACCCTGGCGGACCAGGCTGTGTAATTTAAAATGCGTTTGTTTCTTTGAGTGTTGCCTTAATTTTCCTTCTAGTCTTTGGGTATAGCACATTTCTTGTGTCAACTAGTTGAAAAGTCACCATTCTTCGTGGTTCAGTGATGGCCTTATTTGCTAATTGGGTGGAGTACTCTGAAATAGGTGTGTGATTATCTGTGCACTAGTCGTTCGGGGACGAACAAGGGGTAAATTTGTGTCTATTGTAATGAGTTGAACCGTTGTTATTTAGGAGAAACAAAAATCTAGGAAAATTCTAGGCCATTATCCGCTAGAGCGGTCCACTTGTCGCTAGGGCGGGATAGTCGATAACACAAAATTATATTTTCTCCTTCTTCCTAAAATACCTAAATTAGTCGTAAAACACCTTAGAAACCCTCAGAAAGCTGCTCTAAGTTTGGGAAGGAAGGAGAAGAAGATTTCTAGCATGAGGATGGTGATATCTTGTGGATTCTTGGCCAAATCCACCGTTACGAAGCCCGAAAGACAAGAATAGAAGTCAATAACTCTGTGCAGCTTCTTAGCACCCAGGTAAGCTAGGTTTTATGAATTGGGTAGTTATAAATCTGTGTTCACCACGTAATATATGTAAATCGTTGGTAGAAGTATGCATAGGCCTTCTTGCACTGAAAGAAATATGATTAATCCTAGGAAGAAGCCTTATATGATGAACTAGGGTTTGGTATGGTTGAAATAATGCTTACACGATATACATGGAAGAGTAGTTCATTGGTTATGGTTGTGATGCTATGGTTGGGTGTTTGATATACCGTGAGTTTATGGTATTTTTAATACATTTCACTTAAAAGTTGCGTGTGTCTAGGGCAATTTTTTATTGGTATTAATGTATCTTTATCATGTTTGCAGGAAATCAGTTCGGACGTGGAAGTTGAGAGACACAGCTGAAGAATGTGCATAAAATGGCATCTACGGACGTGAACTACGGACCGTAGGTCTAGTCACTCCCCGTAGATGGTAGACATAGATGGGCAGCCAAGGCTAAAGGAAAATCAGGGAATGCTTGACCAAGTGTGGAACCACGGTTCCAAACGAAGGACCGTAGGTCGACCTATGAGCCATCCTGCAAGTCCATCAAATGATTAAGAGAGGGTATTCCAGTACTTGATTTTGAAGATTCTAAGTATGGAGCTATGGAGGAAGATCACTGATTGTGGATTGAACCACAATCCGTATTGTTGATTCGTCTATTGCGTCAGAGATGAATATTTATGAAGTTGGAAAATTTGCCTAAGTCCTGAACCACGGAAGGGACCTACGGACTGTAGGTCAATCCACGGTCCGTAGGTCAGTGTCATAGATCTAAACCTCATCCTGAAACATTATTTCCTTATTTCATTTCATTTTTAGTTGGGACTTGTTTTTTTATATATATTTCATGTAAACCTCATTTTTAGGGGTTAGACTTCATTACTTTTACTCTAGTTTTTGGCTTTGGAGATTAACTTGCAATATTAGCAATTCTTGATTTCCTAAATTCGTTTTGTAGATTTTGACTTTGAAATTAAAGTTGAGATTCTGGGTTTATTCTTCTTATTACGTAAGTTCATGATTTCTTCATCTAAAAATATGAATTGTATTCTTGCTACTATGCGTAACGAAATCCACAACTAGGGTTGTGGGAACCATGAGCGATTAACAAAGTATGAATAGTAACTAAGTAATTCTTGAATAGTGTTATTGCATCCACTGATAATTCTTTCGTTTAAAAGTCTTTTTAGCGGTTGCAAACGTTAGAACTCGCCTTGTTGCTACTTGCCAGACCAAGGAGGTAGTTAATAAGAAAAGAATTATCAACATAGATTTAGTGTGATACTATCTAATAGTCTAATGCCGATTGGTGCGAGGGTGAAAACTAAGCCATACATCAATATGATGTCTAATATGAGGTAAAGGTAAGGGTTAGTAAATTATACACACGTAGTCAGACCAAGGTGCAGGGTGAAATTCTCTAGTTACTGGACCAAGGAATTAGAGATACCTAACTTATCACTTTGCATGTAATACACTAGGAAAGGATTACTATTTCTAGGATTACTGCATTATGAGCTTATGGGGAACACATACACCCTAATTTCTCTCACATCTTGATAACAACTAAAGTTTTAATCTTGCTCACTGATTGTTCACATAATTTCTAGAATTTGTTTACCAAATCCCCCCCCCCCCCCCTTCCCTTTTAATTACTTGTTTTAGAAGTACATTCACTAAAAGAATATAATTGTAAGTTAAAGTTAAGTCTAAACCATATTCCTCGTGGGATCAACCCCAACCTCCAAGTTGGGTTCTTTACTTGATAACGATTGTTTATACTTCTTTAGGGAGGTATAATTTGAGCCTATTAGTGTTGTAGGTTGTTTCTTGCTTCATTGAAATATGTGCATGTATGTGAACGAAGCTTGTTGATCACACATAATGTAAATAGTACGAATGAAGAATGAATACCATGAATCATGACTAAATTGTATGAACTTAAGAATATACTTGTGATTGTGATTGTGGTGTGTTGAATGGATCGGTTACCACGTTCCGGCATAACTAACGTGGATCGATTGCCACATTCCTGCATAATTATGGAATCGGTTGCCACATTTTGGCATAAACATTAGATTGGGTAAGACGTTTCGATATGCTAACAGTTTGGGTTTAGGTTCCATGAGAGAACCAATGAATTCATATAATTGTGATGATTAAGAATTGTGAAATTGAACCTTGTTCGAAAGAGTAATGATATTGTGATTCCCTGGAGTGGTTATATGTTTATGAGGACTTATATCTTACAGTCCTTTGGTGTCAAGTGAATTGGGAAGGCCAAGGGTTGTTCGTGTGTTGCAAGGGTGAAAAAAGGGAGTAGTGTACGTGAAGTAAGTGCTTAGGTGGATTTCACTTTGGAGAATGAAATTGGTGTTTAGTGGTTAGAAGGCTTGATGTAATGCACTATGTGGCCATGGCTAGGTAATATGAAAAGAAAGTAAGGGTATGACGTGAGCGATTAGTCGGAATGTTGTAATTGTATTTGGGGAACTTTGCTATGCGCTAGAATGGTTAGGCTATGATAAAGAACCTAGTAAGTAGGTTGACCGCAAGAGTGGTTAGTAGTAAGGGTACTAGTGTAACCTCGATATAATATGAAGAGAGTAAAGGTGGAGAAGCGAGTGGTTGATTTCATGATCTTACTAGTTGATTTCTTATGTTATGTGGTGGGCGTCGGGTTGACCGATGATGCCTATCAGTATGTGCGTTTTGTACTAATACTACTATTGCTATGTCTTTTGACATAGAGTGGATGCAAGTTGGTGATGTTCCATTAGGTGAAGACGAAGAAATTCTCCAGCAGCTACTATCTTTCCATACGCATGGTGGGAGCTGTGTCTTTTAATTTATTATGTCTAGTTCTATTCTTAGTAGCTCTTGTACCTGTTTAGACTAGATTCTTGGGAATGTCAGTTACTTTACAAGTTTTAATCCCAAATTGTTTAAAAGTTCTATTTATAAAAGCTTATGATTTATGTATTCTCCATTTTTTTCCGTTAATTTTCCGAATGTTTTAACTATTGGGATGTGAGGGTTCTCCTACTTAGGAAGTAGAGTGGGTGCCCGCTCAACCCGGTGGGTTGGGTCGTGATAGAAATATAGTTGAAAATTTATTCATGGGAGGCTTTAATCTTGGTAGACTCAAAATTTGTCCCTTAAATATATTGGTGTCGTTTTAGGCCTTTAAATTTGATGAAATTGAATACTTTTATTCTCCTTCAAATATTTAACATTCTATTTATTAATTAGATTATGAAAATGTAAATTAAATTTGAATATATCATAAAAGTCTCATCCAATTTCATAAACTACAATAAAAAAAATTATATGGATCACACATATTAAGCAATTCATCTTCATTTTACTAAAATAAGTACTTCAATGTATGAAAAAAAAAGTTTAAGGAATTTTTCTGTGTTTATGCCCAACTTTAGATGATTTTCCCTACCCCCTAACTCCCCAATCTTGTTTACTATCCTTTGTTTTTTTTTGTTTGTGTTTGTTTATGGCTCATAACCCTCTTAATTAGTAGTTTTTGATGGGCTGGAAATTTTTTAAGTTATGTAAATCTTAGTTCATGTAAATTCAAAAAAGGTGATTTTTGTTACAGGTTCTCACATTGAAAATTGACTTTATTCATTAATTTTTTATGGGGTGCACAAATTGTGAGTTGGGCTGAGTTCGAGGAGGCCTTTGTGGGGCATTTCTTTCCCTGTAAACTAAGAGAGGCAAAGGTAATAGAATTCCTCACTCTTAAGTAGAAATCCATGAGTGTGCATGAGTACAACCTCAAGTTCACCCAGCTTTCCCACTATGATCTAGAGATGGTTGCTCATATGAGGAGCAGGATGACCTTGTTTATTTCTGGCTTGTCTCGTCTTTCAAGCAAAGAGGGTAAGTGTCATGCCCCGAGCCTAAACCATGGGCGGGACTGGCACTCAAGAACCATTGTTGGCCCAAAGCGCACCCTTGGCCTAGCTTAACTCTTAGCAGAAGACTTACTAATGATAAAAATACTTTGAAGAAAGTAAACTGAACTGCTCAATAGATAACTTAGAATGTATTAAATAAACATTCACTGCCAAAAGTGGCAACTCAAGTCAATTTTAATTAAAATGGAAAGACTCAAAAGCTAACATCAACTATTGTCTATGAAGCCTCTAAACAACAGAGATGGACGTCGGGACAAGACCCATGATATCCTAATGAACTAAAATACTATAAGCAATAAAAAGGGACCCTCCGAAAAGCAAGGAGGCTCACCACAGGACTCTGAATACTCAACTGGATCAACGAAGCACTGGATGTTGATCTTGGTTACCTGTATCTACATCATAAAAAACTACAGGCCAACTGGCATCAATATATTGAATGTACGTGCATGCGAGGGGAATACTAAACAAAACATAAGCTTGAAAGGAACTGAAAGAACCTACATGGTCTCAAATCAACTCAACTTAACTCATTTCAATATAAATCAATAATATGAATGCAATATAAAGAATAACTTTTAATTCATGGATAAAAACTCTGTGTATTTAGAAATATAGTAGTAACTCTATATGTATGCAAAGATACAATATAAACTCTGGATGTATATAAAAATACAATTTACTTCTGTGTATAAAAGAATAAAAAATACTTATGTGGGAGTTTCTCTAACCGACAACCATAACTTAAGATCTATTGACATGATACAACATTTTGCCTCACGCTGCCATGGCCGTCCTATACCTTGCTGAGCGTATGGAACCTAACTACTAAGTGGATCCACTAGTCTATGCTAAAAAGCACTAAGGAATCATCTAAAGAGTATGACCCTTTTCTACCCATGATGAATACATGGTTTATGGCGGATGGGACTGTCTAAACTCTCCCCCATAAACCATGTAGCCATCATGGGTAAAAAAGGGTCATACTTTTTAGAGGATTCCTTAGTAGTTTTTAGCATAGACTAGTGGATCCACTTAGTAGTCAGGTTCTATACCCTCGGCAAGGTATATGACGACCTTGGTAATGTGAGGCAAAATGTTGTATCATCACAATAGCTCTGAAGTTATGGTTGTCGGTTAGAGAAACTCCCAAAGAAGTATTTTGTATTCTTATATACATAGAAGTAAATTGTATTTTTATATACCTCCAGAGTTTATATTGTATATTTTCATACATACATAGTTACTATTGTATTTCTAAATACACAGAGTTGTTATCCATGATTTAAAAGCTTTTCTTCATATTCCATTCATATTATTGCTTTATATTCAAATGAGTTAAGTTGAGTTCATTTGAGACCAGGTAAGTTCTTTCAGTTCCTTTCAAGGTTATGTCTTGTTTAGTATTCCCATCGTATGCTCGTACATTCAATGTACTAATGCCAGTTGGCCTATATCTTTTTATGAAGCAGATACATGTAACCAGGGTCAGTATCCAACACTTCATTGATCTAGTTGAGCATTCAGAGTCTTGTGGTGAGCCTCCTTGCTTTACGGAGGCTCCCCTTTTATTGATTTTAGTATTTTAGTTCATTAAGATGTCTTAGGTCTTGTCCCGACGTCCATCTCAGTTGTTTAGAAGCTTCATAGATAGTAGTTGATGTTAGTTCTTGAGTCTTTCCATTTTAGTTGTGTTTGAGACTTGAGTTTCCACTTTGGCCAGTGAATGTTGATTTTAATACATTCTAACATATCTATTAAGCAGTTCAGTTTACATTCTTTAAAGTATTTTTATCATTAGTAAGTTTTCCACTAAGAGTTAAGCCAGACAAGGGTTCGTTTGGGGCCAACAATGGTTCTCGAGTGCCAGTCCCGCCTAGGGTGTAGGCTCGAGGCGTGAAAAATTTGGTATCAGAGCACTGAGTTCAAGAGTCCTAGGGAGTATGTGTAGCCATGTCTGTAAAGTCCTAGTTATCAGTGTGAAGCGCACCACATCTATAATTAGGAGGCTACGACACTTTGGAACTATCACACTTCTTTCATAATCATTTCGTGCAATAGAGTTTATCTCTATAAAAGTTTCTTTCCAATTGGTGCTTGCACGTGTCTTTTAGATCATGCCTCTATGAAGAACTGTCAGAGGTCATTTGGCTAGAAGAAATGTTGAACCATAGAAACAAGGGCTACTTAATGCACTTGAAGTGCAACCCAAAGGAAAGATCACTAATGCTGAATTTCGTGAAGCTATCCGAATGCTAATTCAAGCTATGACCAGTTAGGTTGAACAAAGAGATAATTTTTAGGAAGTCAATAATACTTCAAGGATTATCGAGTTTTAAGGAAGAATCCTCCAAGCTTCACGGGTTCAAGTTTTACTGAGGATCCAGAAAACTTTGTTGAGCAACTTCAGAAGGTTTTTGAGATCATGTGTGTTGCTGATGCTGAGAGGGAAAAACTAGCTGCATACCAAATGAAGGGTGTCACTAGTATCTGGTTTGATCAATGGAAAGACAATCAAGTTGATGGAACACCACCTATGAGTTGGGGTTGTTTTAAGAAGGCCTTCTTGAGACGCTTCTTTCCTCGAGAACTTAGAGAAGTAAAGGTACAAGAGTTCCTCACTCTTAAGTAGGATTGTTTGAGCATTTATGAGTACAGTCCAAAGTTCACATAGCTTTCCCGCTAGGCTCCAAAAATAGTTGCTGACATGAAGAGAAGGATGAGTTTTTCTGGGTTAGCTCGCGGGTCAAGCAAAGAATGCAAGAAAGCCATACTGGTAGGAGCTATGGACATAGCCAGGCTAATGATCCATGTGAAACAAGTTGAGGAGGACAAGTTGAGGGATAGAGATGAGTTTAAGAATAAGAGAGCTAAGACATGAGGGAATGAGTACAGGCAACAGAAGAGTAATGCGAACCGGTCTTCCTTCCAACAAAAACAGAAGAAACCTGCTCCATCATCTGCTAGAGCACCTACACCAAAGAACAAAGGTGAGTATAATAGTCAGAATTTTAGAGTTAAACCTACCTATTCTCAAGGTAGTATAGCACAAGGGGGTAGTAAGCCTCCTGTATGTGCTAAGTGTGGTAAGATCCACTCATGGATGTGTCATGAGGGCTCCATTGGTTGTTTCAAGTATGGATAGAACATTCATTTTATGAGAGTGTCCGTAGAACAAGTAGGGTAACGGTAATGGGGGCAATAGAGCCTAGTCTTCTTCAGTTGCTCCACCAGATAAAGTTACATCTAGAGGAGCTACTTTAGGGGAAGGCGGAGGAGGAAACTGTTTGTATGGTATCACTAGTCACCAAGAGTAAGAGGATTCACCAAATATTGTCACTGGTATGATCCAAGTCTTTAACTTTGATGTTTATGCTTTGTTATATGCAGGAACAAGTTTATCCTTTGTAAATTCGTATATTGCGTTGAATTTTGATATTCTTCCTGAAAAACTTAGTGAGCCCTTTAGTGTTTCTACACCTGTTGGTGAGTCTATTCTAGCAGAGAAAGTCTATCATGATTGTACCATCTCTGTCAATCACAAGAGCATCATGGCTGATTTCTATACATTCAAGAACATAATTTTGCTAAATAAAATCATGATTGGCGTATGGGTGAACTAAACCAATACTATATGATCTCACATACCTCGTAGGGATCAACCCTTGGCGAAATACTCAAGCAATTCTTCAAGAACTCGATGATTCCAAGCTTTTTCTCCTCTTCTTTCTCTTCTCTCAATACCATAACTTAATTTCAATAGCATAAACTGAATCCAATTAGTTTAGACCCCAAATTAATTACGACAAACGAATTTAACTAATTGGGTAATGAAAAGACCATAATACCCTTCTAAAATCTTGTTTGACTTTCCTTATCAAGAAAACCCAACTTCAAATGGGCATATCTCCCTCATACAAACTCTAAATCATGCAAACTTCGAGATGTTGGAAAGATAATTCAATGATATTTCCTACGGTAACTTGTGGAAAACTTAACGCATCTTTATCTAGGAGTTATGGTCGATTGATGTTGACCCAAAACTCATACTTAGCTTAATTTTGTCAAACTTTCCAAATTTAATTATTTCCAAAAATGGTTTTTTCTAATTCCAAATCTTTGTAGTAGAAAGGTGTTACAATAAGGCATCTATATTGATAGGAGACATGGACATAGCAATACTTATGATCCATGTGCTGTAGGTTGAGGAAGATAAGCTGAGAGATAGAGAAGAGTTTCGAAATAAGAAGGCTAAGAGAAGAGGAAATAAGTCCAGGCAGTAAAAGAGTAATGGAAACTGACCTTCTTTTCTACACAAGCCAAATAGACCTGTTCCATCGTCTGCTATTACACCTGCACCATGGAATAGAGATGAGTTCAAAAATTAGAATTCTCAAAACTTCAGAGCTAAACATATACAATCACAAGGTAGTATGGCACAAGGAGGTAATGGGACTCCTGCATGTGCTAAGTGTGGTAGGAACCACTAAAGAGTGTGTCGTGATAGCTCTACTAGTTGCTTTAAGTGTGCTCAGAATGGTCACTTCATGAGATAGTGCCTTAACAACAGGCAAGGTAATAGCAATGGGGGTAATAGAGCCCAATCTTCTTTAGTGGCTCTGCCAGAGCTGCACCTATAGGAGTTACTTCAGAGACAAGGGAGGGTAAAACCGTCTATATGATATCACCAGTCGCCAAGAGCGAAAAGTCACCGTATGTTGTCACTGGTATAATCAAAGTTTTTACTTTTGATGTATATGCATTGCTAGATCCACGTGCGAGTCTATCTTTTGTGACTCCATATGTAGCTAAAAGGTTCAATATTATTCCCGAACTTCTTGAGCCCTTCGGTGTTTCCACACCAGTTGGTGAATATACTCTAGCTGAGAGAGTTTATCGTGACTTTACCATTTCTGTCAATCACAAGGACACCATGGCTAACTTAGTTAGGTTAAACATTGTAGATTTTGATGTTATTTTAGGTATGAACTGGCTTCATGCTTGTTATGCCTCAGTTGATTGTAGAACTCGGGTAGTTAAGTTCCACTTTCCTAATGAGCCAGATATTGAGTGGAGGAGTAGTTTAGTAGTGCCTAAGGGTCATTTTATTTTATACCTTAAGGCGAGAAAGTTAGTTTCCATGGCGTGCACCTATCACTTAGTCCAAGTTAATGACTCAAGTATTAAGACACCACCTATTCAACCAGTTCCAATTGTAAGTGAGTTTCCAGAGGTCTTTCAAGATGATCTTCCCGGAATCCCTCCTAAGAGAGAAATAGACTTTGGTATAGATATTTTTCCCAATACTCTTCCTATCTTTATTCCGCCATATAGAATGGCTCCCGTTGAGTTAAAAGAGATAAAAGAGCAGTTGAAAGACCTTCTTGAGAAAGGCTTCATTTGGCCAAGTGTCTTACCTTAGGGCTCTCCGATCTTATTTGTGAGGAAGAAAGATGGTTCTCTTAGAATATGTACAAATTACAGTCAGTTGAATAAGGTTACTATCAAGAATAAGTATCCTCTTCTGAGAATTGATGATCTCGTTGATCAACTTCAGGGTGCCACTTTGTTTTCTCAGATAGACCTCAGATCAGGCTATCATCGTTCATAAAAAGAGAAAGTGACATCCCTAAGACAACTTTTAGGGCCCGTTATGGTCATTATGAGTTCCTGGTTATGTCTTTTGGCCTAACTAATGCTCCTGCAGCGTTGATGAATCTTATCAACATAGTGTTTAATCCATATCTGGATATGTTTGTTATCGTGTTTATCAATGACATTATAATTTATTCGAGGAATAAGGAAGATCATGCTAGTAATCTCAAACTGGATCTTCAAACTCTCAAGGATAGAGAGTTGTATGCTAAATTCTCTAAGTGCAAATTTTTGCTTGAGTCTATGGATCTTAGGCCACATTATTTCAAGTGATGGGATTCGAGTTGACACTTAGAAGATTGAGGCAATACAGAGCTAGCCTAGACCCATATCTCCAACTGATATTAAGAGTTTCTTGGGATTGACTGGTTATTACAGAAGGTTTGTCGAGGGGTTCTCATCTATTTCATCCCCGTTGACTAAGTTGACTCAGAAGACATCAAAGTTTTAATGGTCTAAATCTTGTGAGAAAATCTTTCAAGAATTGAAAACTAAGCAACTACTACCCCAGTATTGACCTTACCAGAAGGTACACAAGGTTTTGTTGTGTGTTGTAATGCATCCAGAGTCTGACTGGGTTGTGTATTAATGCAGAATGGCAAGGTTATAACTTATGCCTCCAGACAACTTAAGATTCACGAGAGGCATTACTAACCCATGATTTAGACTTGGCTATTGTAGCATTCGTTTTGAAAATATAGCGCCACTATTATGGTGTTCATGTAGATGTGTTCACCAATCACAAGAGTCTTCAGTATGTGTTTAGAAAGATCTTAATCTCAGACAGAGAAGGGGGTTGGCATTACTCAAGGATTATGACATAAGTATTCTCTATCACCCATGTAAGGCTAATGTTGTTGCTAATGCCTTGAGTAGGTTGTCTATGGGTAGTACTTCCCATGTTGAGGAGGACAAGAAAGAGTTAGCAAAATATGTACAGAGAATTGCACGATTGGGATTCTTGTTGATCGATTCAAATGAAGAAGGATTGGTAGTGATGAATGGGGCTGAATCATCGCTAGTGTCCGAAGTGAAAGAGAAACAAGACAAGGATCCAACTTTGCTTGAATTAAAGGCAAATGTTCATAACCAAAAAGTGATGACTTTTGAACGAGGGGGAGATGGTGTATTGAGGTATCAAGGTAGATTGTGTATGTCGAGGGTGGATGAACATCAAGAGAGGATCATGGAGGAAACTCATAGATCTAGATATTTTATCCATCCGGATTCCATAAAGATGTATCGTGACTTGATAGAAGTTTATTGTTAGAATTGTACGAAGAAGAATATTGCAGAGTTCATTGTTAAATGCCCAAATTGTCTACAAGTCAAGGTAGAGCACCAGAGGCTCGGTGCTATAGCTCAGAATATAGATCTTGCAGAATGGAAGTGGGAGATAATCAATATGGATTTTATTACTGGTTTACCACCGTCTTGTAGGCAACATGATTTGATTTGGGTGATTGTAGATCGTATGACTAAATCAGCCCATTTTTTACCGGTAAAGACTACCTATTCAGCACAAGATTATACTATGTTATATATTCAAGAAGTATTCAGACTTCATGGTGTTCTGGTGTCCATCATTTTAGATAGAGGAACGCAATTCACCGCATATTTTTTAAAATCTTTCAAGAAGGGTTTGGGTTCAGAGGTGAACCTTGTACTGCTTTTCATCCTCAAACTAATGGTCAAGCAGAGCGTACAATTCAACCTTTAGAGGATATGTTAAGGGCATGTCTGCTCGATTTCAAGGATATGTTGAGTTTTCTTACAACAATAGTTATCACTCTAGCATCTAGATGGCTCTTTATAAGGCTCTTTATGGGAGAAGATATAGATCTCTTATTGGATGATTTGAGGTTGGTGAAGCTAGATTAATAGGACCGGACTTGGTTCATCAAGCTATGGAGAAAGTAAATATCATTCAAGAAAGGTTGAAAACAATGCTAAGTTGTCACAAATACTATACTAATGTTAAGAGAAGAGACTTAGAGTTGAGGAGGATAATTGGGTGTATTTGAAGGTTTCACCCATGAAGGGTGTTATGAGGTTTGGCAAGAAGGGGAAGCTCAGTCCCTAGTATATTGGTCCTTACAGGATATCCAAGAGGATTGGCAATGTAGCTTATGAGTTGGAGCTGCCGTCAGAGTAAGCAGCAGTTCATCTGGTGTTTCACATATCAATGTTGAAGAAGTGTATGGGCGATCCTTCACTTATTATACCAACCGAAGATATTGGTATTAAGGAAAACCTATCTTATGAGAAGATCCTTGTTCAAATTCTGGATTGTCAGGTTCGTAAGTTTAGAACCAAGGAGCTAGCATCAGTCAAGGTCTTATGGATGAATCAGCTTGTTGAGGAAGCTACTTGGGAGACTGATGAAGATATGAAGAAAAGATACCCACATCTCTTTAAGTCCGGGGAACCAAATCAAGTTACTAATTCTTTTCTTGGTACTCTTTATATTGATATGCTAAATGTGTTAAATTGCATAATGGGTGTTTGAGTTGGGTGTAGATGTTTCCACCCTCATTTTTACTTAGAGTAATCTCATTCGAGGACGAATGTTCCCAAGGGGGATATATTTTAACATCCCACCTTAGAAAGAGCTAAAACTATAAAGAACTAATTTAGAAATAGCCAAATTGAAAATTTTGCAAGTTATGCTTAAGATGTGAGTTTTGGATCAACTTCAAATGGCCATAAATTTCAACACAAGATGAGTTAAGTGGCCCATTACATATCAAATGAAAGTTCTTGGAATCCTCTTTCAAACACCACCGAGTTTGCTAAGTTTCAAGTTTGGATGAGGGAGATATGCCCGTTTGTAGTCTACTTATCCAGTTAAGGAAAGTTACCTGAAAATGTGAGGGGTATTTTGGTATTTTCCTTACCCCATCAAATTAAAATGTTTTTAGTAAGGTTTTAGGGGTCTAAACTAATTTGGTTTAGTTTTCACAATCCTAATTACTCTTAGGGTTTTAGAAGAGCATTCAAGATGAGAAAAGAGGAGAAAAGAGGGAAGGTTCGAGGCGTTCGTCAAGATTCTCGATTTTTGTTGCGAAATTTCACCAAGGGCTTGATACCTAAGGTATGTGAGTTCTCATAATATTAGGATTGTTCACCCACACACCAATCATGCTATTTTAATGCAATTTCGTTCTCAAAGTTGAAGGAGTTGAGTTCTTCATAAGTGTTCTTGAAGTATTGCTTTTATTCTTGAATAAGGATGGGTTTGATAAGTTCTTGAGAGAATAATATTGATTTTAAGATTTGTTTTTGAGTAGATTCTTTTGTACTTGTATTAGGTAATTGAACCTAAGGAAAACTTGAGGAAATCAATCGATTAAAAGTGATTTAGGATCAGAAAATGAGAAGAAAAATTTGTCGATTTTTTAGAGGGAGGGCTGGGGCGACACCCCAGCAGTGCGCCATAAATAGGTCTCTGAAGTTTAGTGGTTGGCGCCCCATGCCAGCAGTGCGCCAGGGTCGCCATCCCCTACCTATTTTCCATCGTTTGCTCCGTCTAAGTCCTTTTAAAGTGTACATTCACTCCCTACTGATTCAAACCATTCTAAACTACTTCTAAACATCGAGAAATCATTCATAACATGGATCATAACCCTTCTACTAATAATCCAAATTCAATGTAGAGGTAAGAGTAAAGTCTTGAGAGTTTTTTTCGAGTCATTTTGAGAAGTCTTTTACAATCTTTTAAAATTTGTGTTAAGACTTGAGTACTCGAGTTTGAGGATGAGTAGAGTTGAGTTCATTTTATTCAAAACGATATATGGGAACTAAGTATTTCCAAGAGTAAATGTTTTTACATTTAAGATGAGAGGAAATACCGATTTCCAAAAGAGTTCATGAGGAGTTTTAAGTACTATCTCTTTTAACAGAAAACTTTTTGAGTAATAATCTCAAGGTTGAGGATAAATAATTTTTTAAAAAAAAACATATGAGCCAAGTTATATTTTGGGAGTAGTATTGAGCACCGATATGGGAGAGAGTTTAAACAACTCACAGCCCACATAAATCATGTAGCCAATGTGGGTAGAAAGGGTCATACTTTTTAGATGATTCATTTTTGCTTTTTAACCATAGCTTAGTGGATCCACTTGGTTGAGGAGTTCTATGCCCCGGCAAGGTATAGGATAGTTCTAGCAGCTCGGACGAGACGTTGTATCATCACATAGCTCATAGTGATGGTTGTTGGTTAGAAAATCTCCCAATCAAAGTTTATTTTGTATTTTTACATACAAATTGAGTTATATTGTATTTTCCAATACATTGAGTTTTTATCTACTATTTTAAAAGCTTTTCTTTATATATCTCATTATTGTTATTGCTTTTATATTGAAATGAGTTCAGATTGAGTTGAGGTTGAGTTGAGTTCCAACAAGGTAAGATGTTTCTTCCGTTCTAGTTCAAGTTTATGTCATGTTTTAGATTTCCCTTTGCTTGCTCATATATTTCATGCACTAACGCCATTTATCCTATATCTTTATTTATTCATATACATGGAACCCGAATCATCAACCAGTGGTTCGTTGATCAAGTTGAGTTCCAAAGTTGTTTGGTGAGCCTCCTTGCTTCCGAAGGATCCCTTATTTATATTTTGTCATTTCAGTTTTATTATTAGGATGTCATGGGTCTTGTCTCGATTTCCATCTCAGTTAGTCGAGGCTTCATAAATAGAAAGACAACAGTAGTTTATGAGTCTTTTTTATATTCAGTTGTTAATGTTCTAGACTTGAGTTTCCATTGGGGTCAGTTGAATGTTTCTTTAAACATTTTTGAATTTATCATTTTGAGACAATTGAGTAAACATTATTTTGAAAGTTATTTTATTATTGAGTAAGTCTTCCACTGAGTATTGAGCCAGGCCAAGGGTTTTCTTGGGGCCAACAATGGTTCTTGAGTGTCGGTCATGTCTAGGGTGTACGCTCGGGGCGTGACATCTTTAATATCTACTAAATGATCCCTAGCCACAAAGATGCGACACTAGAGCGCCAGACCCTATATTTTGGAAAAATGTAGTCAAGAGTATGTGTTAGTACAAAAATGTACCCAGTATGATAGAAATGCATAGAGTTATAAAGTCATGCTAACAATGACCTTTCATCTCATGCAAAGACCAAGTTAAAACCATAAGATAAGAGGTTAGAAAACATAATTGTAATCATGTTTAATGCAAGTAAAAATCATAGTTGAACACTTGTGAGATACTTCTTGAAGTAACCTTAGTTCATCATTATTGTGGGAAGTAGCCTTAACCGATATTTAAGACCATGTGAGCTGTAACATGGAATCTAGTGTATGCAGTACACTGAAAAGAGGTGTTCTCACTTTCCAAGATAAAAACCATGAACTTCTAGCTTATGTGGATCCACTAGCTAAAGTATTATATCTAAGAAAATCATCCTATGGAGGCACATAATTTATGGGACACGGGTAATAGCCATTTGTCCACTCGGTGCTAAACATAATTCCTATGGATAATTCATCAATCTTTTCCATCTTATCTTTAAGGGATATGGGTAATCATCTATTGTCTTTCACTGTGGAGACATGGGTGATCACCTCTTGTTGAACCATTAGAATAGTTGCTAAAACTTAATTCATAGTTTAGCTGAGAAAGCCTTCAACTCTAAGAATGTTTTATGTGAGAAAACCTTTCACATTCATATATTGAGTATTATGTGAGAAATCATTTCGCAACAATCAACAACAACAACATTTATGCATTACTCTCAAAGAAACTTATATCATATTTCATTAATTTCACAAGAACATACATATCTTCATGAAATCATATTTCATAGTTCAAAACCCACTTTCAATCATCATAATCTAGAAAACATGGGTTAAGAATTGGTTCATGGGAATTCATCTTAAAAACATGGAATTATCTCAATTCATGTATAATAGCTCATAAAATAATCAATTAAATCAACATTGAAAGGAACACATGGCATGGAAGAAAACCCTAACTTTAATTGGAGATTTCTAACTTGAAAATTTTAGAGTTTAGAAACCCTGAGGAAAGGACTCCATAGGTAAATACTATCATTCCTTGATCCAAAAACTTGAAATCAATGGAAGAATAGGAGAATTGACTTGAAACCCTA
Source organism: Solanum bulbocastanum (assembly GCA_037074985.1). Taxonomy (NCBI): domain Eukaryota; kingdom Viridiplantae; phylum Streptophyta; class Magnoliopsida; order Solanales; family Solanaceae; genus Solanum; species Solanum bulbocastanum. The sequence continues at coordinate 9,201,617 of CM073603.1, read as the reverse complement.
GCTTTCTTCTTCAAACTCTAGAGAGAGAAATATTTGAGAAGCTGAATTTGTTCAACTTTTGGAATTTTAGAAGAAATAATGAATTGGGTGATTTTGGGGGTAAAATCATTATATAGGGCTTTGCGTAGAAGAAAATATGATATAGTATTGAGTTAAAACAATTGGGAAAAGATCCTACAACCCCTGATGTAAAACTGCCGAATAGACTTACTGGAAGCCCAAAATGGGTCATCTAAAGCACCATTGCCCATCTAATGGGTCGTGAAGAAATGTTTCTTGAAAGGGCTTTACTATTTTGGGCCTAACTTTTTACTTTGAGCTTGGAATTAGGAAAACTCAATGGAGTTGGAAGAGGACTCAGAGATCTTTAATTTGACAGGTCATGGACCATCTAGTTCATTTCAAAAATATATGATTATTTGAAGTTGACCCTAAACTCTAATTTTGATAACCCCTTTCACGAATGATTTCACGGTCCGTGTGGGGCTTCACGAGTTTCGTAGATGTCTATGGTCATTGAACAATGAATAGAGGAGAATCCCCTTCCAACTAGGCAACTTGATGACCTGGTTAACGGTCCATCAACCTCACCATGTATCGTCCAGGCCTCTTTGGGAGGGACAACTGATTTGGGCACGTTCTGGATCATACCACGAGTGCCTGCATGGACCATGGTCCCTTACACTACCCGTCTACGGCTCCGTGGAGGATTTCATGGTCCACCTTTGGATTCTTTTCATTCATGTTGACCCTTTTCTACCCTTTCTCTAATCTAAGGTGTTACAGTTGGGCTACGATTGATAAGCATTATGAGTTGTAGATTGTAAATTGTTAGGTTGGGTGGTTTTTTATGCAAGTTGTAGTTTGGTCGGTTCGGTTGGAATAAAAGGAGTACTTGTATTCAAGCTTAGTTTTACCTTTTTTAGGGGTTTCTTGCTGAGTACTATGTTGTTTGGTACTCAGTCCTTTCTTCTACACTTCTATAGGTTCTAAGCCCAAATGCGTGTGATCATTCCTCTTTATCTTTCTACGAGGCTTTCAAAGGATTGTGAGTGGTAGCTATTTGTCATCCGCACGGGTCTTCCTCCTTATTTTATGCTTTATTCTATTCGAGAAACAATGATATTGAGAGTTGTATTTATCATTCAATTCTATTTTAATACGTTAGATACATGTACATGTGACAACGGCATTTTGTTTTGAATGTGGAAGTATCTTCTTTGGGATTTATGTTTTTACAAGTTTTCCTTTTGTGAGCAGCTTCTCAATACACTTCTCATAAAAACTTAGCGGTCTCTTATTATTCATCTTTGAAGACAGTTTGGCTCTATATTTTTGTGGTCTTCCAACTCTTCTCTTTCTTTTAATGTTGGGAGTCTGATCTTTTGCCCTAGTTTGTGATACATTGGGAGTGATATCTAATATTTCTGCCTGGGTATCCCTTCAAAAACATCTCAATATGCAAACTAGAGTGTTGTAAAGCATATAAAGTTAAAATATTTTCTTATATACACTATATTTGTCACAATCTGATTTGACATAAAATTTAACAAAAAATGAGGACTTTGTAAATTTTAGCCTTAAATATCTCATAATATTATTCATTTTGATTAGGTCGGATAAATAAAAAGTCAAATGTTTATTTGAAAATTCAACATTGGTAAAATTACTAATGTTTAGGACTAAGACCATAAATGTATTTTCCTCAATAAAAGAATTTTCAAAAATCTAAATCAAAATTAGATATTGATAATTTCCCCTCTCGAATAAAAAAATCTAATCGAAAAACTCTAGGGCTTTTAAATCCACAACAATAGCATTTATACAAACCCATAACTTATTTCCCTAAAAGTCCTATATCTCCAATGATCATGATAGTTTATCTTTATTACTTTTATATATGTGTCTCGACCCAAAGTGCATCTAGTCGTAACATGGTGTATAAGACCCCGAGAGGCCCTAAACAAGTCACTTAGCTTATATCATACAAGATAATAGAAACCAAAAAGAGTTTAAAAGACATTTTTAATGATAAGAAGTTTGAAAAAAAAATAGTGGAAGCCTAACATAAGTCTCAAAGCCATCTATTGCATCAAAGGAGTGATTGGGACGTAACCAATACATCACATACAAAATCTGAAAGAAAAGACATGAAAGAAATAAAAGAGCCTCTATCCTCGGAACATGAGGATTCACCAATCTTTAATATCTATATAAGATCACTAGCCACGAGTATGGAAGGTAGGAGCGTCAGACCCTACATTAGTGAAGCAATGTAGGCAAAAGTATGTGTTAGTACATGAATTGTACCGAGTATGATCGCAATGCATAAGATTTATGAAGTAATGCTAAAAGGAAATTATATGGTATGCAATGACCAAGCTAAATCATAAAATAGCATTTTAGAAAAAATAAGTTACAACCATGGTCAGTGAAAGCTAAACATCTTTAAAACACCTTTGAGTTACTTTTAGAGAGTAACCTTGGTTCACTATTATGGAAGATTTATTGTTAACTGACATATACCATCTGAGCTATAACATGAAATCCGATGTCTATCCTACACCGAAAAGAGATGTCCTTACTTGCCAAGGTAAGATCCATAAACTTCTAGCTTAGGTTGATCCACTGGCAAATGTCTATCTAAGACAAACCTATGGTGGCACATAGTCATGGGATACAGAGATTGCTACTAGAAACCCAGCCACAACTATGAGAGAGCTTCCATCTCAATATCTTCTCGATGCTAAGCATAAATCCTACAGAATAGTCATTAATCCTTACTTATCTTATTATCCATGGAAGGGCACATCAAATAGTCAATCAAAGCTAGATTTCATTAGAATAGCTCCTTAATCTCGATTCATCTTAGGTGAGAAACCTTTCAACCTTATGAATCCTTTATGTGAGAAAGTTCTTTCACAACAACAAAAAAAACATTGATGATTTACTCTCAAAGCAACCTTAAATCATTTTCATCAATTTTATAAAGAAACATGTATATCTTGATAAATTCATCTTTCATAGTTCAAAAGCTTCACCATATGATCAAAAGCAAGAAATTGTTGATCATGTATGGGTTCAAGTGAATTTAACTTAAACACATTTAATTATTTCAATTCATGCATAAAAGGACATAAAACAATTAATTAGATCATAACTGAAAAGTATTCATGAGATTGAATAAAACCCTAACTTCAAATGGAGATTCTAACTTGCAAAATATGAGGATTTAAGAACCCTATGGAGGAAAGGACTCCATAGATGAATACTATCATACCATGATGTCAAAATCCCACAATCAATGGTGAATTTGGTTGCTTGATCTTGAACCCTAGATTTCTTCTTCAAGCTTTGGAGAGAGAAATATGGGGGATGAACTTTGATCAACTTTGAGAATTTAGGAGAATGAGTTCAATTGCGTAATTTGGGGGGGGGGGGGGGGGGTTAAAAATGTTTTTCTAGGGCCTAGGATAGAAGGCAAAATGACATAGTATTGGATTAGAATAATTAAAAAAAGAACCAAAAGTCACTTAAAATTAACTGTTGACTCGATCTGCAATTCAGACCTACGGTTCGTAGGTCCATGGATAGTCCTGGTGAATCGTAGGTCAAGTACTGGGACCTTAAAAATCACCCAACTTTTGACAGAACCGTACCTACCAACCATAGATCCCAACTTTTACCCTCAAAATTTCACTAAGTCTGATACTCACCAACGAGACCTATCTATGGCTCGTATATTGAATGACAGGACGTCCTGATGAATCGTAAAAAGGGTATTGGAACTTGACTTTTGAAAAATATTTACCCCACCACCTACAGCCCGTAAGAGCATCTACGGTCCGTAGATGGGGACCGTAGACACAGACACCAGCTAAAAAAGTCTTGCATTTTTCATTCTTTTCAAATTCAAGGTGTTACAATATAACAAGTTTTAACTTCTATAAAAAAAAAATAGGGGATTTCATACTATATAACAAAAATGCATCTAATTACGTAGAGTCATATATTACTTTTTTTTGTCACTTTATTTTTTATTTTTCCTTAAACGTATAGTTGATCAAATATATTTGTTGGTAAACGATTTTATTACAAAGTAGCAACTGAGTAAAAGAAAAAAATTGTGAGAAAATCATCATATTACCATTTTTATACTAGTCATTATTTTTTGTCTATAAAATTTGTTTTGACTCTTAAGAAGAAATAATATATAAGGAGCATCTTCTTGTGTTGATAAACAACAACAAATACAATATAATTTGAAAGAAAATATCGGCAAATTGAATAGTTTGATATTTTATGTTCTCGTAGTAATGTTGATAGCATCAACACGTTTCTTTCTTCCGTCTAGAAATATTTATTGTTATATTAAAAATTAGTATAATATTTTATTGTATTTCTCTAACGAATGAAATGTGCAAATGATCATTTAAAGTAACAATAAACAATAAATATATTTGAATTCTAGAAAATAGACAAATAATTAATATGTATTTTTTTTTCTTTCATAATTTATTATGTTACCTTCCTGGGTTTGAGGAATTTTCTTCAAAACTACCTGATTAGATTTTAAGGAAAGAAAGACGTGTATCTAGTACCCCATCTCCCCAAAGAGAAGAAAGAAAGTCTATTTGGCCAAATCAAAGAGTACTGCAATGGAACAACCAAATAGTCTCCCGTAATTCAGAAGCAGTCATTCTCAATTCCAGATTCTGGTGTTAATATTTCTGATCGTCATGGTCCTTTATCTCATCCTAAAGAAGAGGAAGATATTTCAGATATTGAAGAAGTTAAGCAATATCTGAAGAAATATGTAAGTAATTCTCATAATTATTATTGAACTATGATTTATGGTACATTAAATCCATATTAACTTATTTAATTATGTTTAAAGGTGGAAAAAAAGTTTGATGATTTAGAAGTCTTAATCAAAAATACTCACACAGATCTGATGAAAGCAGTTTGGAAAAAAAAATGGAAGGTACTTATTATTTATCAAATGTTTACTCTTTGTAAAGCTATTTTTTTATTATTTGTCAGTTTTTTGGCCTGAAGAACATTTCTGCCACATCTATTAAAATTACAGAGGAAGAGCTAGTCAAAGAGTCCCATGTTGATCAACCCCAAATTACTGATCACTTTGTTGAACAACCAAGGTCTCCAATTGATATGGAGTTTGACAACAACGATCCCATTGATATAGGTGTTGTAGAGGCTGAAGAACAAACTCATGTCCAGGAACATGAGGTCGTAGAGGTAAGTGTCACATACATTCAATAAAAATATCAAATACTCATAAAAGTATTTCATACTTTTTGATACATTATTTTAATTATCCAATTTCAGCTTGAATTTTATGATACATTCATAAGTGTTTTGGATACATTATGTTTAAACTACAAAAAAATCTTATTCATAACTAATGTAGTATAAGTTTCAGTTGTTTATACATAATTATTTGATTGATATACTAATCTACATAGGATGCTGATACATTAAAAGATCAAAGAGGCAGGGAGGATGTATCAGGACCTCTATCCATAGCAGATGTTCCTGTTGAAGAAAGTGTAACTAAGAAAGTTATTGTACGTACAAGTTTATGTATATGATATTTTACTCATTAAATTTATCATTATAACAAAATTTTGTATATAACCAATCAGGATAATGAAGTAGATGGAGTACATGTATGAATCATATACATTCATTTAAAGTATCAAATACTCATTAAAGTATCTCACAGTTTTTGATATATTATTTCAATCATCAAATTTCAACTTGAATTTTATGATACATTCACTATAACAAAAGTTTGTGTATAACAATTCAGGATGATGAAGTAGAGGTTGGCACCAATACATTTGAACAAGTAACTGTGGATCAAGATGTTACTAATAAATTGCAACAAAATATCCCACTATCAGATTAACTGCTAGTAAAGATTGATACATCGGTAAATTTTAAATTCAGTCATCGTGTGTTTATTTTTTATGCAATGATACAATTTTTTATTCTTACTCAAAAATAATATAGGATTCCACCACATCGGTATCCATTTCTTCTAGAATCCAAGAAGCTATAGACGCACTTCTTGCTGGCCTTCACCCTCCTTTGAATGTTAAACCATTGAGTACCATCAGGTATAATCCGTTAACTGAAACACAATAATTATTGTTAGATAGTCAGTTACCCATTGATATATCAAGCAATGAAAAGGCCTTGCATGAATGATCAGAGACCCCTATTATACGAAAAAGGATGTCATCAAAGATTTTTCAATCAACTTATTTGACTGAATTTGGGTCCAGTAACAAAGGAAAAGAGAAGTTTGATTTAGATGTTCGGTCGAGCTCCCCATTTGACGGATGTAGTATTTCTTACCAATCTACGTTGGATTTATTGGAAGAATATTTCAAGTGGATTTCTAAGGGCCTCCTTGAAACTCATTATAACAAGTAAGTTTCAATTTAATATTTCTCAATAGCAAAATATAATACCGTTCTCACTTGTATTGACTTGTAATATCTATATAGGAAGCCAAAAGATGATAAATACAGAGCCAAATCATCTTTATTTGGATTTGGACGGATGGACATTGTAGTTGAATTTCCCAGGGATAAAAATTGATTTTATACCATATTTCAGCCTAAAAAATGCTAGACAAATGAGGTATGACAAGAAAAATACATTATTAATATATTTATGATACATTGACATATTGTATTAATATATTCTTTATAATGTATAAACTCAAATCGTACTATATACATTATATTTACTTGTAATTGTTGGGCTCTATCATATTGACTAACATTTTGTATTATTTTTCATTTATGTTGCAGCACATTGATGTAGTTTTTTACTACTTAAGGAAGAAGTCAAAACTATGCAGTCCAAATCAATATAGATTCACCATACTCAATTGCTTATTCAAGACGTATATCAATAACGCACACAAAAGGTAATATTGTAACCCTCCTAATGATAATTTAAGTACACATGAGGACATAGAGCACGGGGATGTTGCATCTACATTCGAGAGGTCAATTAAGAATATCATCAACAGATTTTCTATCTCGGCTGGATTACCGTGGAATCTAGTAGATGATGTTTACATTCCGGTGAACTCCGATGGAAAGGTCAATTAGGTGTTGGTTGTTGTTGCTTTGAAAGAGAGGCTCATGTGTGTGTATGATTCATCATTGAGCACAAGAAAAAAAGTACCGTCTGATGAGATAAAAAAGTTAGCGACAATGCTTCCATCTTACCTTCATGACAGTGGCTTTTTATATCAATCGGAGCGAGCTGACTAGTTATCATTAGATGCTTACAAGGACAAGGAAACTGGCATGCTCTTGGAACCACAACATGCATTTGAAGTTGAATTCATACATAACATTATGCAACAAGTGTGCGATAACCGGTAAGTATTAGTATGATTTTGCTTTGAATCAAAATGTATCATCTTTATGTTATAATGTATATTCTTCATTTTGAGGGACTGTGGATTGTTTGTAGCTAATTTTTCTGAGTTCCTTAACGATGGGAACCTTATTCCATCCAATGGTTTTCGTTAAGATTACCTCTATACATGATATGAGGCCCTATTATGGAAATACGGTACTAAAAGGCTAAGGCAGGATACATTAGTGAAAATGAGGATCCACCAAGGCCTAAGAGTCAATTCACAGCACCAGCTTAAGAATACTTGGTTAATGTCGAATAGAGATTATCTATTAATTGTTAGACACTTTTTTGTAGTGTTATTGTTTTTGAGGTTTATTAACTCTAGTTTTAGAGTTTTTTTTTTTGTTTTTATTGTTTTAATACTTGTACTCAAGTTTTATAGTGTTTCTCTAAAAAAAATTTATTTTGACTTCAACTTTAATTATTTTTAGTTGTTATTTACTGTATGGATTCTCATACACATTTGCCTTATATAATTTAATACAAAATTTGGATAACTTTATGTATCAGATTCATTAATGCATAAAAACACAAGATTATTTATTCTCTTTAGTTCTAGTAGTTGATGAAACTCTAACACCTAATCAATGTAATGTAGTTTATAACTTCATGGTTGATTATGCTATGTATTTAATTGATGACTTAGTTCTAGTTAGTTTCTTATTCATTCATGTTGATACATTGGACAATTACTTATAGTTAGTTGCTGGTTCATTCGTTTATCTAATTGATAAATTGATTCTTACTTATTGTGATACATTTATAGATACACTTTATTTTATTTTACATACTACCTTTTTCACAACCTTATTTTATTAGATACATCATTATCGACTAGATCATGATATATTATATAAAATGTATCTGAACCATATTGAGTGGTACCATGTCATCAAACACAATCTCTAGTACATTATTATAAAATAGCTAATGATGCATCATCTAAAAAAGTATATGAAACATAATGTGTTACATAAATGAACACAAGGTTGAAAATCAAAACATTTAAAATTATTTTATCAAAATTTCACCAGCTAGTAGTAGACTGTAATGTTTTATCAAGGTAAAAGTAGAAAAAGCAAAAAAAAACTAAACATCTATGATCTCAAAATAATGTATCTAAAACTTAACAGTAGCCCCATAAAAGAAATTTGTCAATCTTCTTTCGAAAAGAAAGTACAAGTTCTTTGGTTGTGACCTTCTTGTCCACAACGTCCACAATAATTTTATCTAGATTTTTTTCCCTTCATTTCCTTGGTTGTCCAATCATCTTTTGGTACCTAGGTGACAAGACGATTTCTGCCTATACAAACTTCGATACTAATGAATCTTTCTTATCCGACATTGCAACCATTCGAACATCATGCGTGTTTGCTAATGCAGATGGTTTACAATAATCAGAGTAGTAGGGATGTATCTCTGTAATATTTTTGTTGTTCAAAATAGCAATTATGTGTGGAAAAGGTATCTCGTCAATCTGAAAACTCCCATAGTTACATATTTTTCTCTCAAGGAAAACATTGTATCTTAGCCTACCTTCATGCACTGAATAAATAAATCTAGTAGACGGTACAACATGCTAACATTAAAAAGTTGGACACACATCACATATCTATTAACTCAATTTAATACACACAACAAACAAATTACAATGAATTCTACATGATAGTTTATATATTCATACATATACCTTCATATTTTAACATTAAAAAGCGTTTAGAAACAATAGCTCTTCAAATGTCCTCCCTAATGTTTCCTTTTAATAGGATGTTATTTCTCTATTTTTACAGTTCCAAGAACCGTATAGAATTCTAGCTTCTTTCAAAAAATCTAATATAGGTAGTTGTCGCGCCTCAATAAGGCAACAATGGATAAGTCATCATTCTCCCCATGTTTACTGGTGCATGAACTCTTGACCACTTTTCATACCTAGCATCCTCAAGGTACATTTTAACCCTGTTGTAAATTTTAACCACTTTAGCCATCAAAATTTAAAAATCCTCTTTTCTATAAGTCTTGGCAATTGAATAGAACACTTCAATTAGTGTGGTTTTGCTTCTCTTAAAGTTCGTACAAACATTTTTCCAAAGGTTCCATATGCATGCAAAATGAGGAACATTTGGAAAAACAGTACTTACACTGTACATTATGCTTTCATTCCTATCATATACAACACACATTTTTTCCTCTCCCCAAATGCACTTTTAAACTGTTGAAGAACCATGTCCATGAACAATCATTTTCCATGTCCACAACTCCATAAGCTGACAGCAATATGCAGCCTACTCATAAATAGCGCACATGTTTGTTAATTTCTAATATACAACTATCCATGTATAAAGTATCAAATCCAATAAATCATTGTTACGAGTAAAAAAAATTATAAATTCGAATACATTAATCATACCTGCCCCATCAAGCGTACTTTCTAATTAAAAAAGTTCCTTTGTAAGCTCCACCAAGATATGCACTGTCAACAAAACTACTAGTTTATAGAAGTCAAACCCCCTCATTAATGGCCTTGATGCTATGAACAGATACATGAATTCATTTTTATCCAACTTATGCATCTAAATATAAGAATTTGGATACACAATTTCCAACATATACATGTATCTAGGCAACTGTCTATATCCATCGGTAAGTTTACCCCTTATCATCTCTTGTGCACGCTCATTAGCACGCCATGCTTGTTGGTATTAAATATCAATCCCATAGAATTCTCTAAAATCATCAATTACATCATTTGGAGTATGAATTCTTTTTATGATTGACCAGTTGAGGCGTTATCACACCACTAATAAATCCAATTGTAGCTTGAACCTTTTGTTAATATCCTATCCCTTAATGGACATGTGTGCTCACTATTGAAGTACCTCACTTTGAATATACCCGATTGTTTCCTAACAGATGCCTTCAATCTCCAAGAATAGTCGTCCGATAAACAAACTAATACATAGCTGCAATTTTTCTAATACATTAGGGAAATGTTTAATGGATACATTAAAACAATATATTCTCTTACACAATGATACATTAGTCAAAAATAAAATCATATATTGATACATTAACATAAAATAAAAATAAAAAAAAGAATTTCACATATATCGGATACACTATAGTAATATTACAGGGACTCACAACTACAAAAACACATTAAATAGTAAATATACATTAAATCATAATTGTATCAAGTTCAATGCACTAATGTAACATGATTTATACATGCATATATAAATTCAAAAATCCAAAATAGGAAATCACATGTATCTGATACTTTATATCAAGATTACAGTAACTTACAGATCTGATAACTCCAAACATATATGTCAAAGTTTAATGTATCAACCTTCTAGCCAATAATGTATCATGACGAATTGATCAAAATATAAATTCATAACTGAAAAATGAGTTGCATACCTTTTGTTATTAGATCTTTTAACTCGAAAAGTTATGTTCTATTTTGTATTTTTCCATTGTAGCTACTAGAGTGGCTTTATCCTAGTACAATTGATTCACCTTTACTACCGTACTATTGGTATTAGTTATGTAATTTGTTACCTCCATTTTTGGTATATAACACGAATCACCATTTTTTTATTCCCACCAAGTTAAGAGCATGTGTGTCCTTTTCAACAACTTCAACACAGACAATTGCAATAGTCGACACGTCAAAACTTTGTATCTTGCAAACATTCTTATCACTTGTATCAATACAGAGGGGATACATAGAAAATCCAACCTCATGTTTCTTCACCTCAACGTACAAATTTACCCTCATATCATTCCTAATAATTAGTAGAGATGAGTTTCCTTCTACAATGTATCAGATATCAATTTTTTTTCTATATTAATCAATATTCAATTCAGCTGCAATGGCTGAAACTAGATTCATGAAGGAAATATTTTCACCAACCACCATCTCATCACTCGTGTATCTTTCATATCTAACTTCACTCTCCCATATTCCTGAATGCCTCTGCAAAATTGAAATATTCATTATGTATCTGATCAAATTTACAACAAAAATTTCCAGTCTCACTCGAAAGTTTCTTGGTTGAAAAAGGGACAAAGAAGAACAAGATTTTGAATTTTGAATTGGTTTCTTATTTTAGGACTCAAGTTTCATTGACAGTAAGGAGGAAACTGAATAGTGAATTACAGGATTTTATTTTGATTTTCTATTTTAAGCACATAAGCGAAATATATAATGTATCACAATCAATATATCCAGACTAACAGTTATGTATCCAGATTGTGTAAATTTTGAGGGATTAACGTAATTTGAAAAAAATAGGGATAGGATGTAATTTCATCACAACACTATGGGATTCCAAAAATTTATACTTTAAAGTTACATACAACAATAAATCTATTTCAAAATTCTAAAAATAGAGAAATAATTAATTTATATCTTTTCTTTCATATTTTATTAAGTTAACTTATGTTAGAAGATTTGCAAATAAATATGAAAAATACATATAAAGAAATTAGAATTTTAGGTTTATTTCAAGTAGATGGTTTGAGCTGTTGCACCAACAATCACATTGGACGTTGCATTTCAGGCAGTGAAGATGATACCAAATGTGATAATATTTGCAAGAAAAATTGTACGGGAGGTCACTGCAAAGTCATCCGAAAAACACCTCCTAATCATCTTTGTCATTGTCTTTGTTAACAAATCTTTTAAAGCTTATTCTATATATGTGGTTGCTTTTACAAACGAGACATTGTTATATTTCAGTATGCATATATTAAAAAATCTATAGTAAAATTCTAATTTTATGTTCAAAAAGTATTATCTTTAACTTATTTATTTGGGTCACTTAATAATTTTTTTTTTATCTTTGCCTCTAGCTTCATTTTCACTATTATGGTAACGAAGAGATAAATGGTCTATCTTTTAATATATAATTTTAATATTATCCTAAAATCTACTTCAGGCTTTGATATTTACATTTTAGATCGCGAATAAAATTATGCTCACAAATCAAATTAAGATAAATAAAGTGATCCCCACATTATTTATAAGAATACTCATCCTTAACAAAATACTTTGAAATTAAGAGATAAACAAATATTTTCTTGAATTTACTATGTTTATTGCAAACATGAACTAAAATTTAGTCAAGAATGAAGACTTTTAAAAAGTTTGATGTTAAATAGCTCAAATTATAGAAATCGAGTTTTGAATGATTAAGTTAATGTAAAATCCAAATGTTGATTTGAAAAATCAACTTCAGCAATGTAATACCCTATATTAAAATAAGGGCATATATGTCATTTAGCTCTGATTTCAAAAAAAGAAGTAAACGGCTAGGTTGTTGTTTGACCAAAAAGGTTTAGAAAATAAAACAAATGCGCTAAAAGCCCAAACATAAATAGCAGCAACGCTGCAACTAAGAAAGAAAAAGAAAAGGGAGAATCTAGGAGAGGGAAGCGCAACGGCTAGCTATCGTAGTTCCAGCAATAAGAAGCAACAAGTGCTTATTGTAACTTACGGAGAAAAAAACACAACTTTCCCTTCATGTACGATTTTACCTTGATCCTTAGTAGCTTCGCCAAGAAAGACTCTTAATCTAGAAAATCTATTGTGTGTGCTCTAATGTTATAACCAGAGTAATTAATTTGGACAATAAGGTGTAATGTTGAAACAAAGGTAGATGTATAAGTTAAGTAAATTGGCCGAAGGTAAGAGATTATGCATCAGATTACTCTTGTCCTGAATAATTAAAATATAACAGGTTAAAGAAAAATCAAGAAGTCCAAAAGGGTTGGAAATATTTATCTTAGTCGATGAATTAGGCTTAATTAGGAAACGAACTCAGGATTGATATGAATGTGATTATAGATTGACCAAAAGAATTTGTACGGATTAATTGAGTGGCAAGCCTGGTAATTCGATAGGAGTACTGTGAGTAGTAATCTTACAATAATTTATATTTTATAACTTTCATGATTTATACATCGTTTATAAAGTGAATGATTTACCAAAATGCTTTGAAAATTGCATATGGAACAAGTCTTTTAGTTGATATGATACTGAAAAGATTATTTGAGATGATCTCACTTTTATAAGATACGATTATTGTTATTGGAAGAGTTTTCGACTTATTTGAGAAATGGTATTTTGACATATGATTGTTAAATTTTGAAATTGTATGATTTGATAAAATTTAAATGTTTTGTTCTATTTTGAAATGCTTCTACATATTACAAGAAAAGTATAAATGAGAGTAGACCTTGATGAATCATGTAGCTAACAGCAGGTTCGTTAGACCTGGTGCACCTTGTAGTTACCGATTACCGATTAAGCCATTACTATAGGAAGGTAGATCTAGAATACCGTTATTGATATCCCTCGAGTAGGTATCATGACCTGAGCTTACACCTTGGACGTGGCTAGCACTCGAGAACCATTGTTGGCCCTCAAACGAACCATCACCCTAGCTGACTACAAGCGGAAGACTAACTCAAGCATACATAAGCATCAAATGGGAAGAAGTGTTTAAAAACAACTGAATCTCAAACCTGAACTGGATATACTGAGTATGAAACATATGTTTAAATAAAACATCTGAAAACTGAAAGACTCTCCAAAATTGTGTATCTATGAAGTCTCTACTATACAAAGGTAAGTGTTAGGGCAAGACCCACGACTTTTCAAGAGAACTACTTGTAACAACTCATAAAAATGGAGTCTTCTAGAAGCAATGATGTCTTGCTCAAAAGCTGACGAGCAGATGATGTGATCTCAATGGACTCTTGTTGAGGATCCTAAGAACCTGTATCTGCATCATTAAAAGATGTAGGTCGAATGACATCAGTATGTTGAATGTACGAGTATGTAATATAGTTGAATAACAAATAACTGAATGAAAGGGACTGCAGTAGATATAGATATATACTCAATTAAATGTAAAGAAATAAAGAAGTGAAATCATTTAAAGTTTTACAAAATACTTTCTCATCTCTCAACTCAACATAATAAGTGATATCTAAAAATACACTTTAACTCTATTGGGAGATTCTCTAACCGACAACCATCACTATGAGCTAAATGATGATACATCATCTCGCCCATGTTGCCAGAACTGTCCTATACCTTGCCGAGATATAGGACTCCTCAACTAAGTGGATTCACTAAGCTATGCTTAAAAACAATAAGGAATCTTCTAATAAGTATGACCCTTTATCCATGTTGGCATACATGATTTATAGGCATTGTGAGTTGTTTGAACTCTCCCCCATATTGGTGCTCATTATTGGAACACCCTAGAAAAATTTTGAGCTAAGACTCGAACCATCCTTCGTTGTGGGTAGGATTTTACAGGGGAATATAAAATTTCTTAAGTGTTAAGGTCACTAGATTGAGTACGTTGAGTTCCAAGAAGATTTTTTAAAGAGAATTCATTCAAGTCATTCCTAATTTCTTCTAAGTTTTGGGTCAACTTCAAACGACCATAACTTTTAGCACAGAATAAGTTAGGAGACCCATAAGATATCAAATGAAAGATCTCTGAGTCCTATTTCCAAAAACTCTGACTTTGCTAAATTTTGATATCATATGAGGGATATATGAAGTCAGGCTGTCTAGTTAAGGAAAAATACCCAAAAATATGAAGGGTATTTTGGTCTTTTCCTTACTCAATCAGCTTAAAACGAATTTTAGTAATTTTTGGGGGAAAAATCTGATTTGGGTCAATTTTTTATCAATCCAAATATGCTTAGGGTTTTAGAAGAGAGTTCAATAAGAGGAAAGAAGAGAAAAGAGGAGAAAAGAGGGAAGGTTCAAGGCGATCAAGATTCTTGTGATCTTCGAGGGGTTTTCGCCAAGGATTTTATCCTAAAAGGTATGCAAGATTCCAAAGTGTTGGGTTTATACACCAACACACCAATCATTAGTTTCTTTTGTGACTCTATCCATGAATATTGAGCAATTTAAGTTCTTGATGAGTTCTTGATAAGTGTTCTTGAAGTTTCATTCTAAATCTTGTTTTTTTGAGGTTTTGAGGAATTCTTGAGATGAAATTTAGTTATTTGAGGGTTGTTTTGAGTAGATTAGTGTATACTTATGTTGGGTATTTGGATCTAAGTGAGTGGGGAATAAACCATTTGAATCTAGGAGAAGTAATGTGAGAAAACAAGCAAAGGAACTTGTTGGTATTTTCTGGGAATGGGCTGGCACGCCTCCCCACCATTGCACCAACAGAGGTTGTCTATAGGTAGAGGGTTGGCGCACTGTGCCACTCATTGCACAAGGTTCGCCCCACCCTTTCTCCGTTGTTTTGCCCGTCTGAGTTTTTTAAAAGGGTTCGTTCAATCCCTATTGATTCTAAACTACTTCTAAACACTTAGAAATCTCATAATTCAAATTCAAGGTAGAGTTATGAGTCAAGTCTTGAGAGTTCTTTCGAATATTTTGAGAAACTCCCTTTGAGTCTTTTTGAGGAGTCTTCTACAACTTCTAATAACTCGTATCAAGACTCGATTAAATGGGTATCAGAATGAGGAGAAAGTATTTATGAGTTTACATTATCATCGATATCCTTCATATTACGAATCATAACTCTTGAATTCATAATCCAAATTCAAGAAAGAGTTAAGAGTATAATTCAAGAAAGTCTTTGAGTTAAATCGAGAATCCTTTGAGATATTTGAGCTAAGTTTTGAGGAAGTAAGTATGAGAATGAGAGGAGTCGTACACATGAGTTTCATATTGTTATGTAGAACCCACCCTTGAGTCAATTCGTTCATGCCCATAACTTTCCACATTAACTCCATAAGTTGAGTATCTTCGAGAGGAGTAGTATCTTCAAGTTCTAAGTCTTGAATATTGAGTTCCTAACCCTTTTGCGGCTATATTCCTAATCATGGGAATATTACATGTTACCTATGAAGGTCTTTAAGTTGAGTTGTTCATGCCCATAATTCTGCATGAACCTTATGAGTTGAGCATTCTTGAGAAGAGTAGTATCATGAAGACCTTGAGTTGAGTCGTCCACGTCCATAATTCGGCATGAACCCTATTTTGAGAAGTCTTTCGCAAACCTTTTTAAAACTTGTTTTAAGACTTGAGAATATGTGTTTGAGGAAGAGTAGAGTTGAGTTCATTTTCTTTAACATGATATATGGGAACTAAGTATTTCCAATAGTAAATGTTTTTACATTTAAGTAGAGAGGAAACACTGATTTCCAAAAGAGTTTTCATGAGCAGTTTTGAGTACCATCTTTTTTAAGAAAAAGTTTGTTGAGTAATAATCTCAAACCATAGAAAGAGTTATGTTTAAAAAAAAAAACATATGAGCTAGTATATTTTGGGAGTATTATTGAGCACCGATATGGGGAGAGGTCATATAACTCACATCCCCCATAAACCATGTAGCCTTGGGTAGAAAGGGTCATACTTTTTAGATGATATCTTATTGCTTTTTAGCATAGACTAGTGGATACACTTAGTAATAAGTTCTATACCCCGACAAAGTATTGGATAGTTCTGGTAGCGTAGGTTAGACATTGTATCATCAAAGTGATGATTGCCGATTAGAGAATCTCTCACAAAGTTATATTGTATTTTGATATACAAATTGAGCTATTATTCTTCAATACATTGAGTTGTTATCTACTGCTTTAAAAGATTTCCATATATTGCATCTTTTATTATTGCTTTATCCAGAGTTGAGTATCTTATTATTGAGCTGAACCTTATTTTCTTTGAGTTGAGTTGAACTATGTTTCTTTAACTGAGTTGAGTTGAGTGAGTTGAGAAGAGGTAAGTATGATTCTTTTTCATCGGTTCAAACTTACGTTTATGCTTTAGAATTCCTCTTACATGCTAGTACATTCCATGTACTGACGTCATTTGGCCTACATCTTTTATGATGCAGCTACATGTATTCGGGTCATCAACAGAAGTTTCGTTGATACCACTTGCAGTTCCAGTCAGCTTTATGAGCCTTCTGATATTCCAGAGGACTTCACCTTTATCTTACTATTATTATTTTTGAGATATCGTGGGTCTTGTCCCGATATCCTCCAGTAATAGTAGATGCTTCATAGATAGACAAAATTGAGTAGTTTTCAGTATGTATCTTCCTTGAGTTTTTTTTACAAACTCTGAGTTATCTATTTAGTATTGTTCATATTATTTTTAGGTTAAGTTCATTGAATTTAATTCAGTTTTTAAGTTTTTTTATGCTTGAGTTAGTCTTCTGCTTGTAGTCAACCAAGATGACGGTTCGCTCGGGGACTAGCAATAGTTCTCGAGTACCGGCCACGTCTAGGGTGTAGACTCGGGTTTTGACAAATACTACTCCCAATAATATATATTGATGCTAATATGTTTAAGAAAAACATATTTCTTCCTCTGGTTTGAGAAAATTGCTCAAACTACCCTCTTTAAAGAGGTAACTAATCTTGAAATAATTTTTGAACTCATAGCTCATTTAGAAATCTCAGTTTCTCTTTTATTAATATAAAAATTGATGCCTATGGGAATACATAGTCCCCTTATACTCATACTTGAAAACTCTTTCTCAAAAACATTTCAAAATCATATTATAATATGATCATTGATGACTTGGCAAGTCATACTGCTTAAACATTGATGGTATATCTAGATATCATATTACTGAAACATTCATGGAATACTTGATTGTCATACTAATCATGTTTTAGAAATTCTTTCTTAAAACTCATCTTACTTCCTCAAAACTCAGTGTAAAACTCAAGTGTTGGCTTTAAAAATCTTCTCAAAATTTATAACTCAATTCATAGGTTTCATGCAGAATTATGGACATGAACAACTCAAATCAGGGATCTTAATAGCAATATTGAAACTCAGAAATCAAGGACACTACTCATCTCAAGAATACTCAATTGATGGTGTTCATGTTGAAATATAGACATGAACGAATCAACTCAACAATCTTAATGCATAATATATAGCAATTCAATAATTAGGAATAGAATTTCAAAAAGAATCTGAAACTCAAAACTCAAAATCAACTCATCTCAAGAATGCACAAATCTAGGGATAGAATCCTAGATTTGAAAGTAGATGTAGGGCGTGAGGACAAACTAGTCAAACACTCTGATAGCCTTACATACTTGGAAGAACAAGGTTCTTGAAGAATCATGAAAAAAAAACTTGATTAGAAGCCTTGAAACCGTAGCTTGAAGGAGAACAATCAAGAAAATCTTTCTTGAGATTCTTGAATTGGTTTCTGGAAATATCTTGAAGAAGAATCTTGAAAAAGACTGAACGAATCTTGAATGGAGTCTTCAACTTTGATTTTTCCTTAGGGTTTTGCCTTAGAGTTTGAGAGAGAAGAGAATGATGGATTAAGAGATGAAAATATGATTGTTTTGAGTATTTAATTAGTAAATAAATTCATTTAGGATTTTCTTAGAGATAAAAAGACAAAAACCCTCTTTAATGTTTTTCCGTCGTTTAATTCATAACAACATTGTATCAGATTACTAAAATGGTCATAACTTCTTACTCGGACCTTGGATTGTTGTGAAATTGGCGGCGTTGGAAAGAAGATTCAAATAACTTTAATTTGATAGGTTATTGTTCACGTAACTCTTTATATTCTAGGAGATATGGTCGTTTGAAGTTGACCCAAGTAAACTCTTACATAAAAACTATTAATTTGATACTAGAGAGTGTGATTTGGTAGCATTTGGTGAGCCCCACATTGCTTCGCGTGGCAAGAGAACTATTATTTTTCTATGTTTTTTTTAAACTCTTAGAGTCGCTTCATTTGTCATTCTTTTTATTTGATTCATGATTATTCATTCGTATTGTAGTCAAGTGACTAGTTTTGAACTTTTTTTTTCGTAATTGGAAATAAAATTGGTACTATTGCATAACAATTAGATCATCTATGAATATTATGTTTTGGTTTATAGTTGTTATTATTTTTGTTGTAGATTTCTGAGACAGGAAAAATTCAGGATAGGCCCCAAAATAAAGGAAACTCTCCCAGATTTTCTTTAGATTTATGTTGAGGCTTGCTTTGAGATTCTTTCCTCTTAGCACCGGTCACAGACTAATTTGGGTCATGACAAGAAAAGTGGTTAAAATATTGGACTTATAAGGCAATCAATGCATTCTCAACAAAGAAGAAGAATAATCAAAACACTAACCTAAATAAAAATTAGATATCAAATGTTTACCACCTCAAACAAAATAATTAAATTGAAGAACTTGAGAATTTTGAATCCACAACAGTAAGATGAATACCAACTCATAACTTCTTTTCTTAAAATGTCTAAATCTCCAAGAATGTGATAATTTGTCTTTATTCATTTTAAATATAAAAAGTCTTGGCTTCTATTGAAAAATAAGAAATTTCATACCCCCAAAAAAAAAAAAAAAAAAAAAAAAAAAAAAAAAAACTATCTGGCTTAATCCGCCTTTACTAAAGAAAAAAGAATTCTTATAACAAATGTTCAAGTGATAGAAACTAAATTGCAATCACGAATAAAATATGAAGAAATGTAATTTTATTGATAAACAAAAATCAATACAAAATATGTTCATCTCTTTATTCTTCCCTCCTTACACTTTCTCCATTATTTCAGGGTCATTACTGGTGTATTTCTCGAACTAAAAATGATTTGGGTTGATCCTTTATAAATATCCCAAGAGTTTATGAGATATTCGATATACCTTTCTAAGGTATATATATTACCCTTCGTATATGCATGCACTATGGCTTAGGATGAATAACCTCCAAGAACCTAATGGAAGTTGAACATGTGTGGTAGAGTCCTAATTGAAATTAAACACATTTTGTAGAGTCTCATAAAATTTTGAAATTTACACTTACAATATAAATTAATGCATCCAATTAAGTAGAGTACTTAATACTATTTTATTTATCACTTTATTTATTGTTTTTCCTTAGTTGCCTAAGTTATGAAATATTTTTTTGGTAACCAAATATTTTATTGCCAAGTAGCAAATGAGTACATAAAAAAATTAGTAATCGATGGACATCCCAAGATCATTAAAAGTACTTTGCACGAGTCATTATTTTTTTATAAACTTATAAACTATTAATAAAGGGATACACTTTATAATGAATCCGACTTGTTTTAGTTTATTTCAAACCATAACCATTTATAATTAGCACTCTATGAAGAGATACAAGATATGCAACTAATGAAATACAATAATATATGTCAAACCTTTTTAATGATAAATCAAAACTTAATAAGATTAAAATAATGACTCTGCAAAATAAACTACTACAAAATGATCAATGTATATTAGACAAAATAGTTTAGAATCAGACAAGATTTACCAAACTACAACTAAACCATTATTGTATTTAAAATTGTTTCACTGTCATCGCGAACTATGTGAGGCCAATTTATGCATCGAATGTGCCTCACTATCACTAATGACTCTGGCAACAATCTCTTGATCATGTTGCCTATAATAAAATACAAAATGAAACAAATAAGCAATTCATAATGAATATAAGGTTAAACTTACAAATTCAAATTCAACAAAGATGTAAACTGAATTTGATATTGAATACCAAAATACAACATACCACTTAAATTCAGAATACATAATATAACAGACAGCTCAATTTATGTAATTAATACAAAAGTGTAACTGTCCACTAAGATTCAAAATACAATTAAAAAAATAACCACTCCGATTCTCTAAACACTATAAAATATAACATACCAAACCTATTTAGAATACAAAATACGACATACCACACAGATTCAAAATACAAAACATATCAGACCACTTAATTTCATTAATGAATACAAAAGTGTAACTACCCAATCAAATTCAGAATATAATTAAGTAATGAATATGAAATACAACATAACAAACATATTCAGAATAAAAAAACATTAGGCCACTCAAAAAACATTAATGAATACAAAAATTAAGAAACCTCTCAAAAGATTCTAAATACAAAAAGATGCAAACACCAACTTTTCGATCATCTCTCTTTTGTCATTTTAGCAGCAGATCCTACATTATCCGTTATTTCTTGAATAATACATGGATTAAAGAATGGAAAATCGCTAGAAAATTGTTGATTAAGTTGAATATCTCTTGTAATCCTCTTAGATTCAGTCATTAGAGAGTGATTTTGTGGTTTTCAAACCCTAAACGAAATTGGTCAATTTAATACACAACTAAAAAAAAAAAAAAAATTAAACAAAAATACAATCAGTAAACAAACTTAAAAATCGAATAAAGATGCATACCTTAATCAAAGGGATTGTTGTGAATATCTTTAGAGATATATTTTCCAATTTCTGGAAAAAAAAAAATGAAAAGAACGGAAGAGAGAGAAGCGAGAATTGAATGATGGAGAGGAATTGGAAGAGAAAAATCAGTGAGAGAGTAAATACTTTTTTTAGAACATATGAGAGAGAATGAGTTGGAAAAACGAGTAATTAAGGTGAGATAAAATAGGAACTAAATTAGGATACACAATATTTTCTAAAATATTGACAATTTAATATTTTTACTAATATTTATAAGATATGAATATTTTTAATAATTATGTTAGAATTTTTGACTAGTTTGCTAATATATCCTTCAAACAATTAGTTACTAGGATACCTTTCACGACCCAGACCGTCATGATTGATACTCACACTAACCCTCCAGTAGAGAACTATTAATACTAATTAGATAACCCAAGAACTGCACAACTAAGTTAATTACTAGGGATTTAAAGATACAGAAGTAGGTTTAAACGCAGGAGTCAAATAGAATTCCCATAAACTCCAAAAGTCTAGCAAACAAATGCGGAAATTATTCCCTAGAACCTGAAAGTCAATGTACCAAAACTCTAGCAAGGAACCATAAGTCTAAATAAAATGGGTACAACCCAATTAAACATACGAATATCTAAAGTACTGATCTAAGTCCAAAGAAGACAGACTGAGCAAAAGGAGAACTCATGGTAGCCTGGAAGAACTGCCTCCCCCTTTAGTTTTATCGGTCACTAGTCTTCTAAACGAGGTCTGTCAGTAGCTGCCTGAAGATGTGCACTGTACTCAACAAAGAAAGAGCAAGTGCAGTATCATTACACAACCACATTGTATTGGTAGTATCACGTGGCTATTCCAATGAGTGAAACATATCCAAGTAACCACAACATAATAAAACAGGCATATACCAAACATATACAATATCAATCATCTTATCAGGATCAACGAACAATTCCACATTCTCAAAATACATATATATGATAAGTCAATGGTCCTCTTAGGGAACCCACACCCAAACTATTAGTGTATCAGTACGTGGTACACGATCTTAGTTAGTGTGCTGGATGTGACACCTGATCCCCTATATGCGCCGGAACGTGACACCCGATCCGACTTAGTGTGTTCGAACGTAAGACCTAATCCATTTAACAAGCCATAAGCACAACCATAATGTACATTCTCATAATCATACAATCAAGTATTGATTCATGGCTAACAATCATTCATTCATACTCATTTACGATTAGTGTGATCAATAATATAACATTCACATACATACATTCATTCAAATAAAGTAATTACTAACATACATCACACCAACATAAAATCACAACCATCACCTACCTCAAACAAAGCTTGAACCCTCCTAAGAAACTTGATTCTTCCCTTTCCGAATTCTTTTCGCTTGCTTTAGGTCTAAAACAATCAATATGATGCGAGAATCGATAATTGAGCCTAATTACACGGATTACAATCAAAATCAACCCTAGACCAAACCCATTATCCTAATATGCATCTAGGGCTTTTTACCACCATCCAAAATAGTTCCCAAACCCTCCCCCACTAATAATTACCCATGAATTTACATTCTACAGATCAAAAAAGGGATTCATGGAGTAAAACCTTACCTTTTGCCTCAAGAATGGTGAAAAACTATCAAGAAGTCACCTTGGTTCATCTCCTAACTCTTAAGAACAAAATTTGTAGAATAATGGCATTTTGGAGTTTATTTCCGACTTAATTCGCGACTAGCCCGCTATGGCAACCACCATCCTACCACTGCTGCCCTTCCTTTGCAAACTAAATCACGCCCTGCCGGCTTACATGGAGACAGAACCTCATAATTAGAGTTTCAAACCCCCATTTCACATCACACCTTCAACCCAGACAGTCAGAAACTACCCATTCACGCTAAGATCAGTTTCGGGACTTCTACTTGCCCAAATTTAATTTTCTAAATTCATACGGGTTCCTTAATGTCTTAGCTATCCACTCATGCAGTCAACTTCATTATTAGATCTTTCTTTCATTACCAAATCTCCCTAGACCTCCCTAACTCCGTTTTTGTCCAAATCTGGACTGCGCTAGGAATTCTCATGTTACTACGAAAAAGTTTTCCGATTCAAAAATTTTCCCCGATGGCTTTTCTATAACGACGAAAATAGGTTGTTATAATAGATATCAATTTACCCATCACTCATCCCCAAGTGACAAACTAGGACAAATGGGCTAATGTAAAGGTAGAGTAGTGTCTGAATCAATGAACAACTATGGATACCTGTCTCGCATGTCCTTTTTGGTTTCTCAAGTAGCTTTCTCAATTGGACGATGCTTCCATTGAGCGTTCACAGACTCAATCACTTTGTTCCTTAGCTTTCGGACATCACGATCAAGAATTGCAACTGGTTCTTCCTCATACTGAAGATCATTGTCTTGTAATACTGAGTCTCATTTTATGATGTAATCCCCGTCACCATGATATCTCTTCACCATGGACACATTAAATACCGAGTGAACTCCCGATAGAATAGGAGGTAAAGCCAATCTATACGCTACTGGTCCTACGCGATCAAGAATTTCAAATGGTATAATGTATCGCGAACTAAGCTTGCCCTTCTCTCCAAATCTCATCACCCCTTTCATGGGTGACACCTTAAGAAGAACTTTCTCACCAGTCTGAAATGTCATGTCCCTTACCTTATGGTCTACATACTTTTTCTGCCTACTCAAGGCTTCTAAAAGCTTAGCTTGAATGCTCCTCACTTTATCTTGAGCATCCTTCACTAAGTCAATCCCCAAAGGTTTTCATATCTCTAGCCTCAAACTATCCTATAGATAATCTACACCCCCTCCCATAAAGTGCCTCAAATGGTGCCATATATATGCTGGAGTGATAAATATTATTATAGGAGAACTCACACAAATGTAGGATCTTATCCCAATGACCCCCAAAGTCAATCACACATGCCCTCAACATGTCCTCTAACACTTCGATAGTTCTCTTCGACTGCCCATTTGTCTACGGAAAGAAAAGAAGTACTAAAAGGTGAGTTGTATTGCCAATTCATCATGTAATTTCCTCCAAAACTTAGATGTGAATTGTGTACCAAGGTCTGATATGATAGAAAGAGGCACCCTGTGCAGCCTTGCTATCTCCTCTATATAAACTTTAGCCAAGTGTTGAGAATTATAATCTATTCTGACCAAAATAAAATGGGTTGACTTAGTCAATCTGTCAACCACTACCCAAATATAATCAAACTTTCCCAAAGTCTTAGGAAAACCAACCACGAAGTCCATAGCTATCATTTCCCATTTCTATTCTGGAATTGGCATTCTTTGAAGCAAAACTGCAAGCCTTTGATGTTCATACTTCACTTGTTGGCAATTTTGACAATTAGCCACAAACTCTGTTATATCTTTCTTCATGCCAGGCCACCAATAAAGTTGCTTCAATTCTCAGTACATCTTGGTCACACTCGGATGAATGAAACATCACGAACCATGGGATTCTGTCAATAATTTCTGAATCAAGTCATCTACTCGAGGAACACAAATCCTTCATTTAAAACTGAGTACACCTCCTGCATCAAGAGTGGTCTCTTGTTCCTTACTAGACGATGTCTTCTTTCTAAGCTCATTTAAACTGGCATCCTCAAATTGTTTGGCCTTGATCTGCTCAATGAAACTAGACCTTACTTCAATGCGAGCTAACAGCACACCTTTCTCTAAGATTCCCAACTACATGAACTTAGATTCCAATGTTTGAATTTTCTTAGCCAAAGGTCTCTTGGATACAATCAAGCAAGCTATACTACTCATAGTTACCGCCTTCTGACTTAGTGTGTCTACCACTACATTAGCCTTACCCTGATGATATTGGATGGTCACATCATAATCCTTGAGTAACTCTATCCACCTTCGTTGTCTCAGATTCAGATCCTTCTGAGTGAACACATGCTGCGAACTACGATGATCTGTAAACACCTCACACTTGACACCATAGAGCTAATGCCACCAGATCTTAAGAGAACTACCGCTGCCAACTCTAAATCATGAGTGGGGTAATTCCTCTCATGCACCTTCAATTGCCGCGATTCATAATCTATAACATTTTTATCATTCATTAACACAACACCCAAACCTGAATGTGAAGCATCACAATAAATAATAAAATCTTTACCTTCCCCTGATAGTGCTAGAATAGGTGTTGTAGTCAAAAGAGCCTTGTGCTTTTGGAAGATCTCTTCATAATTTTCAATCCATGCAAAAGGTACCTCATTTTTGGTCATCCTTGTCAGATGCGTGGCAATAGAAGCAAAGTTCCTCACATATCGATCATAGCAGCTAGCGAGCCCCACAAAACTCCTAACTTTAACCACAGAGCTAGGCCAAACCCAATTCTTAACCTCTTCAATCTTTTGGGGATCTACCATTACCCCTTCCCCGAAAACTACATGACCCAAAAAGGCAACTGATGCACTTCCTTACTTTTTGAATAGACCAAAATGTCATCAATGAAAACAATAACAAACGAACCAAGAAATGGTTTGAACACGCCATTCATCAAATTCATGAAAGTTGCAGGTGCATTAGTCAACCCAAACGACATAACTAGAAACTCGTAGTGCCATAGCGGGTCCTAAATGCCGTCTTGGGCACATCCTCAGGCCTAATCTTTAACTGATGGTAACCAGACCTTAGATCAATCTTAGAGAAAAATGATGCACCTTGCAACTAGTCAAAAAGGTCATCTATCAAAGACAATGGGTACTTGTTTTGAATGGTGACCCTATTCAATTATCGATATTCTATACACATCATCATACTACGATCTTTTTTCTTTACAAGCAAGATAGGAGCACCCCACGGGGAAGTACTAGGACAGATGAAACCTTTATCAAGAAATTCCTGAATTTGAGCCTTAAGCTCTCTCAACTCTATCAGGGTCATGTGATATAAAGGGATAGAAATGGGGCGGGTTCCAATCAATACAAAAATCTATATCTCTATCCAGAGGCATACCAAGAAAATCAGTAGGAAACATTTCTCTAAATTCTGACACCACAGGAATAGACTCAATAAAGGGAAACTAAACCTTCACATCTCGAATATGAGCCAAATAAGCCAAACAACCCTGCCCCAGCAGTTTCCTAGCCCGAATAGAGGATATGATCTTAGTTGGCTTAGGTTTGTGATATATCGTGAGTTTACGATATTTTTAATACATTTCACTTAAAGAGTTGGGTGTGTCTAGAGCCATTTTGTATTGGTTTTAATGCATTTTTATCATGCTTGCAGGAAATATAATTAGACGTTGAAACTGAGAGACACAGCTGAAGGATGTGTAGAAAAGGACATCTACAGAGGTAATACACCGTAGGTCCATTCACACTCCGTAGATGGTGATCATAGATGGGCAGGAAAGGCTTAAAGGAAAATCACAAAATTCTTGACTAAATGTGGAACCACAGTTGCAAACCACGGACCATAGATCGACCTACGGGCTGTACTATTGTTCCATCAAATCATGCAGAGGGGGTTTTAGTACCTGATTTTGAAGATTCATAATATGGAGCTATAGAGGAGGATCCACGGTCTTTAGATCAATCCACAGTTCGTACTGTGGATCTGTCGATTGATTCAAAGAAGTAAAGATTTTGAAGATTGGAAAATTGCCTAAGTCCTAAGCCATGGAAGGGACCTACGAACCGTAGATCAATCCACGGTCCGTAGGTCAGTGTCGTAGATTAAAATCGTGTTCTGAAACACTATTTCTTTATTTCTTTTCCTTTTTAGTTAGGACTTGTTTTTCTATATATATGGCATGTAAACCTCGTTTTTAAGGGTTAGACATTATTACTTTTATTCTAGTTCTTGGCGTTGGAGGTTAACTTGCAACTTTAGAAATTATTAACTTCCTAAGTTCGTCTTGAAGATTTTGGTTTGGAAATTCAAGTTGAAATTCTGTGTTTATCATTCTCATTACGTAAGTTCATGATTTCTTCTTCTATAAATATGAATTGTGTTCTTGCTAATATGGGTAGAAAAATCCACAACTAGGGTTGTGGGAACCATGAGTGATTAACAAAGTATGAATAGTAACTAAGCAATTCTTGAATAGTGTTGTTGCATGCATTGATAATTCTTTCGTTTAGAAGTCTTTTTAACGAGTGCACACATTAGAACTAGCCTTGTAGCTACTTGTCGGACCAAGGAGGTAGTTAATAAGAAAAGAATTATCAACATAGATTTAGTGTGATAATATCTAATAGTCTAATGTCGATTGGTGCGAGGGTGAAAACTCAGTCATACATCGATGTGATGTCTAATATGAGGTAAAGGTAAGGATTAGTAAACTATACACGAGTAGTCAAACCAAGCTACGAGGTGAAATTCTCTAGTTGCCGGACCAAGGAATTAGAGATACGTAACTTATAACTTTGCATGTAATACACTAGGAAAGAGTTGCTATTACTAGGATTACCGCGTTATGAGCTTATGGGAACACGTACACCCTAGTTACTTTCTCATCTTGATAACAGCTAAAGTTTGAATCTTGCTCACTGAATACTTACATAATTTCTTGAATCTGTTTCAAATCCCCCCCCCCCCCCCCCCCCAAATTAATTACTTGTTTTCTGAAATACATTGACTAAGCGAATATAATCGTCATTTAAGTTTAAGTCTAAATCATATTCTTCGTGGGATTGACCCCAACCTATAAGTTGGATTCTTTACTTGATAACGATCGCTTATGCTTCTTTAGGGAAGTGTAATTTGAGCGTATCAGCTTGTACAACCCTTCCCACTATAACTTTTTCCTACTCGGAATCTCTAGAGTCATAGACTTAGTGTTACAATCTAACACAACATAATAGGGAGACAACCAAGTCATGCCTAAGATTATATCAAAGTCAGTCATGTCCAAAATCACCAAATCAGCCCAAGTCTGAAAACCCATAAACAAATTAGGACAAGCACGATAGACATGGGTGACCATGACAGACTCTCTAACTAGGGTAGAAACATAGATGGAGGCATCAAGTATATCACAAATCATATCAAATTCTGAGTCAAATCGCATGGATACATATGAATAGGTAGAACCCGGATCAAATAACACATTAGCCATCCGGTCACATACAAGAATAGTACATGTGATCACTGCATAAGAAGACTTTGCCTCGTTCATGCTTGGAACGACGTAACACTGAGCCCTGTCATCCTGACAGGAGACTTCCCTGCCTGGCTACGCCGTACATCTGCCTGCGTTACCATTTCCCTAACCTACACGGCCCAGATGATTTCCTCCCCACCCACCTTGTGGACGCCCTCAACCATTATTGCCATTTCCCGCGGGTACCACTGCTCTAGTCTGCTGCTGCACGAAATCCAACATGCGTATATGGGGATAATCTCTCCTCATATGACTAGGCTCTCCATAATTATAACAAGTGTGATCGAAAGATAGCCTGCTGCTCGTCGAAGGTACGGCTCCCTAGCTATCCTGAATCAAATTCTAAGGTAGAGTTGCCGAGTAATTACCTGTATAAGCAAGCATAGCAGATTTAATTTGCTGGGATGCAAGTGTCAGCCTCCCTGAACCTCTGGAGTAAGAACCCTGAAAGTTACCTATATTCTTAGCTTTCTTGGCCTATTTCTTAGCCTGACCGTCTCCCCTCACCCCCCTCCACTTTCTTCTTGAAATATGTTACCACATTGAATCTTTTTCCTGCAGAGGTCATATGAACAGACAATACCTGCTACTCAAAATTTAGTCCCTTAACAAATTGGCGAATCCTATCTTTCTCAGTAATCACCAATTGCATAGCATATCTAGACAAAGCATGGAACTTAGCCTCATAAGCAGCCACAATCATACCACCCTACTCCAAAGCCATGAACTCATCCTTCTTATAATCTCTCAAAAGTTAGGGGCACATACTTCTCGAAGAACAGAGCATGAAACTGGGTCCAAGTGAGTAGGGATAAAGCTGAAGATTTGCATTCCACATAAGCTTTGCACCACTATTAAGCCTCACCTTGAAGTTGAAAAGTCACAAACTCTACCCCATACTGATAGACAATTCCCAACTTATGAAGCCTATCATAACAATCTAGAATGAACTCATAAGCATCCTCACTCTCAGAACCATGGAACACAGAGAGTTTCAATTTCAAGAACTTAGTTAACATCTCATGTTCATTACCAGTCATAATCGAACCCAAAAAAGGATGGAAAAAGGCATCAGTACCTACAGTTCCACCCACCTTGGGGATAATGATAGCAATAGGGGAATTGGCGGGAGCCTGAGTTGCTTGAACTGAGGGAAGCACTCCAGGACCAACCAATCCTTTCAGGAATGATATGATCTGTTGAGCTAACATTGGGTCTAGGGGAGGAATACATGTGGTATTAGCCTGCACCTCTTCCTTTTTTCCAACATCCTCATTATTCTCTACCTCAACATTCTCCTCTGTCTCTTTATGATGCGTAGGAGGATTCTTATTTCTGGGAGCATTCTCGACCGGAGTTCCATCCCTAGTAGGTGCTACCCTCCCTCTGCCTCTACCACCCCTTGCTCTTACTCTACCCTTGCCTCGACCACGACCTCTTGTTGCGAATTCGTCAGCTAGTGTACTGACGGAAGCTACAGGTCTACGCCATTGAACCTAGTGTTAACCATTTGTGGATAGAAGAGTGGAGGAAATTAGATACCAATTTGGATCACTAGATACCAATTGGAACCAAGTGATAGCATGAAAGGAGATAAAAGAAAACAAAGACATTTTCTAAAGTCTTATAGCCTCACGAAGAAAAGTACAAACATCTTCGTATAGTTCTACAAGACTCTCTAGACTCATTTTGGTATATCGAGATCAACAAACTTAGGGCTTTGATGCCAACTTTCTCACAACCCAGACTGTCGTGATTAGTACCCACACTAACCCTCCAGTGGGAGAACCATTATTACTAATTATCTAACCCAAAAACTACACAACTAAGTCAATTACTAGGCATATAAAGATACAGAAGAAAGTTTAAATGAAAGAGTCAAATAGAGTTCACATAAACTCCAAAAGTCTAACAAACAAATGTGGAAATTATTCCCTAGAACCTGAAAGTCAATATACCAAAACTTTAACAAGGAACCATACGTCTAAAGAAAATGGGTACAATCCAATTAAACATACGAATATCTAAAGTACTAATCTAAGTCTGAATAAGATGAACTGAGCAAAAGGAGAACTCATGGTAGCCTGGAAGAACTAGCTCACCCTTGAATTCAATCAATCACTAGTCTTCTAAATGAGGTATGTCAGTAGCAACCTAAAGATTCCCTGTACTAAACAAAGAAAGAGCAAGTCCAGTATTAGTACACAACCGCAGTGTACTAGTAGAATCACGCGGCTATTCCAATGAGTGAAGCATATCCAAGTAACCACAACATAATAAAACAGGCATATACCGAACATATACAATATCAGTCATCTGATCAGGATCAATATACAATTCCACATTCCCAAAATATATCTATATGACAAGTAAATAGTCCTCTCATGGAACCCACACCAAAATTGTTAGTTTACCGATACGTGGTACCCGATATCAGTTAGTGTGCCGAACGTGAACCCGATCCCCTATATGCGCCGGAACGTAGTACCCGATCCAAGTTAGTGTATTAGAACGTAACACCCGATCCATATAACAAGCCACAATCATAATCACAATCACAATGTGCATTCTCATAATCATAAAATCAAGGGTTGATTCATGGAATACAATCATTCATTCATACTCATTTACGATTAGTGTGATCAATAATGCAACATTCGCATGCATACATTCATTAAAATGAAGTAACAACATGAAATCACAACCATCACCTACCTCGAACAAAGGTTGAACCTTCCTAAGAAACTTGATTCTTCCCTTTTCGGATTCTTTCCGCTTGCTCTTGATCTACAAACAATCAATATAACGTGAGAATCAATAACCAAGGCCTAATTACCCGGATTATAATTAAAATCATCAACCCTAGACCAAACCCATGATCCTAATATACATCTAGGGCTTTTTTCCACCATCCAAAATAGTTCCAAAACCCTCCCCAAGAATAATTATCCATGAATTTACATTCTATGGATCGAAAAATGGATTTGGGGAGTAAAAATCTTACCATTAGCCTCAAGAATGGTGAAAAACTGTCAAGAAGTCGCCTTAGCTCATCTCCTAACTCTTAAAAACGAAATCTGCAGAATAATGGCATATTGAGAGTTTATTTTCGACTTGATTCACGACTGGCCTGCTATGGCAACCACCATCCCACTATAGCAGCCCCGCTCTAGCGGACTAAATCCCACCCTGGCAGCTTACACAGAGACAGAACCTCGGAATTAGAGTTTCAAACCCCTATTTCACAACACACATTTAACCCATGACACTCAGAAACTACTCGTTCACGCTAAGATCAGTTTCGGGAGTTCTACTCTCCCAAATTCAATTCTGTAAAGTCATATGGGTTCCTTAACGTCGTAGATATCCACTCATGCGATCAAATTCATTATTAGATCTCTCTTTTATTACTAGATCTCCCTAGACCTCACTGACTCCGTTTTCATTCAAATCTGGACTAGGCTAGGAATTCTCAAGTTACTATGAAAAAGTTTCCCCGCCCAAAAAAAATTTCTCCGTTGGCTTTTCTATAATGACGGAAATAGGTCGTTACAATATTCATCACTATTATTGTGGAAAAGATATAAAAAAAAAAAACAAAAGGTATTGAAGGACAATTGGGTCTTTAATTGAGTTAATGCATGCATTAAAATCATTGCATTACTAATATCTAGAAATTCATGGTATTAGCAATATACGTCTTAAAACACAGTAGAGTGTATAGCATTAGTTATACATTGGTTGGAAAAGAGTACCAAACAAGGTACTAGTAATACACAAGGTTAATGCATGCGTTATTTTTCTTAATGCACAATACCAAAACGACTTCAACTTCTAATTCATCATGCGCAAAGTTCTCAAGTTTTCAACTACTAAATAATCCTAATGCCCCAAATGAACTGTGATACATACTCCCTCTGTCTAACAACATTTGTTTGTTATTAACTTTGCACATTTCTTAATAAATTATAAATAAAAAGGTAGTAATATTTTACTATATCATTTTTTGAATATAATAAATAAAATGTCTTAAAAATGTAATAAGAAAATGACTTTAATTAACAATAAGAATAAATTTGAAACTAAGTATAAAATTATTCATTGATTTTATAAAGTGGACAAATATTGTTGAACATCTCAAAATAATAAAGTGGACAATATTGTTGGAGGGAGAAAGTATTATACTTGTAGTCTAAACAATTTTTTTGTAATAAAAATGTAATCTTCAATTGTGCATTATAGAATCATAACATGGCATATTGAGCCTTGAAGCAACTGAATTTATCGAAAGGGATAAAAAGAAGGTATAAACTAACAAACCTACCTGTCCAACTGTCCCCCATAAACCTAAAAAGTCCAAACGAAAGTTCACCAATCAGATTTGTTTCTATTTGTTAAACTGATATGTTCATAAAAAATAGTTGATGTTTATTAGTGAATAATTTGTTGTTTTGTCAAATCAAACCTCAATTGGAACATGAAAAGAAGTGCTCAAATGAACATTGTTCCAACTTTAGCCTCAAACTTCGTGAAATGGTTCAAATCTACTCAGTATTAAATACTCCATCCGTTCTTAATTACTTGAATTGACACACCTATTAAGAATATAATTATTGACATATTAAGTTTACCATTTTATTCCTATTAATTATAAAGTAGATGAATTAAAAACTTAACATTTCAAAGAATTTTTACATTTTTCAAAGTAATTAATTGAGGATATAATAGGTAAAAAAATTGTCATTTCTTGATTTGTCAAAATGAACAAGTAATTAGAGACAACTAAAACAAGAAATGTGGACAAGTAATTAGAGACAACTAAAACAAGAAATGTGGACAAGTAATTAGGGACAAAGGAAGTACTCCTTTCGTCCACTTTTAATTGTCATGATTTTCTTTTATAGAATCAAATTATAAGAATTTTGATTAATATTTTATGGTGTATTTTTTATCTTATTGATATGATTGCAATTTATTATTTTTCATATAGTTTTTTAAAATCTAAATTATTTGTTTAAAATATCGAATTAATGTAATCTAATTTAACTTTAAAAATTAGTTAAATTGACTTTCAAGCGCAACATAAAAAATAAAAATAGATGAAGACAGTATTCATTTTGTGAAATGACAACATATATAAATAGAAACGGAGAAAATACATTATATAAAGTTGTTATGATTAAACTAAAGTTACATATAGCTCTACTAGCATAATTTATTTTTATTTTTGTTTTCACACAAGTTAAATAATATATTTTTTAAATATAATGGATAGGGTAATTAATGACACGTATACAAATCAATGAATTGAACATGATACTTAATGGCCACTTGTTGGAATCTTTGTCTCATCGTGGAAGGCTAACTATACCAATTTTTCAATCCTGCACTCCCTATTAAAAGTTCAAAATAATGCAACAACTCCAATTATTTCATGTTGGATTAACTACAAATGTGCCTTTCCCTCAAAGATAATATAAAAGGTACATGCCCTCTAAAATGAACCACTCCACACACGGTTAATAAGAGAAATAATAGGTTACAAGGATACTTCAGCCCAATACTTCTTCCGTCTATTTTTAATTATCATGTTATACTTTTGGAAAGTCAGTTTGACAAATTTTGAAAGTTAAATTAGATTACATTAATTTTATATATTAAGAAAAAAATTTAGATATTCAAAACTTATACGAAAAGTACTATAAATTGCAATTTTTTGCATATCAATATGATGAGAAAATACATTGTAAGATGTTAGTCAAAGTTCTTATCGTTTGACTCTAAAAAAGAAAATCATGACAATTAAAAGTGGATGAAGGGAGTGTATTTTACAATTTAATGTTTCTAAAATTGGAAGAGAAAAAGAGCTTTAAACTCAATTATGAATCTTTTTTGAATTTCAGAAAACAAAAAATATAACTCATTCAAATTTCACACTGGGTTTTTTCCTAATTATATTAAAACAAACATTAAAAAGTCTTTAAATTTTGAAGTAATATATAGCCTCATTTTATTAAGCAAAGATCTATGCAAATATAGTAACTTTAGATTGTGTATATAATTTTGTGATAGATGCAATATTCTATGAGATATTATATGATATATTCTAGGAATAAGATATTCTCAGAATATCTTTAGGAAATATTTTAGGGGTAGAAGATTCAATCTTATATATATATATATATATATATATATATATATATATATATATATATATATTCTTCTTTTCTGGAATGAAAAGAAAGGCAGATTCTTCAAACATTAGTCACTTTTTTTATATGGTATCAAAGTCATGGCAGGGGATGAAGAATCACAAAGAAATGAACCAACCAAAAGGAAAATCTCACCTTATGATTTGACTTCAAACGACAACCCAGGAAACTTGATCATGTAAGTATAACTGCGAGGAGAAAATCATGAAGAATGGGCTCGCGCAATGCTTACCTCATTGTGTGACCGAAGGAAATGGGGATTTATTGATGGAACAATCACAAAACCGGAAGAAGGGTCTTCTGAGTTGGAGGACTGGTGGATAGTTCAGTCCATGATTGTATCATGGATTCAAAATACCATCAAACCAACTTTGCGTTCAACTATATCACATATGGAGAATGCAAAAGATCTCTGGACAAAAATTATGGAGTGATTTTTAGTTGCCAATGGACCTTGGATTCAACAATTGAATCTGATTTGGTAGATTGGAAGCAGCGTGGTATGGAAATTATAGCATACTATGGAAGTGTGAAGGCTATATGGGATAAACTAGCAAATTGTGAACAAATTCCTATGTGTCATGTGAAGGATGCTAGTGTAGCATAGGAGCACAACTAGAAAAGCGACGGTAGGAAGAAAAAGTGCATCAATTCCTTATGGGATTGGATAACACACTCTATGGGACTGTTAGAACAACATGCTCGCTGTAGACCCATTGTCGACTCTAAACAGAGTCTACTTTATTTTAATCCAACAGGAGAGGGTGAATACCATCACTCGTGCTAAGGAAGAAAGAGGTGAGGCCTTCAGACTTGCGGTTCAAACAAATAGCAGGACAAGGGGCAGTAGAGAGGTGAAGGACAAATCAATGAATTGTACTCATTGTAACCGTTTTAGACATGAGGCAGATTTTTGTTTTCGGCTTATAGGCTACCCAGACTGGTGGGGTGATCGCCCTCGAGGAAAAGTATTGACTAGTGGCAAGGGTAAGGGGCTGCCACAACAACAACAAACTGGGTCAAGCATTGGACGTGGTCAAGGCGGAGTAGTACTTGTTAATGATGCTCAAACTACTACCAAAGGTGCTGGAAGATCGGGAAAAACTGGTACAGGAAATGATATGGCCAGTGTTACCTTGAGCAATGAAGAATGATTGATACTTTGTGATATGGTGAACAACCATAAAACAGGTACAGGTGAGAGGATAACAAGTAAACATGAAAAAATCCCATGGATAATTGACACAGGGCATCAAACTATATGACTGTAAACTTGAAATGCATGACAGACTTACACGAAGTGGTTGGATGTCCCGTAGGACTTCCAGATGGACAACATACAATAACTACAAAAGAGGGATCTGTAAAACTTAGCGAGAACTTGAAGCTTGAAAATGTTCTCTTTGTGCCTAGTTTAAAATGCAATTTAATTTCCGTATTGCAATTGATAGATGAAGTCGATTGTATTGTTCAATTCACTAAAAAATGTGTGTTATGCAGGGCCGCACTTCGAGGATGTTGATTGGTACGGGTGAACGAAGGGATGCACTCATTATTTTCGGGTGGTACCACAAGCTATGGAAATAAAGAATGGGGGAAACTCTCTTAATCTTTGGCACAAGCGTCTAGGGTATCCTTTTTTAAGGGTTACTAAGTTTCCAATGTTATTCCCACTAATGATAGTGAGATGATGAATAAAGATTGTGATGTTTGTCAACGAGCTAAGCAGACTAGAGATAGGTTTCCTTTAAGTGAAAATAAAGCTTGTGACAAGTTTGAACTCTTTCATTATGATTTATGGGTCCATATAGAAATCTATCTGCATGTGGTGCTTCATATTTTCTGACAAATGTAGACGAATATTCCCATGCAATATGAATATTTTTGTTAATTGGTAAGAAGGATGTGTCACATATGATGTTGAATTTTCTTGATATGGTGGAAAGACAACATAATAAACAAGTTAAAATTATTCGAAGTGATAATGGGACAAAATTTACTTGCATGAAAAATTATTTTCTTGAACATGGAATTGTTTTTCAAAGTTCTTGTGTCAAAACCCCGCAAAAAAATGGTTGTGTGTAGAGGAAACAAAGGCACATCTTGAATATAGCACGAGCACTACGTTTTCAGGGACATCTTCAAATTAATTTTTGGGAAGAATGTGTGTTGACTGCTAGTTACTTGATTAATAGAACTCCTTCTTTAATTTTAAATAGAAAAACTCCATATGAAATTTTGCATGGAGAGCCTCCTTCTTATGGGAACTTGAGGATCTTTGGTTCACTGTATTATGCTTATAATCAGGGAAGAAAAGGAGATAAATTTACTAGTAAGAGTCGTAAATGTATTTTTGTTGGGTACCTATACGGAAAAAGGGTTTAAAATTATATGATCTTGAAACAAATGAACACTTTATTTCTAGAAATGTTGTATTTTTTGAGAATGAATTCTCATTTATACAACAAGTTCCTAATTCTTATGAGAATATTCAAAAAGTTGTTGATAATGGATTGGTTGATGAAGATTTTGAGAGAGATATTGGAGTTAAGCATGGTGAACACCAACCAGTGATTAATATGACTGATTCACAAGTTAATGAGGTGCAATATGCTCAAGAAATAGGGGAAGGGGATATTTCTAGTATCCAAGACGTAGAGGGCATCGAAGAACAAAATGATAAACCTCAATTGGGTCGTGGACATCGAATAAAACAATAGCCTGCTCGCCTATGCGATTATATTACTAATACCATCCAAAAATTGTGTCCTTCCACTAGTTCATCTGCTACAACGCATACCTCATGTGTGCCTTATGTTACACCTCGCTAAGTGAAAGAGCTCGAATTAGAAAGATCCATTTTTTGAAAGAATGAAAAATTTGGAAATTTGTTTAAGTTATGTTAAGTTTGAGTTTTGGATCAATTACAAACTATCATAACTCCTAGCTCAGGATGATTTAGGTGTGCTACAAGATACCGTAGGAAAAATCTTTGAATTATCTTTCCAACTCCACTGAGTTTGCTCAATTTCGAGTTCATATGAAGGAGATATGCCCATTTGAAGTTGGATTGTTTAGATAAGGAAAGTCTAAACCGGATTTTGAAAGGGTATTATGGTCTTTACCTTACCCAATTAATTTATTTCGTTTTAAGTGAATTAATTAGGGTAGAAAGTTAATTGATTCAATTTGCACAATTGAAAATTCATGTTAGGGATTTAGAGAGAAGAACTCAAGAGAGAAGAGAAGAGGAAAGTCAAGATTCATCGTCTTCGTAAGGAATTTATTGCGGATTTAGTCAAGGATTTGATCCTATGAGGTATGTGAGACTTTCATAACATTGGGTTCATTCACCCACGTTCCAACTATGTTTATTTCAGCGTGAATCGTCCTAAAAAGATTTGAAGTTTGAATGTTATTGATGGGTGTTCTTGAATTGCTTTCGTTCTTGAATTTGGGTTTAGATTGAGGGGTTCTTCAGAGTTTAATGTCGATTATTAGGGTTACTTTGAGTTATATTCTTGTGTATATTTTTTGGGTACCTGAATATAAAGAGATATTGAGAAAACGAATTGAAACTAATCGAATTAAGGTCAGAAAAAGAGAGGAAAAGTTCATCAGTTTTGACTGGGGAAATGCAGGTGCGACATGCCCCCGCTGCTCAAGGAAAGCTGGGGTGACGCGCAAGAAATGAGCCCCAGTAACTTAGGGGCTGGCTTGGCGTCCAGGTACGCACCCGATCTTCTGCCTCTACCCGTTTTTCGTCGTTTAGCCTGTTTAAGTCCTTCTAAAGTGTACTAACACTTCCTATTGATTCTAACTACTATAAATGACTTCTAAACACCTAGAAATCATCCATAAACTTGAATCATAACCGTGAATCCATAAATTCAATTTCAAGAAAAGTTAAGAGCCAAGTATAGAAAGTTTATAGAGTCATTTCAAGAAGTCTTTTATGAATGTTTTAATCTTGTTTTAAGACTTGAGTTTTGATATAGTAAGACTAACAAATAAAGTTCATTTCTTCAAAAAGAGTATATGGGAACTAAGTATTCCCAAAGAGTAAATGTTTTTACATTTAAACAACAGAGAAAACACTAATTTCCAAGAGATCTTTTAACTAGTTTTTAAGAAATTATCTCAAACCACATAAAGAGTTTTTATCTTTAAAACATATGAGCTGAGTAGTTTGGGAGTAGTAGTGAGCACCAATGTGGGGACGAGTTCATAACAACTCAATGTCTCCATAAACCATGTAGTCATCGTGGGTAGAAAGGGTCATACTTTTTAGATAATTCCTTAGTGCTTTTTAGCATAGACTAGTGGATCCACATAGTTGAGGTGTTCTATATCCCGAAAATTTATAGAATAGTTCTGGTAGCGTGGGCAAGACGATGTATTATCACATAGCTAATAGTGATGGTTGTCGGTTAGAAAAACTCCAAAAAAATTATGTTACTTTATTATATATGAAAAATTAGTCGTTTCATATTGTTTAAAGGCTTTATATAAACTGCATCTTTATTGTTGTTTAAGTCTGTTGAGTATCCATGAGTTGAATAAAGTTAAGGTAAGTGTTTCTTTCAAAATTTAGTTCAAGTTTATGTCATGTTTATTTTTCCCCTCATATGCTCATACATTAAATGTAGTGATTTCGTTTAGCCTGTATCATTTTATGATGTAGATACAGGTAACCAAGATCAGCATCCAGTGTCTCGTTGATCAAGTTGAGCACTCAGAGTTAGTTGGTGAGCCTCCTTGCTTTTGGAGGACCTCTTTTTTTTATTGTTTTATAGTTAGTTCATTAGGATGTTGTGGGTCTTGTCCCAACCTCTATCTCAATTGTTAGAGGTTTCATAGACAGTTAGTTAGTTTATTTGTAATTATCTTATTATTGGCTTATGTTTAGATTTGAGTTGCCACTTTGGCTAAGTTAAATGTTTATTTCAAAAACATTCTGAGTTTAGTTTAAGACAGTTGAGTTATCTTGTATTTGAATTCTTTTCTTAATGTTTAAAGTCTTCCGCTAAGAGACTATTCAGGCCAAGGGTTCGCTTGGGGTGAGCAATGGTTCTCGAGTGCTAGTCTTGCCCAGGGTGTAGGCTCAGGGTGTGACAAACTTGGTATCAGAGCACAGAGTTCAAAAGTCCTAGGTAGTCTATTAATACGTGTCTGTAGAGTCCTAGTTATCGGTGTCAAGCGCGCCACATCTATAATTAGGAGGCTGCAAGATCTAGGAACTATCTCAGTTCTTTCACATTCATTTCGTGTGTTAGAGTCAATCTCTATAAAGTTTCCTTCTAAATCGTGCTTGTGCGTGTCTTTCAGCTGATCATGCCTCCACGAAGAGTTGTCAGAGGTCATCCTGCTAGGCGTAATGTCGAGGAACAAAGGGTACCTAATGGACCTAAAGTGCAACCCCAAGAATAAGTCACCAATGTTGAGTTCAGGGAAGCGATCAAAATGTTAAGTCAAGTTGTGACCAACCAAGCTAGGCAGAAGGAGAACCGACACGAAGTGAATGATACTTCAAGAATCCATGAGTTTCTAAGGATGAATCCCCCAAGGTTCACTAGTTCAAGCACTACTAAAGATCCAGAAAGCTTTATTAAGGAACTGCAAAAGGTATTTGAGGTTATGCACGTTGTTAATGCTGAACGAGTGGAACTAGTTGCATATCAATTGAAGAGTATTGCTAGGACTTGGTTTGACTTGTGGAAGAAGGGTAGAGCTGAGGGTGCATCAATTTTTAGTTGTGCTATGTTTGAGGAGGCTTTCTTGGGGAGTTTCTTTCCCCGTGAACTTAGAGAAGGCAAAGTATGAGAATTCCTTACTTTTAAGCAGGATTCACTAAGTGTTCATGAGTACAGTTTGAAGTTCACCTAACTTTCCTGATATGCTCCAGATATGGTTGCTGATATAAGAAGCAGGATGAGTTTGTTTGTTGCTGGGTTTTCTTGTCTGTCAAGCAAGGAGGGCAAGGCAACTATGCTAATAGGGGATATAGATATAGCAAGGTTGATGGTTTATGTGCAATAGATTGAGGAAGAGGAGCTGAGGGATATGGAAGAATTCATAAACAAGAAGGCTAAGACGTCGAGGAATGAGTCCAAGCAGGAAAAGAATAATGTGAATCGACCTTCTTTCCAACAAAAACATAAGGGACCTACTCCATCATCTGCTAGTGCATCTGCACCAAGGAACAAAGGTGAGTATAATAGTCAGAATTCGCTGAATTTCAGAGCTAGACATGCTCAGTCTCAGGGTAGTGTTGCAAAAGGAGGTAATTGGGCTCCTACATATGCTAAGTGTGATAGGAACCACCTAGGTTCTTGTCGCGACTGCTTTACTAGATGTTTCAAGTGCGGAAAAGAGGGTAACTTCATGAAAGAGTGTCCTAAGAATAGGCAAGTAAATGGAAATAGGGGCAATTGAGCCCAATTTTCTTCAGTTGCTCCACCAGACAAGGCTGCACCTAGAGGAGCTACTTCAGGGACTGGCGGAGGAGCAAACCGCCTATATGCTATCACTAGTCGCCAAGAGCAAGAGAATTTGCTGGATGTTATCACTGGTATAATCAAAGTCTTTAATTTTGATGTTTAAGCTTTGCTAGATCTAGGAGCGAATTTATCCTTTGTAACTCCTTATGTTACAATGAATTTTGATGTTCTTCCTGAGAAACTTTATGCGCCCTTCAGTGTTTCTACACCTGTTATTGAGTCTATTTTAGCTGAGATAGTCTATCGTGATTGTGTTATTTCCATCAATCACAAGAGCACCATGGCTGATTTAGTTGAGTTAGACAAGGTAGATTTTGATGTCATTCTAGGTATGGACTGGCTTCATGTGTGTTATGCCTCCATTGATTATAGAACTCGAGTTGTTAAGTTTTAGTTTCCTAATGAGCCAGTCTTTGAGTGGAGGAGTTGTTCACCAGTGGCTAAGGGTCGTTTTATTTCGTACCTTAAGGCGAGAAAGTTAGTTTCCAAGGGGTGTGTCTGTCACTTAGTCCGATTTAATGATTCTAGTGTGGAGACACCTCTTATTGAGTCAGTTCCTGTTGTGAGTGAGTTTCCTGAGTTCTTTCAAGATGATCTACCTGGAGTCTCTCCTTAGAGAGAAATAAAATTTCAGTATAGATCTTCTTTCCGATACTCATCCTATATCTATGCCACCATATAGAATGGCACCAGCAGAGTTGAAGGATCTAAAAGAGCAGATGAAAGATCTCTTTGATAAGGGTTTTATTCGACCAAGTGTCCCACCTAAGGGCGCTCCAGTATTATTTGTGAGGAAGAAAGATGGTTCTTTTAGAATATGTATAGATTACCGTCAGTTGACAAGGTTACCATCAAGAATAAGTATCCTCTTCCGAGAATCGATGATATTTTCTATCAGCTTCATGGTGCCACTTGTTTCTCTAAGATAGACCTCAGATCTGGCTACCATCAGTTAAAAGTAAGGGAATGTGATATTCCAAAGACAGCTTTTAGGACCCATTATAGTCATTATGAGTTTCTGGTCATGTCATTCGGATTAAACAATGCACCTCCAGCGTTCATGGACCTTATGAATAGAGTATTCAAGCCTTATTTAGATATGTTTGTTATCGTGTCCATTGATGACATTCTAATCTATTCGAGAAATGATGAAGATCACGCTAGGCATCTCAGAATAATTCTCCAAACTCTAAAGGATAGAGAGTTGTATGCTAAGTTCTCTAAATGTGAGTTTTCGCTTTAGTCTGTGGCATTTTTAGGCCACATAATTTCCGGTGATAGAATTAGAGATGATATCTAGAAAGTAGAAGTAGTGTAGAATTAGCCTAGACCCACATCTCAACCTGATATTAGGAGTTTCTTAGGGTTGGATCGATATTATAAAAGGTTCGTTGAGAGGTTCTCATCTATTTCATCTCCTTTGACCAAGTTGACTCAGAAAACAATTTAGTTTCAATGGTTTGAAGGTTGTGAGAAAAGCTTTCAGGAATTGAAAAAGAGGTTGACTACTGCCCAGTATTGACCTTACTAGAGGGAACGTAATACTTTATGGTATATTATGAAGCGTCTAGAGTAGGTTTGGGTTGTGCGTTAATGCAGAATGGCAAAGTTATAGCTTATGCCTCCAGAGAGCTTAAGAGTCATGAGAGGAATTACCTAACCCATGATCTAGAGTTAGTTGTTGTAGTATTTTCTTTGAAAATATGGCGCAATTATCTTTATGGTGTTCATATGGATGTGTTCACCGATCACAACAGTCTACAATATGTATTTACTCAGAAAGAGTTTAATCTCAAACAGAGGAGGTGGTTAGAGTTACTCAAGGATTATGACATAAGTATCCTCTATCGCCCAGGTAAGGCTAATGTTGTTGTTGATGCCTTGAACAGATTGTCTATGGGTAGTACCACCCATGTTGAGGAAGAAAACAAAGAGTTAGCGAAAAATGTGCATAGACTTGAACGATTAGGAGTTTGACTAATGGATTC
This sequence comes from Solanum bulbocastanum, assembly GCA_037074985.1. Taxonomy (NCBI): domain Eukaryota; kingdom Viridiplantae; phylum Streptophyta; class Magnoliopsida; order Solanales; family Solanaceae; genus Solanum; species Solanum bulbocastanum. Next base: position 9,158,002 of record CM073603.1, on the reverse strand, counting down.
CACAGAAGGAGGAATGGTGGTGATGAATGGGGATGAATCATCATTAGTGTCTAAAGTTAAAGAGAAACAAGACCAAGATCCTATTTTGCTTGAATTGAAGGCAAATGTTCATAAGTAAAAAATAATGGCTTTTGAACAAGGGGGAGATAGCATATTGAGGTACCAAGGTAGGTTGTGTGTACCAAGAATAGATAACCTCCAAGAGAGGATCATGGAGGAAGCTCATAGCTCCAGATATTCCATTCATCCGAGTTCCACAAAGATGTATCGTGACCTAAGAGAAGTGTATTGATGGAATAGTATGAAGAAAGGTATTGTTGAGTTCGTTGCTAAATACCCGAATTGTCAACGAGTTAAAGTAAAGCACCAAAGGTCCGATGGTATGGCTCATAATATATAACTTCCAAAATGAAAGTGGGAGATGACTAATATGGATTTCATTACTGGGTCGGTCTCGCAGGCAACATGATTCTAATTGGATGATTATTGATCGAATGACCAAATCAACCCACTTTTTCGCTGGTAAAGCCTACCCATTCAACAGAGGATTATGCTAAGTTATATATTCAAGAGGTAGTAAGAGTGCATGGAGTCCTTGTTTCGATTATGTCAGATAGAGGGGCACAATTTACTGCACAGTTCTGAAAATCTTTTCAGAAAGGCTTGGGTTCAAAGGTGAACTTAAGTATTGCTTTTCATCCTCAGACAAATGGTCAAGCAGAGCGCACTATTCAAACATTAGAAGATATGTTGAGGGCTTGTGTAATTGATTTCAAAGGTAATTAGGATGATCACCTACCTCTCATTGAGTTTGCTTATAACAATAGTTACCATTCTAGCATTCAGATGGCTCTTTTTGAAGCTCTCTATAGGAGAAGATGCAGATCTCCAATTGGTTGGTTTGAGGTTGGTGAAGCTGGGTTGATAGGACCAGACTTAGTTCATCAAGTTATGGAGAAAGTGAAAGGTATTCAAGAGAGGTTGAAAATAGCGCAGAGTCGTCAGATATCCAACACTAATGTTTAGAAAAGGGAGTTAGAGTTTGAAGTAGAGGATTGGGTATACTTGAAAGTTTCACCCATGAAGGTTGTTATGAGATTTAGTAAGAAGGGGAAACTTAGTCCCCACTATATTGGTACTTACAGTATATCAAGAGGATTGTCAATGTAACTTATGAGTTAGAGCTACCACAAGAGTTAGCAGTGGTCTATCCGGTATTTCATATTTCCATGTTGAAGAAGTGTATAGGTGATCCTTCACTGATTATACCAATCGAAGATATTGGTATCAAAGATAGCTTATCTTATGAGGAGATTCCTATTCAGATTCTAGATCACCAAGTTTGCGAGTTGAGAACGAAAGAGGTAGCATCAGTCAAAGTTCTATGGAGAAATCAGTTTGTTGAGGAAGCTACTTGGGAAGCTGAGAAGGATATTAAGAAGAGATACACACATCTCTTCGAATCTGGATAAGTTCCAAATTAAGGTACTAATCCTTTTCTTGGCTTTTATTTTAAGTTGGCATGCTGTATTTACGTTTTTGCTTGTTGGGTGTTTGAGTTAGATGTTAGATGTCATACCCTTATTATGCTTAGAGTAATCTCATTTGAGGATGATTGTTCTTAAGGGGGAGATATTGTAGCACCTCGCTAAGTGAAATAGCTATAATTAGAAAGAGCCATTTTTGGAAAGAATGAAAAATCTGGAAATTTGTTAAGTTATGTTAAGTTTGAGTTTTGGGTCAACTTCAAACGACCATAACTACTAGCTCAGGATGAGTTAGGTGTGCTAAGAGATACCGTAGGAAATATCTTTGAATTATATTTGCAACACCACTGAGTTTGCTCAATTTTGAGTTCGTATGAAGGAGATATGCCCATTTGAAGTCGGGTTGTTTAGATAAGAAAAGTCTAAAGCGGATTTTGAAAGGGTATTATGATCTTTTCCATACCGAATTAATTTATTTCATTTCTAGTGAATTAATTAGGGTCAAAACTGAATTGGTTCAGTTTGCACAATTGAAAATTCTAGTTAGAACTCAAGAGAGAAGAACTCAAGAGAGAAGAGAAGAGGAAAGTCAAGATTTGTTGTCTTCGTAAGGAATTGATTGCCAATTTCATCAAAGATTTGATCCTACGAGGTATGTGAGACTTTCATAACGTTGGGTTCGTTCACACACGTGCCAAATATGTTTATTTCAGCGTGAATTCGTCCTAAAAAGATTTGAAGTTTGAATGTTGTTGATGGGTGTTCTTGAATTGCCTTCATTCTTGAATTTGGGTTGAGATTGAGGAGTTCTTCAGAGTTTAATGTCGATTATTAGGGTTACTTTGAGTTAGATTCTTGTGTATATGTTTTGGGTACCTTAATCTAAAGAGATATTGAGAAAACATATCAAAATTAATAGAATTAAGGTCAGAAAATGAGAGGAAAAGTTCGTCAGTTTTGCCTGGGGCAATGCTGATGCGACGCACCCCCAATGCGCCAAGAAGGCTGAGGTGATGCGCCATAAATGAGCCCCAGTAACTTAGGAGTTGGCGCAACACACCAGGAACACGCCCGGGTCATCTTCCCCCACCCGTTTTTCGCCGTTTAGCCCATTTAAGTCCTTCTAAAGTGTACTAACACTTCTTATTGATTCTAACTACTCTAAATGACTTCTAAACACCTAGAAATCATCCATAAACTTGAATCATAACCTTGAATCCATAAATTCAAATTCAAGGAAAGTTAAGAGCCAAGTCTAGAAAGTTCATAAAGTCTTTTCAAGAAGTCTTTTACAAATGTTTCAATCTTGTTTTAAGACTTGAGTTTTGAGTTAAGTAAGAGTAACAAATGAAGTTGATTTCTTCAAAAAGAGTATATGAGAACTAAGTATTCTCAAAGAGTAAATGTTTTTACATTTAAACAAGAGAGGAAACACTGATTTCCAAGAGATCTTTTGAGCTAGTTTTTGAGTAATTATCTCAAACCACAAAAAGAGTTTTCGTATTTAAAACATATGAGTTGATTAGTTTGGGAGTAGTATTGAGCACTGATATGGGGTCGAGTTCATAACAACTCAATGTCTCCATAAACCATATAGTCATCTTGGGTAGAAAGGGTCATACTTTTTAGATAATTCCTTAGTGCTTTTTAGCATAAACTAGTGGATCCACTTAGTTGAGGTGTTTTATATCCCGGTAAGTTATAGGACAATTCTAGCAGCGTGGGCGAGATATTGTATCATTACATAGCTCATAGTGACGGTTGTCGGTTAGAGAAACTCCCACAAATTTATATTACTTTATTATATATGTATATTGAGTTGTTTCTTACTATTTAAAGGCTTTATATAAATTGCATCTTTATTGTTGTTTATTTCTACATTGAGTTGAGTATCAATGAGTTGAGTAAAGTTGAGGTAAGTGTTTCTTTCATAATTCAGTTCAAGCTTATGTCATGTTTAGTTTTCCCCTCGCATGCTCGTACATTCAATGTATTGATTTTATTTGGCTTGCAACATTTTATGATGCATATACAGGTAACCAGGAATAGCATCCAGCGCCTCATTGATCCAATTGAGTACTCAGAGTCAGTTGGTAAGCCTACTTGCTTTCAGAGGACCCCTTGTTTACTATTTTATAGTTAGTTCATTAGGATGTCGTGGGTCTTGTCCCGACATCCATCTCAGTTGTTTGAGGCTTCATAGACAGCTAGTTAGTTCATTTGTCATTATCTTTCTATTGGCTTATGTTAAGATTTGAGTTGCCACTTTGGCTAAGTTAAATGCTTATTTCTAAAACATTCTAAGTTTAGTTTGAGACAGTTGAGTTATCTTGCATTTGAATTCTTTTCTTAATGTTTAAAGTCTTTCGCTAAGAGTCTAGTCAGGCCAAGGGTTCTCTTGGGGCCAACAATGGTTCTCGAGTGCCAGCCCCGCCCAGGGTGTAGGCTCGGGGCGTGACACCTTACCTAATAACTCATTATGTGAATTGTGACAAATTTTCTTTGAATTATCAAAATTTGCTTGCAACTATTACTACAAATCATGAGCCATCATTCTTCTCTGAAGCAGTAAAAGATGAAATGTGGAGACAAGCAATGTTGATTCAAATTGAGGCTCTTGAAAAGAATGAGACATGGAAAATTGAAAAATTACCACCCGAAAAGAAAGCACTCGATTGCAAGTGGATTTATAAAATAAAATATCACTCTGATGGTTCTATGGAGCGACACAAAGCACGACTAGCAATATTTGACAACCATCAAAAAGAGGGAATTGACTATAATAATGAAACATTTTCTCCAGTTGACAAGATGGTTACAGTGCGGACATTTTTAGCTGTAGTTGCAGCAAAGCAGTGGGAGTTGCATCAAATGGATGTTCGTAACGATTTTCTTCATGGAGACTTCCAAGAAGAATTGTACATGAAAATACCTCCAGGCTTCAAAGTGCAACATTCTGATATGATTTGTAGACTGCAAAAATCATTGTATGGATTGAAGCAGGCCCCAAGATGTTGGTTTGCAAAGTTATCAACTTCCTTGAAGGAGTATGGTTTCATGCAATCTTACTCTGACTACTCATTGTTTACTTTACAGAAGAATGGTATACAACTTAATGTTCTTGTTTATGTGGATGACTTGATAATTTCTGAAAATGATCATAGTGTCATCCAAAAATTCAAAAGCTATTTGAGTGATTGTTTTCTGTATTGAATGAAATCATCTTTAAAATGAAATCATCATATCCATCTTCACATTTACTAGTCCTTCACACCCTCGATTAATTTTTGTACTGGTTGTTGTTTATATATTTTAAAGAAAAAGAAGGATAAATATGTAAAAGTAATGACAAAAAATGAATAAAGTTGTCTCAAAAACATAGTGCAATGAAGGTTTTATCCTTTAATTTCAAACACGATTAACTAAAAATTTTATTTATAGCAATGTCATTTTTTATGAGAGTTTATTTATACGTTTTAGAATAAATCATTACAACCTAAAAATATGCTAACAGAAAATATAAAGATCATTACACCAATAATAATTAAAAATATGATTTAAAGCAAAAAATATTTAAAAACCAAAAAACAAAAATTAATGTCCGAAGCGTACATTTTTATGCTCGCGACTTACGTTTTTACATTTGGAGCTTACGCCCCAAATTCTAGAATTGACACTATCTAGCTAGACCTTCAATTTGTGCCCCAAACGTTTTCGATACGTTCCATCCCAAGACTCGACTTGAAAACGTTTTAAAAAATTTGCCTCCCAATTGATATACATTTGGTAAACAGCAAAATTCCATATTGTTAGCCATACCTCACATTTTTTTAAGGCAAGAATATCTTTGTAATAGAAATTGACAAAGTTTTAATTACATTTCCGACAAATGTTATATTTCAAGAATTGATCCTAAAACTAGCTAATATGTTAAATGTTGGTTGACTCAAATGTCCTTCGAAGTTGAAACATCATCAAATGAGTCCAACTTATAGTTTTTTGATTGAGTTTCGCTTATAAATTACTAACTTAAAACATATTCAACGAACGTGTAAATAAACCAACAAGTAATTCTAAGACAGTAATACTCTCCCAACTAGACAACAATTGTTACTAAAATATCTAATTTCTGATCCTTCTCATTATAATTGTTTGGCCGCCCATATAGATAAATAATACTCTTCTTTTTCTTTCTTTCAATTTATTTGTGTGATGTGGTATATTGAAAATTGAATTGAGTTAGGGAGTGGTCCCTCCTAGTAAAAAGAGGCAAAATTCACGCCCCTCAAGTCTTTAAATATGCAACAAGAAACAGATAAAAGGGCCATCCATCCGAAAGAGACAACCTCTATCCCAGAAGAGATGTGGGGATCAACTCTACTCTTACGTATAAACACTGATGATGACATATCCTCAATTACCTTTCATCTCCTCTTAATTATCTCACACACAAATTAAATTGTTTAGAAGAAAAAACAGAGCAGATGAGATACGTTCGTACAAGTAGCCTTAAAAGGCTCTTCTCATTCAGAAGGCAGAGTTTTGATGATGAATTACCAAAACCTTGTGATTTCAATGAAGAAGAAGTTGTTGCCGCTACTTCCTCCACAACACGTAAACCCACTTGGAAATGCTTCTCTTTTCAAGATATTTTTCATGCCACTAATGGTTTCAGTTCAGGTAATTAATCTTGTAATTTTATACAAAATTTGTTGTTACACACAAAATGCAAACTCAAATCCTTTTATGTTCAGAAAATATTGTTGGTCGAGGAGGGTACGCGTCGGTGTACAGAGGCATATTAGAAAATGGAGAAGCAATAGCAGTAAAAATGCTTACAAAAGCGAGCGATGATGAAAGAAAAGAAAAGGAATTTTTGACAGAAATCGGAACACTTGGTCACGTTTGTCATCCAAATGTAACGTCGCTGCTTGGCTGTTGTATTGAAAATGGACTTTACATAATTTTTCAGTTTTCATCCAAAGGATCTGTTGCTTCAATTCTCCATGGTATTTAGTTTTCTTACCCTTGTTTCTTCAATAATTTCAAGTTTAGTTTGCTTTATTTCTAATTTAATTAATTTAATATCAGATGAGAAATCACCCACTATGGATTGGGAAACAAGGTATAAAATTGCTGTTGGGACTGCAAAGGGTTTATATTATCTGCATAAATTATGTCCTAGAAGAATTATTCACAGGGATATCAAGGCATCTAATATTTTGTTGAGTGAAGAGTATGAGCCACAGGTATTTTATTTTATTTTTTTAATTTTTGAGATATTATTTCAAAATGTTCTAGTTTTGTGTATTTTATGAGTGTTGTACTTTATGCATAAGTTGTTGTGCCAATCAAAAGTTTGTGTTCATTCATTAATTAATCATGTGTTGGTTGTGTGACAGATATCAGATTTTGGGCTAGCAAAATGGCTTCCATCACAATGGACTCATCATTCTATTGTTCCAATTGAAGGGACTTTTGGGTAATCATCTACTCCTAACTTCTGCCTATTCACTACAATTTACGACAAAAATAAATAAGTATTTATAATCAATACTTTATATAAACATTGGTAAAGTCTTAAGCGACTCTGAATATAATGGCATTAACTTAATTGCCGCTAAAAGGAAAATCTGGTGGTACTAAATATATTGTTTGCTATACATTTGGCACAAATTATAATGATCTTCAATAATGTGTATGTTATGTTTTTCTGCAGGCATTTAGCACCAGAATATTTCATGCATGGAGTAGTTGATGAAAAGACAGATGTTTTTGCATTTGGAGTGTTCTGTTTGGAGCTCATTTCTGGAAAAAAACCTGTTGACAATTCCTATCAAAGCTTACATAGCTGGGTAATGATCAATTCTTGAATATTTTCATTATTCACTATACTATGTATAACTTATTATTATAATATATATATATATATATATATATATATATATATATATATATATATATATATATTCAAATGCTTAAAAACAAAGAATTTTAAACATTGAAGATCTTAATTATCCAGATATACATTCAGATTCAGACGTCTTAATATTAATGAAAACAAATGAGGCCTTAATTATTCAGATGTGCATTTAGATTCAGACTCTTAATCTTAATGAAAACAAATGAGGCATTAATCATTCAAATGCGCATTCAGATTCAAACGTCTTAATCTTAATGAAAACAAATGAGGTTGAGTGAGGTTTGATTTGAATTTTACAGGCAAAACCTTTATTGAGGAGAGGAGTTATAGAAGAAGTAGTTGATCCAATGCTACAAGGGACATTTGATTCTACACAACTTCATAAACTTGCCTTTGCTGCTTCTCTTTGCATTCGTGCTTCTTCTATATGGCGCCCTACCATGAGTGAGGTAAACTACACTTTACTTCTTTTCACTATATGTTGTTTGGTACGTGGAATAAGGATAATAATCACGAGATATACTTTGAAATCAACTTTATTCCATGTTTGGTTTAAAATCATAGCTAGTAATCTTGAGATATCCTTACTTATCTCATTTCACATACTAGATGGAAACACAAGTGCATTGGAAGATACAACTCACATGGTCTAAATCCAACAAAATGAAAGAATTAGAGCTCTTTCAATTATTGATGTTATTAATGTCTTAAGTTTTTTTGTTTGAGAGCGACACCAAGTTATTATTCCTTCTAAGTATAATTTATTACGATAATAAGTAATTCCAATAATTATTATTAATTCATAGGATTCCCTTAATAATGTTGGAATAGCCTTCCAAGTTGCATAAAGTAAAATATTTGGTAGTATTATTTTTTATTTTCTTTTTGTCTGCTTTCTCCTAGATTGACCAACTGAATCAACTCCTAGTTGTCTCAATCTTCACACAAACATATACAATAATTCTTTCAAAATTGCATTATATATCCCCGTCTATATATCTACTCATTTTTTAAATGTAAATTTTCTATATAAAGGAATTTTTTCTGACAGATGGACATCATACTAATTTCTTTAATTTTATAAGTGTAGACTAAGCATACTTGTAGTTTTAATTAGGCAATTCACCTAAACTCACTTTTCTCACCTGCCTAGGCTTTCATGATAAGGACCTTAATATTGCATGCGTTTCAAATTATTTGTCGATTTATAAAATCAGAACATAATTAATTAATTTTTTTTCTAATTTACCTTTAAATTTAATTATTTTAAAATTATAAATATTTTAAAAATCCTCCATTGTTAATCTTGAATTGATGGACGGGACATATAAATAAAGTATGTCAAAAAATAAAACTTAAAAGGTATATTTCAATAGAAATATCTTTCATATAAAGAAAATAGACAAATAATATGAGATCGAGGAAATACGTAGGCTAAGCATGTATTTCTCCAAGTTTATGAGTGTAGGCTAAGCATTATTGAAATTTTAATTAGGCAATTCACCTTAAATACTGCACAATTTTCTCACCTGTTTAGGCTTTCTTGATAAGGAACTTAATACTTCTATTTTAAACTAAATTTCCAATTTGCTTTTTTTTTTTATTATTTTGAAATTTTAAAAAGCCAAAATTTAGAACATGCATTTCTTTCAACAAGCAAAGAAAGAATCATTTTTAACTTTAGCAATTTTCCGATATTTTAAAAGAAAGAAAGATTTATTTTTCACTTTTATAAATTATAGGTAAAAAGTTTTTAACTCAAAGTAATATTTTCAACTAATTTCAAATTTGTAAAATGCAATCATCATAGAGTGAAACTTTCACGCATGTAACAAAACTTTCAAAGTTCCAATTAGGTGATACTCTTTAACTTTTTGAGAATTAATTTAATATTTTAAAATTTATATATTCTAAAACTATATTAAAAAGTATAATATAATTCTCAGGTTAATATGATAAAAATATATATATCTTAAAATATTAATCAAAAGTTATACCTGTCGGTATAAGTTGCAATATTCTAAGGGGTTTAATGACATCTGTGCCGTTTATAAATACAAAAAAGGATCAATTTTTTCAAATATTTTTAGAAATCGCTTTACAGAGGTGTGCTGTAATCAAATAAATATATTTATTCATTTTTGTCGTGTTGATGATGTGCCGCAATTATATATATATTTCTTTTAAAGTAATAATTTTGATTGTTTTGTCTCACCAAACTCATCAAGTCTTTTATAGTTTGATTAAGAAGTTATCTACGGACCTTGACAATTGATTAGAAACAACATCCACAAGTATGACAAACAAGTGGCCCAAATCATATTTAATGTATTAGATAAAACATCATTATATTAATTATCAACATCTTCATTATGTTTTAATTTTTGTTATTTACGATGTCATTTAATGTATCAAAGAATTAGCTTCTTCAATCGACTAATAAAAACAGTAGAATATGAAATATAATTACACAAAAAAAAAAAAATTATGGTGAAAAACTTCGTACTCAATAAAATAAAAATCATAAATTATTCTCATAAAACTTATCTCAAATTAGATTAATTACAAATTTCTTGTTTTTTAATAATTTAATTCTAGGTTCAAATCTTTGTTATCTTTATTTTTTTTCCCCTTTCTTTCATAGATCTTTCTCCACATTAAGTAGGAAGACGTGCTACATTAATTATTGTTGCTTATGTCTCACTTTACGTGATATAATTTGACAATTTTTTTGGTTTAAAATTATTCATTAATTCAAAATTTAAAAAACCAACAAGAAGAATTTGAATTACCATAATGACGTTACTTAGTTATTAATATTGTGCCTCTACTTAACACAAACAATAAATTTATAAAACCTGAAAACAGAATTTTAAGCCACAAATATGAAAACTAGTGTGTTTGATACATAAGAAAATATTTTTCATGAAAAATGTTTGTGTGTCATAAAAGTCTTATTAATAGTTTTGGTGGGGCAATATGAGGCGTTGCACACGATGTAGACAACTCATTGTGCTTGTGGTACAAACAATATTAATATGGCTATATTTTTCTAAAAAAAAAAAACCAGGTGTTTGTTCTGATATACTTAAAATTCAATTTGATGTATATACTTAATATTAATATGTGGTCCTTTGTACGTATGATGACAGATTGTAGAGATAATATTGGGAGGTGAAGTTGATAAACAAAAATGGAAAATGCCAGAAGAGGAAGAAGAAGAACAAGAAGCGTTTTGGGGTTTTGAGGATCTTGAATGTGAATGTGATAGTTCCTTCTCAACTTCCCCACACGACACATTTTCAACAAGAAGCTCATAAATTCAAAACATCATTTACTATATATGCTAGTGTTAGACATTTATAGATAAACACTTAGGGGGGGGGGGGGGGGTTAGTTTACTAGTCATAATACACTCTAAATTTTAAATTTTTGAGGTCCATGTTTTAAAGCTTTGCATATATGCTTGTTTTTCTACAAAAACACGCATCATTAATTGTTGTTGTCCACATGTAAAATAAGATAATTGGAACAATTGACAAAGGAATTGCAGTCCAATAGGTTTTACCAAATAAACCACAAATGATAGAAGTAGGGTTGGATGTGGAGCCGAGCCGAGCTGAGCTCAACTAAACTTTTTATAGTATTGAGTTGAGTTAAGCTCAAGTTGAGCCCATCCAATTTTAACAAAATATAACTATACTCAAGTTGAGTCGTTGAATTCAAGTTAAACTTTTTCCATGTTTTATTTTGTGCGCATAGTGCTATACCATTTTAAAAAATTAAATGATTGCTTAGCTAGGCAAATTACAAGCATTACTAGTTTTAAATTGATAGTTTCATTGACGTGTGGTTGAATTATATAATTTATAATTTAAATTTATATTTATATGAATTTAACTTAATGTTGAACATAAAATATAATTTTCATATCATAAAATTAAATAATTATAAAGCAACAATAAATTCAAAAGATTTGTATAGTATTATATTTTTTTCATATCACGAGCAAATTTACCTAAGTCACAGTGATCTACACCCAAATCACTAGGAAAATCAATTTTAAACATAATCCAATCCCATTACTAAATGACAGAAATTAATCATATAGAAGCATCCATAATATATAATATGTAATGTCATAAGTGCGAGAATACATAAAACCCCCAAAATTAGCAATGTGGGTCAAGATATAAGCATATGTAATTACCTTACCATGTGCATCATGACATTGTCAAATTCAACGCCTGAAGCATCACATTAAACCGCATAGCCCTTTGAACCCTCTAGCAAGGCTAGAACTAATGTTGATATCAATATGTCCTTGAGCTTCTCAAAACTAAGCTCATGAGCTTTAATTTGGTCCACTCGAACTAATTAACTTCTTTGTAAGTTAGCTTCGTCAATGGTGCTAACAACGAATCTCCTATAATAACCTACTAATTCCAAAAAACACTAAACCTCTTTCGGAGTCATGGGCCTAAGCTAAATCTTCACGACCTCAATCTTTTGTGAATCAACCATGATGCTTGCATGTGATACAACATGGTCTAAGAAAGCAACAAAGTTCAACCTAAACTCTCACTTCAAAAACCTCGCATAAAGCTCCCAATCTAGAAGCACCTGAAGCACTGCTCACAATTGATTTGCATGATGAGTTTTGAATATGAATATATAACATAATATCATCAATATATACAACTATGAAAAGATCTTGAAATGTTTATAATATGTTGTTCATTATCTATGAACACCGTTGGAGCATTTGTCATCCTAAAAAAACATCACAAGGAACTCAAAGTGGCTATACCTAATCCTGAAGGTCCTATTCAGAATAATTTTCTCCCTACCTCTCATCTAATGGTACCTTGAACGCAAATCAATATTGGAGAAGTACTTAGCACCCTGCAACTGATCAATCAAGTAATCAATTATCGAAAGAGGATATTTATTCTTTATAGTCATTTTTCTCAACTACTAACAATCAATTCACATACTCAGTGAACCATCTTTCTTTATTAAAAATAAACTAAAGCACCCTACGACGAAGCTCTATCATTAATGAAACATTCATCTAGAAAATCTTTCAGGTGCTCTTTTATCTCCTTTAGCGCAGCAAAAGTCATCATATAAGAAGGAATTAATACTGGTTGTGTAGCTGGCGGCATATCAATGGAAAAATTAATTTCTTGTTCTGGGAGTATACCAAGAAGCTTGTTCAAAGAGATATATGAAAACTCACTTACCACCGAAATAGACTAGAGAGTTAATGGTTCTTTATCTATATCACAAATTCAAATAATATAACAAACACAAACATTAATAATTATCTTTATTTCCTAAAAATAAGAAATAAACCTACATTTTGATGATGTTGCATTGCCTTTCCATTTTTGGACAACCTCTCCTAAAAATAAAATCTGACAATATTTGTCCAACATTCGACATTATCATAAGAAAATGCTAATCAATTCATGCTCATAGTGACATCAAAATCGACCATTTCTAACTCTATCAGGTCTACAAAGGTCTATGACCAACAATCTCTACCATGCAACCCTAATATACTCTCCTCAAAATAATAGACTCAACAACTAAGCTATACACAAAAAGGATCATTGTAATGACCCTGGTGCTATACAAAACATTTCCACAATTAACATAATAGCATAGGACAAAGTGGATCCAAGATCTATCAAAACATAAGCACAATGAGAGAAAACACTCAATGTACCTATCATAGCATTTGGTTATGAATCTCAATCCTATCGGCCTGCTAGTGCATATGTACAATTTTGTCCACTACTAAAACTAGATGTTTTCTCTTTTTCCTGCTTAAGTCTGGGATTCATGTCCCATCGAATGAACAAATAATGAGAATCATGTTGCTTACCCAATCCACTGACTCATACCACACTGATCTCTAGTCTGACAGTTCCTCTTCATATGACCCTCTTGTCCATATGAATGACAAGCTACAAAAAATTTTATACCAAGTACATATTGCCTCAAGTAACATAATATGGTAATACTAGTCTACTCTGATTTGAACTCATCTATTGTTGAGAGCCTGATGCTCAAAAACCCTTACATGGACTTGATTGTTTCTAGAGATCAGACTTGCTATCCTAAAATTATTATGGTGGAAGCCTAGATGGCCTACTAGAATAGTGAGGTTTAATACCATCCTAAAACTCTCCATATGAATCAATAGGCCTAGAAATATTATGTTACTCTCTCTCTCTCTCTCGACCCTCTTAATCATATATTTTTGACGTCAGAGCTCCTCTATATTCTGTACAAAATCCTAAATTCGAGAAATATCCATTGTATTATAAAGTTTGATTTTTTTGCAAACCTTAATCTAATTAGAGGTCAGTCCTGCCACGAAGGGATATATCTTGCCCTGCGTCATATCAACAAAATTTGGTGCATATTTATTCAAGGAATCAAATCTCAAAGAATATTCTCAAATACTCATATTTCCATGTTGAAAATTCAGAATTTAGTCTACTCGAGCATCCCATGTATCCTATGGCAAGTATTGATCTAAGAAGACTTTTGTGAAGTTATGGGTGGAGGTCCATCCCTCCCTATGGATCTCTTCAAAATATTTCACCACAATACTTCTATAATACATAATTGAAATGTTGCAAACTCAGTTGACTTGGTCACTGAAGCATGTATGACCCTGAAGATCCTATGAAGCTGATCTATAGAGAGAAGTGGATCCTATTTTTGATCTATACATGTAAACTATAGAGGGATCAAGTAAAGTTGTCACGATCAGATTTCTCAGGTCATGACCTATTACACCCAAATAGTAGGTAAGCCTAACACTTAGCCTAATCCTAAGCTACAACCTACCAAGCAGAAGTCAACCAAAAGAAGCATAAAGCTTAAAACAAAGCAGAAAAAGAGTAATCAACAGAAATGCAATACAAGAACCCATCTAAGACCTCACATTTGTTAGTAATCGAACATCTAATAAAATAATAGTACAAGGCTTTTACAAATACAAAATGAGTATAGACTGTTTCTGAACTAAATTGGTATCTTTGAACGCTAAGAGTTCAACCCAATCTCCAAACTCCAAATCTTCTCCGCATGACTCCAAATCAATAACGGTGACTCAACTATGATCTGTAGGTAGCCGAAGTGTAGTATGAGTACAAAAAAATGATACTCAGTAGGCATCGACTGACTAATCTTAAAGGATAACACAAGTATAAGCAACAAGTAATAAGGAAAGCTAGCGCAAATAACTAAACAAGAGATAAAATGATATGCAAGAAGTAAGGAACAAAAATAAGGCATAAGAAATAAGGAACTGAATCAAGAACGTACTTGGAACCCAAGCCAACAACCTAATCCCAAGCGACTAAGATACAAAGTCAACTATCAAGAATCAGGAGGACTAATAACCAAAATTCTAAAACCAAAGCCTTTCACCTAAAAGATAAATAACAACAGAGAACATAATATAATCAAACAATAACCTAAGCAGACCCCATAAGTCCGAATGGTACAAACAACAAGCATAACCCAACCGGCCCCATAAACTGAAGGTTGCAATCAACAAACAAGGATACTGGTGATAGGCGATGCATATGAATCAGATTATGCACTTGGATTATTAGTAACCATCGGTAACCAAGTTCACATACCTACCTCCCTAGCTCCCTCATACAGTATTATGATACTCACGGTCAAAGGGACTCATAGGGGTTGCGGTAAGTCCGTATAATCCAGGTCTTATGTTAAGTCGACTTAGCAGAGGCTAAGAACAGACCTTTAATTTGCAATTATAAGGGATCAACTTCGTAGAGGAGCATAAGCAGCCAAAATCATACAAGAAAGGGCATCGACACGCTGACTAGTTAAGTAAAAACTGAGCACATGCCAGATGTCTCTAATATCTGAAGTAGAAAAGGATCACGTCACTAATGCCTCATAAATCTCAAAATCAGTAAGTCAAGTGATCCAGGTGGTACGACTACTGTTAAAACTAGTTTAGAATAAAAGCCAAGTAAAAACAATATTTCTCTATGAATGATAAAGATGAGCCAGTGCATGAGCCGGTATCGTACCACAAAACACGCGAGAATGAACAACCAATGCAATGCATGCCATCACTAACATTGAAACAGGGCATTCACAATTAAATAAATATAAGTCCAAACAACCCATGCTACCAAGGTGGAGAGTACTAACCTGGGATTCAATTGGTCCTCGAACATGGCTCGGGCCCAATAATGCATATATAATACGGCTCAGAGGAGCATAAAAAGTATACTACTAAACAACAAGTGAAAGGATCAAGAAAAACTTCTGAATCAATAAAGGGGGAACAAACTCAAGGGATGATGCCCTACCCCAATCATACCACTCCAGCGCATAATTGAGTACAACTAGTGCCAACCTACAACATCTACAAGCCACCAAGGTATCAAGCACCAACACAAGAAGAACAACCCGATACAAGCCCTACATGGAGAGGTTCATAATTACTAGGGCGATAATATACAATCTAAAGAATATAAGGTCCAAACCAACCCTAAGGCCACCAACATCAATCCTAACAAGGATAAACATGAAAATCTATACCACAAGTGAAGCTACAAGCCTAAACTAAGGATCCCGACACCCACGAAAGGTCCAAAGCGCCTACGGAATCAAGAAAAGATGGAATAACTAGAAAAAGGGCTAATATTAGGCAAATACAATCCAAAATCACATGTAATTTATACTATGCATTATTGAAAAACCCAATCAAGAAAGTAGGATGAAGGCAACCTCGAATCCAATCATGCGTGCTCCAAATCTACTACATACGACCTATCCACTTTGGAAATACCAATGAACACTTCCACATTAGCAAATTATCAATCGTAACATCATAACAAACCTTTAGACACTAAATTCACAATAACCAGAAATAGACCCAAAATCGAGTCAAAATGAAATTGTGGGATCCATATTAGGAATCTTTAAATTAACTCCATCAAAAGGTTCTAATTGACTAACCGAGCATGTGTCCCAAAATGAGACACAATCGTATGCCCAGAACAATCCCAACAATCACATGCATAAATATCACCAATAAAGAACACAAAAGAGAGCTAGGCAACCCCTTCGGAATGTGAATATACCTCAAAAAGATGCTTCCTGGACTGCTCCATGCCTTTGAAAATGTAGCCACAAACAATATGAACCTCCGACACTCAATTTAGAGCTCCCTAGCTCTCAAAATTGCAAAAAGACTAACTGAAAAAGAGTTGATCCTCGACTGGTTTTTATTTAAAAGACCAGTCCACCAACTCATCACGATCGTGGAGACCAAGGCTCGTGATCACGACCCCACATGAAAATAACCCACAACAAACGCGGAAGGCCAGTTGGCCTGACCTCCAAGAATGTGGAGGGCATCACGCGAGTGCAACCACTAGGGGATCACAACCTCCCGCGATCGCGGACAAATGCCTCACAATCATGAAGTCTTAAGAGGTCAGGCTCCACGAACGTAACCCTCAAGACCCACAAACTAGAAGGCCAATGAGAGACTTCACTAGCTTATGCATATTAGCAGGTTCGCTCAAACTCTGAACTCTATGATGAAGTGTTTGGGATTCATTCGGAACCCTGTGCACGCAAATGAAATATGTTATCCCATCAACTTCTATTCCATACTTAATGGAACCATCAAATTCCATCTAAGGTCGTCTTGATGAAAAGTAGGTACACCCAAGTTTCGTTCTTTACTAAAATCCACAAAAAGGCTCGAAATGAGACCGAAAGCCTTGGGAACTTCACGAAAGGTCATTCTAGACCAAACTCAACATTTCGAAGCTAACCACACTAAAGGAATTCTCATCCAAGCATGTTTACTAAGAATATTGACCAAAGTCAAATTTTAACTTAAGCTTCAAGGTTAAAATGTCTAACGACACAAACTCACACCAGAGGTCTCAAGGGCCAAACCAACCATACCCCTAGCCCAAAATGGCCCTTTTAGAGCTGATGACACTGCCGGAATTGCATTATGGGGCCATCTTCCTAAACCTTTGACCGAAATCAAATGTTCAAGTTTCAAAGGCTCCAAAACATGAAAATTTGCACAAAACTCAAACGACCAACCCAACGACCAAATTCTTAGTCCTAACAAGTCATAAATGACTTGTGATCACTACAGGGAAGCTCTAAATGCTAGAAAGATTAGAAAAATAAGGAAATGACCTTGAGGATCATTACACAAGGAACTCAGGAACTTGAAATTTTTTTATCCCTTTATAGGACCTGCAATTTCTAGCGCTGCTGACTGTCTTTATGAATCTATTAACTGTGCAAACATGTATACTACGCTCATAAAATCCTAATCATATTAAATATGAGGAGATAGAGATGGTATTATAAGTCGAATTGGGGTTCATGTCACTACTAAAAAACTGTCGAAAAATGACAGCCAAAAACGACGGACTGCATCACTTTTTTGGTCAAAATTGACGAAAAAGCAATGCAATTATGTTTGTCACTTTTTGGGTCGATGCTTTTCAAAAAGCGACGTAGATTTTTTTTTAGGAATTTTCTTAACAAAAGCAATGGATTCCGTCGCTTTTTTTTAATTTTCAATTTTTTTATAATTTCCAAAAGGCGACGCAGTCCGTCGCTTTTCTGGAAATTTTATTTATGAACATCCCAGAAAAGCGACGGACTAAAGGACCCTGTCCATCACTTTTCTAGAAATTATTTTTTTTGAAAAATCCAGAAAAGTGACGAACTAAAGGACACTGTCTGTCGCTTTTCTGGGTTTTTTTAAAAAATAAAACCCAAAAAACGACGGACAAAACCACCCTGTCCGTTGCTTTTTATATAATTTTTTTGACAGTAGAAGCTGGTGCTGTCCACTTGCAAATGCAATTCAATTTAGTCCAATCAAGCACACAACATTATAAACAAGCTACACAAAACATAAAACAAAAAACTTAAATTAACATAAATTAACATTCAAAAGAATCTAAATCACAATTTAAAGACTGATAAAGTCTTTCAAAATTCGTTTCAAAATTTCAAAAATGTTCATAAATTAAAAGAGACCTAGACTAGGGAGTGGCATCTACAAAATCATTCTGCTCCTCCTCATTGTCGTCGTTAGTGTCCTCGGGAGCTGAAATAGTAGGTCGACGAGAGAGGTTCAGCACTTGTTCTTTGATTTGCTGAACGGTCTCACTCATGTTTTATTGTTCAGCTGCTCCTCTCCACTCTGACTCTGCCAGTGCCTGTGTAAGTTGTGCTATTTGAGCTGACGTAGCACCAATCTGAACACCGTCAAGTGCCTCGACTTGACATGACGATCCAATACCTTGTAAGCCTGACTAGAGTCATCTTACATCATTTCGAGAGCCTAGACCAAAGGCTCTATCTTTGTGTCCCTTCTACCACTTTTTCTGTCCAAATTTGGGTGGACAGTTTAGATGTCATTTGGACCGAACTATCTAGATTCTCAGTGACATACTAATGAAACTCATTCTGCATATTAAATATAAAAATTGACATCAATATATATACATATCATAAATATATTCACTATTAATATATATTATTCATATTAAAAAACTTACAAAAGTTCGTTCGGCCCTTTCCTCCACCCACACATCTGGATCCGACTCATTTTCTTTCTTCTTCACATGAGTCTTTTTGAAAACCTCCAGTCCAATGGGAGCGCGCCCTAATTCTTTTTCCTATAAAGAAAAAATGAAATTTATAACGATATATATGAATCAACTAAATATTTATTTAAAAGTTTGAATTAGAACTTACCATCTCTCTTATAATTGTTCCAACAGTCTTTGCACCTCTAGTATGCAACGAGCCACCCTTAAGACTGCATCTTGCCTTTTTGGCTTGTTCTAACATTGCCTTAAACTTATATATGTTCCAATACAGACGTAATTCATCAAGACCATGAGGCAACATCTAACCCGGACGTTGATCAGTATCCCGAACTTTCTTTAGGCAGCTGGACAGTCTGGTGGATGCCCTCCTCTCAAATGTGGTCGCAATGAGCAAATTGTACCTCAACTCCCAAGTACACATAGTTTGCAAAAAAATTAAATAACGTTAATTAGATCGATAGTAAAAAAAAGTAAAGTATACTAAACTTAACTAAAAAATATATACCTTAAAGTCATTAAACATTGTCTGGCATATACTATTTGGAATCTCTCTCCAAGAGTGATAAGCATGTGTATAAAGTCTTTTAACACATTCTTCTAAAGTCCCGGCAGCATCCTTTACAGGTTGCCACTTGCAAAACACATAATAAATATGTTAGTTCATGAATAATATATTAAAGTATAAGAAACAAATAAAATAAACTATCAAATAGATAACAAAATGAACTTATGATGATCCATCCGACTCAATCATGACTCTACCAAGTCTGTCCTTCTGGCCAGGAGCTAGAGCAGGCATCTCATCATCTTGTGTAGCACTAGGTACAACTATAGATGAAGGTGATACACTAGGATACACAAAACATTGAGTCAATGGAGGCGTACTGGCCATAGCATCTTACTGCTTGCTGCTAGAATCTCCAATCCTTATGGCTGATAACTGAGGAGATGTACCTGTGGGAGATAGAGTACCATCCAATATCCTACCTACTGATAAGGGTCGTGGTTGACAAATAGCCTGTAAAGGTAGGTCCTCATAGCGTCGTGAAGGCAATGCCTGTGAAGTAGAGAAAGCACCGATTGGTCGATGATAGTTAGGATAATATGCCCGAGGATTCATTGTACCAAACGGAACATCAAATAAATTAGTATCATGTTTGATGCATTCTAACGCAGAAGAAATAGATCTTGAAATATCCTCAGGATCTATGGGTCTCCTACTTGACTTCTTCTTTTTAACCTGTTTAGTCTGGCTAACTCCAAGATGCTCGCGATGTATATCACCGTCACCGCCTGATGACATCTATAAGCAAATTTACATGTATAATATATAAAAATAATAAATTAATAAAATTAGAAAAATAAATTAACTTACATATATACTAGCTTTCATTATACACTATTCCTTCTCATTTTTTTCAATTCCATCATTCTCCCATTCTTCCTCCTCAGTTGTTTTATTTTCATTATTGTCCCATTCTTCATCATCAAATGATTCATTTTCCTCATTCTTGGATATTTCTTCCTCAACATTCATTATCTCATCATCAGATACTTTTTCTAATATGTGTTGAGGATGTTGTAGTGTGGTTCCTAATTCAACATCACTTTTTGATGAACAATTGCAACATCTTTTTGATACGCCACATCTAAGACATTGTCAATTTCAATTATTCCCATAGGCTTAGTTTGTATAACAACCCACCAATCAACTTTCTCTCTACACAATGGATATGGAGCGTAATACACTTGTTTAGCATTTTGTGCAGTAGTAAAAGGATCATAACTTTTGTATTTATTGGTGTGCTTAACTTTAATTATATTATGTTGATGGTCCACCTTTGTGCCTCTATGTGATGGGTCAAACCAATCACACCGAAACAATACAATCTTCTACTTAGGCCAACCTGAATACCTCACTTCGATAATCTCATGAATGACACAATAATATTCAATAGTTTGGCCAATACCATCAACATCACATTGTATGTGGACACCGCTATTATTTGTTTTCTTGTTCCTAGAAACTTCTTCAGTTTGAAACTTATAACCATTGACACAATACTTATTCATTGTCAGTACTTGAGATTCAGGTCCAAGTGCTACTTCTTTCACTAATTGCAAATGTTGGACACTTGAGTATTCATCGTAAACCTAGGTGATTGTTATTTCAAGTAATATAATTTAGTATAACATGAATATATTATTAAATACTTAGTGATTTCACACTTACATAGTTTGTTAGCCATTTGGAAAATTCTATGTAGATGACTTCATTACACCATGTGTACAAGCTGATCATTTTACATTCAAGTATTTCGTTAGTTAATGAACACTTATTAGTATGTAATTTGATAACATATTATTAACACTTAATTGACATATGGTTGAATCTTTGGACAATTAAGCAAAATATGTGTCGCTAACTGCATTTTCATATCAGTGAAGCCTTGTTTTCCACGCTTTTTAGATCCTCGACCATTTTGATTAAAAATTGATATCGGTGGAAATGAAGGATCAATATTGCCTTCATCATTGAGATCGGGCTTGTTTCTCCTACATGACACATCATAACCAAAGTAATAAGAATAAAAATCACCAGTTTCTCTCCTAGTATGACCTTGAACAACTGATCCTTCGATCTTTCCCCTTTGCTTAAATATTTGCTTGGAATTGCCTATTTTTTTGCATGTATATATGTATATATATGTTAATAAAAGACTTGGTGAATATATATAACTTAGTGAATATTTCAAATGAATACCTCTCAAATGGATACATCCATCTTGTTTGAACCGGACCTCCAAGGCGGGCCTCTTGTACAAGGTGAATTGGAAGATGCTCCATCACATCAAAGAAACCACATGGAAATATCTTCTCCAACTTAGTAGTAATAACAATAATATTTTCCTCCATCCTATCTAAACTACTCTCCAACAACTTTTCAGAACACAAATCTTTAAAATAAAGATTTATATATGTGATTGGTTTCCATATCCTTTCGGGTAGATGGCTAAAAGCAATAGGAATTAATGTTTCCATGAACACATGACAATCAAGACTTTTCATACCTATCAATTTTCCTTCATTCATATCTGCCCGCTTTTCTAAATTCGAAGCATAGCCCTCTGGCATCCTCAATATTTTAACCCACTCACAAATTTCACGTTTCTCATCCAATGTGAATGAAAAGCTAGCTTGGGGCTTAACTATTTTACCATTTTGTAATTCCTGCAGTCATAACTCTTTTGTCCTACAATATTCCTTTATGTCCATTCTAGCTTTTGGATTGTCTTTTGTCTTACCCTTAACATCCATTGTTAAACAAATTGTCAAAATAATTGTTTTCAATGTGCATCACATCAAGATTAAGTCGTAGTAGATTGTCCTTCCAATACGGCAACTCCCAAAATATGCTTTGTTTGGTCCAATTATGTTCAACACCATATCCAGAAATTCTAGAAGGTGAAGCTTCTGTAACTTTAGGTAATTGAGAAACTCTCTACCAAATTTGATGCCTTGTGATTAATGGAGGTGGGGGGTCGCTTTCAACCTTATTTTTTCTAGATGCATTTTTTATCTTTCTAAACTCATGGTCCATTGGCAAGAACTGACGATGACAATCAAGCCATGTATTTTTTTTTTGCCATGCTTTAAAGTGAATGCCTTACTATTTTCCATGCAATACGGACATGCTAGCTTTCCAGTTGTCATCTAACCAGACAACATCCCATATGCAGGAAAATCATTAATAGTCCACATTAAAGAAGCATGCTTAATGAAATTCTGCTTAGTTGATATATCATTAGTCAAAATGCCTTCAAACCACAATTGTTTGAGCTCATCTATCAATGGTTGTAGATAGACATCAATCAAACTTTTTGGATTACGTGGACCTAGAATAACACAACTTAGAAAGATGTAAGTACTGGTCATGCACATTTCAGGAGGAAGATTATACAGAGTAAGAAATACCGGCTAACATGAATAAGGCAAAGCAGCATTAGAGAATGGTGTGAAACTATCTGCACACAAACCCAATCTAATATTTCTTGGTTCACTAGCAAAATCAGGATATACATTATCAAAATGTTTCGATGCTTCACTATCAGATAGATGAGACAAGACACCCGGTGGCCTTCTATATTCACAATGTCATCTCATATGTGTGGCAGACCTCATCGATGTATACAACCACTTTAACCTAGGAATGAGAGGTAGATAATGCATCACCTTAACTTGGACCATCTTTCCAATCGGAGTCCTCTTATAACGAGCATGTCCACAAAACTTACAATTTTCTAATTCACTATCAGTCTTGTAAAATAACAGGCAGCCATAAACACAACAATGAAGTCTATCATACATCAGTCCTAACTAGGAAACCAAACGCTTTGCCTGACAGAAGTTCTTATGTATGCTAAACTCTGGATTAACTAGTTCCCCCAAAAGATCAACCACTGAGTCCATAACCGCACTAGGAACATTTCAATCTGATTTAATATTCATTAATCCAACCGCAACTGACAAAGATGAATGCGGACTCCCTTCATGTAGTGGATGACTAAACTCTTCTAATTGATCATAGAAGAATCTTGCTTCTTCATTAGGAGCTTCATCAAAATATTGTTTGGGTTCCATCCCACCTTGAACCCCGAAAGCATCATTGATCATTTCATGAACCCTATCATGTTCAATCCTATCATCATGTTCAACCCTAATTTGACCATGTGGTGCAAGCATATTATATTCATCCACTGACATTGAATTATAGAACATACCATTGAATCCATCTCTTTCTCCATGATCAATCCATACAAAATATCTAGGCTTAAATCCACTACGGTACAAATGAACTATGACTGTATCCGATTCAAAAATATTTAACCACCTACATGCACTACAAGGACACCTAACCAATCAATTATTCTTGAAAATATCAAGTGTCATTGTTGTTCAATAAAATTTCTAGCACCATCAATAAACTCAAGTTTCAAACCAGCACCAGTTTCATAATGCACATTATACATCCACAAACGATGATCCATCTACAAATATAGAGATATTCAATTATATTAATAAATTTAGTAATAATTTTACTACATTAAACTAATTTATATTTTTAATATAAATACTACATTTCAAGATCTACAAAGTTAAAGCTTAATTAATTAATGAATACTAATTAATTAAGTTCAAGTTCTAGTTAAGTTCAAAATTAAGTTTATATTAATTCCTAATTAAGTTTTCAAGTTATTATAAATTAATTAAGTTTAATAAAGTTCTAATTAATTTATATTAAGTTCAAATTAATTAAGGTCAATAAGATTTTCAAGTACTACAAAATTCTAATTAAGTTCAAATAAAATCCAAGTTCTAATAAGAATAAAAATTAAGTTCTAATAAATTAAAGTCAGCAACATTTCAAGTTCATATTTCTAATTAAGTTCAATTTACATTAAATTCAAGTTATAATTAATTATAAGTTTTAATTAAGTTGTAATTCAAATCCCTAAAATCTCAAATTCAAACTAGCTAGCTAGTGTCCCAAATTCAAACTAATCCTACAATCCCAAAATCATACTAATTAACTCAAGAAATACCCAAATTCAAACAAAATCCTAAGATTCCCTAATTCAAACTAACACTAAAGTTCAATAAAGTTCTAATTAATATAAGTTCAAATTAATTAAGGTCAACAATATTTCAAGTTCACATTCCTAATTAAGTTCAAGTTATAGTAAATTCAAGTTATAATTAACTATAAGTTCTAATTAAGTTGTATTTCAAATCTCTAAAATCCCAAATTCAAACTAGCTAGTCCTAAAATCACAAATTCAAACTATTATAGTCCTAAAATTTCAAATTCAAACAAGTCCTAAATTTCAAATTCAAACTAGTCTTAAAATCACAAATTCAAACTAGTCATAGAATCCTAAAATCAAACTAGTGCTAATTAAAATCTCAAATTCAAACTAATCCTAAAATCTCAAATATAATTCAAACTAGTCCTAAATTCCAAATTCAAATAAGTTTTAAAATCATAAATTCAAACTAGTCCTAGAATCCCAAAATCAAACTAGTTCTAATTAAAATCCCAAATTCAAACTATTAATCCTAAAATCTCAAATATAATTCAAACTAATCCTAAATTCCAAATTCAAACTAGCCCTAAAATCACAAATTCAAACTAGCCCTAAAATCCCAAAATAAAACTAGCTAGTCCTTAAATCCGAAAATCAAACTAACTCAAATAATATCCAAATTAAAACAACTCCTTAAATACCATCATTCAAACTAGTCTTGAAATCCCAAAATCAAACTAATTAACTCAAGAAATACACAAATTAAAACAAATCCTAGGATACCCTACTTCAAACTAACCCTAACATTAAAATTTTCAATTCACTCACTAACTAATAATCTCTAATTCAAACTAACAATCAATACACAACAAAATCAATAAACTAATTACAATTAAATAACTAACAAAATCAAATGAACTAATTACAATTAAACTAATAATAAAATTTATTTATTTTTTAAAATAAATTAAACCCTAACCTTAAACTGGAGAAGGAGAGAATGAAGAGAGAGGGGAAGGAGGCAGCGGCAGCTCCAGAGGGACGGCGACGGCAGCTCTTGCTGACTTGATCCTGAATCTAAGAATATAAACACTAATGAAATAGTAACCTATCTAGAAACTTATATGTTCGACATGTATAAACAACAAATGATACAACCTACATGGGCCTCTATAAGCTCGTCACGTATAATTCAATCTATTCACCATTATTGGCAATACTCTAGTCCTATAGGCAATCATTACATATAAATAACCCTTCAGCACTTCGTGTATAGCCCTAAAGGCAATCGTTATATATCAATAACCCCTTAGGCATTCTGTATATATCCTCTTATGAATTATGTATATTGCAATATCCTTGAAAGCCATTACTACCTTCCAATAGTCTTATAGGCATTAATGTAAACCCGCAGGCCTCAATACAGCCCCATAGGTAGTAGGTACAACTCATATGTTTTTTAAATGTATCAATATTCTCTTAGGCAACCTTCACATAGACCTAAAATCATGGAGAAAAAAAATCCTGAAGATGCTTGTATATATCAACTCCAATAACTAACACAATTCAATAAGGCTACGAGTAACTTGGCTTCAACAACTAGCCATATTTTTTTCAAAGCTTTAAGGAAACTTGTCAAAAGAAGGGAATAATCTTAACATATCTTTTCCCTATAATTCGATGTTATAACTCGTAATATTTCTTATTCCCTCACCTACATGACACTTCAACATAGTTCCTTGGGCCATCTGGAGTGCCCTCACCAATTGTTGCAATTTTTGTGTCTAAACGTTCTTATTGATGTTGTTACCAATATTTTAATAGTGTGGTGGTGATCAGAGGTGTTTCAAAAGTGAGAAGCTTCAGTTTAACAGATTGGGAGCATGTGTGGTCGACTTTGAGGTAGGCTACGATCTATTTTTATTGATTGTGCTAAATTAGATAAAGTTTACAATGGATTACATGTGAACTAGAATTGTATATGTTGGGTATAGAGATCCCTTCCTTATTTTAATTCGCTTGATTCCTATAGAAACTTTCATCTTATTTTGGGTGGTGGGATCCTTATCGTAGGCAATCATCTCTTTCTCATACTGTAGTTAGCTCCGTTATCCACCTTAGGATTGATACTTTGGGCCTTAGTCTAGGTTGTGACTTAGGTGCTCTAGTCTTGCTTTAGTGATCCTAATAGTTATTTATTGCTACTTGTAGTACTTATTACGGTTCTTGGTATTTTATTTTTGGACCTTAGTTACTTTTCGTAGCCGTAGGATGGCTTAGGCTACACTCGATTGTTGTTGGGTGGTATGTTCGGGGTAAGGCATCGATCCTTGAGGTATCCCAGTTGTTTCCTTGAACCCCTTCCTTATTTTCTTCATTTTATGAGTTCTGGTCTATTATTATTGAGGATGTTGGTATATTGTTGGGCTCGAGGACTTGGTCGAGGACCATCTAGATTTCATATTGGTCTTATTTGCTCTAGGAGCATGGTAGCACTGATAGTGTTTATCTAGGTACTTGATTGTTATTGTTTGGATGATGGTGATGATATGCATTGCATGTGGAACTTTATTTCACTTGTTTTGTGGTATGATCCTGATTCATGCATTAGATTATTATTACTATTTCCCAAGAAAGTTATTTTCACACTTCTACTCTTTTAAAACTGTTTTAATAGGAGTCATACCATCTGGATTACTATGAATACGTTAAGGCATCTAGGATCTGCTCACCTTTTTACTTGATTAGTCAGCGCATCTGTGCCTTTTTTCTCTATTGATGGACTACTCATACCTCTGGTACCATGATGGAGTATATATTGTTCCACGGAGGATATATATATGTATATGTGGAAGTCTTGGATCGGGACCAGAAAATGTATACAGACTTCCCAAGTACGCTATGGGTCCCTTTTGTTGTGTGATACATTGAACCGAATGAGGATATACACATAAGTCCTACCTAGCTGTAGGGACAAGAGGTAGGTGTATATATTTGGTTGTGTGGCACTTGGTGTTGATGGTTCAACTGGTTTCTACTGCATTATCTGCATTCATATGCATTGTCCTTCACCAGTATAATTGGTTGTTGTTTGCACCCGTAGGTCTTGTGTGGGTGGGGGGGGGGGGGGGGTGTTATATGTTATGTTTTTTGCTTGTGCCTTCCTGACTTATGGGGGTCTGAGGTTAGGTTATTGTTTGACTATAATTGTGTATACTATGTTGGATTGATCGTTAGTTAATTAAATGGTTGGACTTGTTCCTATCTTGGATGTTCTTGACTAGGTTGTTGCAGGTTTGACCACTCTTGGGTGGTTATGTTGACTAGCGGTGTTTACCGTCGGTTTTTCTTGGTTGGTTGACTTTCGTGGTAGTTTCTTATCGTGGTTAGATTGTCTGACTAGCTTCTCTAGGTATATTCTCTTGTCTTGGTCTTTCGTTCGTTGCATCCTATTTCCTTATTTCTATTATCTTTAATTGTATAGTATCTCTTCTTTAGTTGCTTGTATTGTACTTTTCTTATTTACTTGTTGTTTATACTTGTATTGTCTTTGGAGCTCAGCAGGTCTATGCCTACTGAGTACCGCTTGTTAGTACTCATACTACACTTCTGCATCCTAGAGATCTTAGTACGAGTTCTCACCGTTGATTTGGTTTTTGTGCGGATTTGCTTTTGAGATTTAGAGACTGAGGTAAGCTCTTGACGTTTGGAGTTGCGGATCTCCATTTGTTTTGGCTAGGACTAGTCTTTATATCGTATTCGGAGACCATCTGTATTTATTTGGATTTGAAAAGTCTTGTACATCTATAGGAGCTAATATTTCAGCTCTTGAATATTACGTTCTAATAAATTTTAACAATAAAAAATTAATGGACTAAATATAAAATCTTCTAACAAATAAAAAGAGATTTGAACAAAAAGAAGAAATAATGGGTACAGCTAAATGTTCTTGATTATAGCGATAAGTTAATAATGATGGTAATAGTTTTATAATAAAACTATATAAAAGGCTACCAATTAAAGCAGAAAATTGTTACTCAAAGGTGACACGACAAAGAAACAATTGAATGGTTAACTAGATCAAAGGAAAGTTGTTTTCACCCTTTATTATTATTATTATAGGATTAATTATTATGAAATTTGTTTCCAAATTCCTTTGACCCCAACTGTCTAATGATGTGGACCATAATTTAACATTCATAAATCATACCCTATTGTGGATGTTGGAAACATATGAATCTTTGGTACACAAATCTGGTTGGTTGCAGTTAGACTGACCATATCTATCTATATTGTGATTTGTGTCTTAAGTACTAATGCACCAAATGTCACTAGTTCAGGGCAATGAGTTAGTTGAACCCCTCTGTGACAAGAACCGAAAGACAAAAAGTCGTCATTTTTTTTAATATTATGTTAAACTGCTTTTACAATACGGTTTTTTTTTTTTTTTTTTTTTTTTTTTTTTTTTTTTTGTTAAAAGGTTATTTTAACTAAAAGACAACACATTATTCAGCAAACGAAAAAAAGTGTTAAAAATGTTTTTAAATTTTATGAAATTGAACAAACATATCCTAGTTAATAAGTTGGTCTAAAAATGTCCTTATGATTTATATTTTGATCCAAAAATATTATTATCTTCCATAGTTTAGTCCAAAAATACTCTTATCATAACTTAATGTGTCAAAATTGTCCTCTTTAAAATTAATATGTCCTTTATTATCTCTTTGAACATATTAGTTTTCTAATACAATAATATTTTTATTAACAAATTTTTATCCTACGTTACTTTTAAAAAAATAATTTTAAAAAAATCCTTATTTTATTATAATTATTTTTATCGTTTTCTAAATGAAAATTAATGATGGATTTACTATGATCTTATATGTATATGTGGCATATATTATCCGTTAAGAGGGTACATTAAGTTATTCCATTTTAATTGATGAAATGAGATTAAGAAGAAAAAAATATTTTCCACATTTTTATTAGTTAAAGTGATTTTACAAGAAATAAAACTAGATTAGGGTTCTTTAAAAGTAATATTTTTATGGAAAAACTACGTAAAATGAAAAATATTTAGAGTATATTATGTAATATAGTTATAGTTTCGATTATTTTTAAAATGTGGCTACAGTTTTGCGAAATTTTCTATTGAATTTTCTAATTGTATAAATCCATAATTTGTATAATTCGGTTGTATAAATCAAGAATTTGTATAATTCCGTTTGGATTGTATAAATACATAATTTGTATATGCTTATTTTGTTTAATTCGATTCCTAATTATATAAATTCAAAATTTGTGTATGATTATCCTAGTACGATTTATGAAAAATTCATAATAAATTATTATGTTTGTATATTGGCAAGCAAAATATACAAACAAAGTTCTGAAAAATTCCTAATTGTATAAATACATAATATGTATATACTTAATATTTTTGTATATTCGCAAGCGAAATATACAAATAGGCAAGCAAAATATACAAATTGCAACCTTCATAGAAAACATAACTATAGTTATAGAGCGCAATTATTGAAACTATAACTTTTGAGCCTTGTTATGTCTATTATCTTTGTTATTTACCATTTTTGTATATTGGCAAGTGAAACATACAAATGGAGTTAAGCAAATTCCTAAATGTATAAATACAAAATTGGTATTTACTTACCTTATTTTTATATTCGCAAGCGAAATATATCTTTGTTATTTCTGAAATTTTTCTCTTTTATGAGAACAAAATGTGTTTAAAAGAAAAAAAAAATCTATTTATTTGAAAAATGATATTTTTGATCTATTTAATAATAATAGGGGCATTTTTGGCCCAAACTATTAATGAAAAGGACATTTTTGGACCAAAGTATTGACGACAAGGACATTTTTTAATCAAATTATAAGAGGAAGACATTTTTATTCATTTCACATAGTTTAAGGATATTTTTTATTCATTTTTCGTGAAAATTAATTGAAGAAGAGAAAATTGAAAAATGAAAATAAATTAGGAAAAAGATTGAAGGAATCAAATTCTCAAATTGTAAGGCGAGCATATTAAACTACGTACAATTTTTTCAAAACAATGTTAAAGAAAATTGTCACCTTATTTTCTTTGTTTCAAGCAGTAATTAATCAGTCTTTCAAGAACCTATATTAAATTTTAAAGAGAGAAAGCAATTACAACATATTTTATGCTAAAAGAGTTGGAGTTTTATGATATAAAATTAAAAGCAAACAACTCATTAATCAGAAATGAAACTATATGCTAGCACAAGTAAATAGATATAGGTATACAGCAAAAAATAAATAATAAAATAGTTTTATTAGAAACTTAAAAATTATTAAAAAAAAAATAAAACAATTAAAAATTAATAATAATTGAATTGCTTGATATTTATCTAGTTAAACCAATTATTGTAGTCTAAAATTAAACATGAGCGTGGCCTTTTTTATTATTTTTTTTTATTTTTTATTTTAGCAATGAAGTACGGTGAACTACTACGGACAGAAAGAGTGGACAATAAATTTAGTCCCTATGTGGCCTGCACCTGTCTTTCTTTCAATAAATGTTCTTTTGTTTTTTTTTTTATTTATTTCATAAAATCAATTTTTCTTTCTTCTCCTTCTTCCTATGCAAAATTCTAGGAAAAAAAAAGGTTTGTTATGGGAACCTCTATCTCTATATGAGGTGTTAAATAGATGTATTGGACTAAATTAGGCTAAATTAGTAAATTATTGAGTATTTAACCAATTCAAAACTTATATAAGTTGAGATGGGCTAAAAGCGAGTTATAATACATTTTTCTCATTTTTATTAAGTTTAAATTATTTTATTTTATTTATAAATTTTTAATAGCTCATATTATTTTTTTCATGATTATAAATAACATATTAAATAAAAAATTATTTGACAAAAATTTTTAATGACTCAATTTGAGATATATCTCAATTCGACTTTAATGAGATGAAATAATTTGAGCTATAAATAAAAGGATTAATAATTCACCCAAACATAAATAAATTGAACGATTTGGATTTGATTTGTCATCCATAACCCCAGGGCCGGCTCAACATAGTTCGAGGCCTAAAGCCAAATTCTAATTAGAGGCCAAAAATTTAAATAAACTCTATTTGTATTTATTTATTTTTCTAAATTTTTAGATGTAAATTATAACTTAAAATCTTTTTTTATAAATGGTTTTATAAAATACTTTTTTTTAATTATTAATTTTAAGTAAAATTTTATCAATTCATTGAAAAACATCATTTTATTGAGACAATTATTATATGAATTGATATGAAAAGTTATGAAGAAAAAAAAAGAATTTGTATACACTTTGTTCAACATTATCAAAGATTTGAAAAAATAAAGTGCAAAAGGAGTTAAAAAGGATAAATAATGTGAGTGTCAGCGAAGAAAATGTAAAAATTCAAAACAATATTTTCTTAATTTCTTCTATTTTAATAGGTTTAAGAAGATTATATATATATATATATATATTACTTTTTATTATAAATAATTAATTTTTTTTCATAAAAAAATTAAACAATTTATTATTTGTAGAAATTTGAGGCCCCAAAAATTGGGGGGCCTAAGGCAGTGGCCTTAAAATTTTAAGGCAAGAGCCGGCACTGCATAACCCCATACATATTTATCATGTGCATGAAGCTACTTACTCAATCTCATAATATTCAAAGTAATAGTAAATATTCTTAATCTAACTTACTATCAAATTAGGCAGACAAGGTGTCAAGCCCAAGGCGTAACGTGCTGACCAATATTTAGAACCATGGTTGGCCTCAAGTAAATTCTTGATCTAACTTACTATGTACTGAAGGCTATAATACATGTGCAAAAAACTTTTAAAATATGAACATCCAATAAATTCAAAAAACAAACTCAACAACTTTTAATAAAGATATATAAAGATATTTCAATAGAATGTTTCAATAGAAGTATTAAATATAAGCAGGTAAATAAAATAAGCATAAGCAGGTAAATAAAGCAGAATAATGTTGTAAATCTTACTCAATACTTCCTCTCTCTTTTAGATTTATCATGTTAAATTATGATGTAAATACCCTAATTTCGCCGTATTAATATATATAAACGTTTTTTTTTTTATCTTACCCTGTTCATCTCTTCCTCTTAACCGTTATTCTTAAAAACTTCATCTTTAGCCCCACCCTGGATATTTATCTGGCAACAACTTCGTCCTTTTATCAAGCGGACTATCAAAGCCAAGAATTCTAGGAATTTACAGGTTAATCCATAGTCGTTATTTAAGTAATTAAGAGGCTAACCATATACTAAGGATAATCTTTTAACACATGTACAATAATTTACATTAAGCTAAAAACTTAAAATGTCATGAAAATAATAAACATATTTTTTGGGGAAATTTTGGGGAGTAAACATCGTAAAAACTTACATGATAAACTGAGAGAGGTTTCCCTTTCGGGAACCCCGAAAAGCTTCTTGAAAACTTAAAAACTTAAACACACAAACACACTTATTATTATTTAACAAAACTTTATACAAGGGAAAGTTATAGGGACAAGGTAATAAACATAAAGTTAGTAGGGAATTTGGAGGAGTTTTGGTAGGTAGTTTGTTAAGTTTTTTCTGCTCTACCTTTTCTCTCCTTCTGTCCGTCCTTCTCCTTGCTTTCTTCCTTTCTTATGTAGACTTAGAAGAACCAAAAAATGACGGTTCTAGATATACTACGTGGCCTTCATTATTAATGGCCGACAACTTGATAAGATTCCTTTAATAATGCAAGTCGAGTACTCATTGGGCCCCACAGTCACATGCATCATTAAGTTCATCTTTTTAGACTAATATTACAGACTGGTGCGTGTTATGTCAATAGTTTTTCCCTCTTTTGGAGGGTAGTGATAAAGTGATAACACACTCATTTTTACAAGATACTTAGTGGGTATCCCCACCTACTAATAAATATTACAAGACACGTAGTGAACATCTCCACCTAACATTTTGAAATTTTTGTACGACTTAATATTTCTTCTTCCGTATTTATCTCATTCTTGAAAATTTTCCACCTTCTTGCCCATGCCTTCTTTATTTTGTAGTTTTATCTTCTTGTCATTATGTTATTCCTAACTTTTGACTATTCTTTTTGCATGTCTTTTTTGCATTTTGCCAACTCTATTTTCATCTTATCTTGTGACTTTCCGTTGTCTTTCCTCTTTGATCTAAAATGAAGTCTTGAATTTTTTTTTAACTGTTTCAATACTTCTATTGAAACATTATATTGAAATATCTTTATATATCTAAAGCTTATATAATTGGTATCAGAGCGAGAAGTTTTTGGGAATAATCAATAGTATATATGAAAAAGTGAAATAATTTACTAATATGTATAGGTTTTATAGGAAAAATGACCTTAAGTTGTAATACAAAATTTAAACTTCAAGTAAACGATGTGTTAGAAATAATGGGAAATAAAGGTATAAAATTAATCAAACCAATAAAAATAAACCCAGAAGAATATGTAGGATTAGAAGGGAACTTAGATAAATTAAATAAGCCAAAGGTGTTTACTCCCAAGCAGCATTTAATGTATACTTGTTCTAAAGGAGAAACATCAATTAGATTTACAGACTATAATTATATTAGTCAAAGAGATTTAGATGACAATGAAACAGAAAGTACAATACAAACAGAACAAGAAGAATTCATGAATCTAGAATTAATACAAGAAGGGTATGAAGTAGAAAAAGCCATAGAAGAAGCAAAAAGACTATATCAAGAAAATAATATGATAGTTTTTAAGTGCAGAGGATGTAAAAAGGGTAAAATAGATATAATGGAAACAATAGAACATTTTAAAATATGTCAAGAAAAAGATGATAATTTAGCATATAGAATGGATGAATTAGAAGACAATAGAGAAGAAGACACATTATCCATACCTAGTTATATGGAACTAATGGAAGCAACAACTAGTTCACATAGCGCTAGTCCTTTCCAAAGAACTAGTGTAGCCTCGAATATTAACTACAGTATAGGTAATTTGCCTAGAAAACCGTGGATAAGACCTGATCAAGAAATAAAAGATAATATTAAACCAGCAGGAAAAAAATGCCTATAGAAGAACCTATTAGACTACAAGAAGGAGGAAAATAAAGGAAAAATATTAAATATAGCTGCACATGATCCACAAATGTGGAATGCAGTAATAGATTTATGGAAAGGTATAGTAGAAGCAGACTTTATTAAAAATTACCAGGATACTGATGCAGAAACTATGTATAGATATTTAGAAACCTTTTTAGGAGAATCTTGAAAGCAGTATGAGAATCATACAAATAGACTTACCCTCAAGAATTTCAAAACCTAATCGAATTAGGACCAAACCCAATAATTTTACAAATAAAATACATGTATTATTAACAGGAGAAAATCCCAATAGTGGCTTAGTAGCATTACAAAGAAATGTTGTACTTAAATTAGAACAATTAAGTATATCTAATTGGATGCACATAAAGAATTTTCTTAAAGACTATTTTTATTACTGTACCATTAGTGGAAATACATTTAATGAAGAATTAGGTAAAAAATTATTTAATAAACTACCAGGAGCTTTAGAAAGAGAAATAGAAGAAAGACGGTATAAAAGAGAAGGAGTGGTGCAAAACCCCACACTCTTATAGCCTATAGCACAAAAAATAAATCACATAATGAAAATACTAACAGAAAATGTACAAATATACAATTACAAAAGCAGTTAAAACAAAATAATGAAATGAACTTTTGTATGACAATGATATATACTACCCAAAGTTATGACAAAGAATTTAGTAAAACAAGAAAATATAAAAGAAGAACCGGATATAACCAAAGACCCTATAGACATAAAAAATATTTTTTAAGAAAGTCTTTAGCTAGAAAACCATATTTAAATAGAGATAGACATGTTAGAAGATATAGAAATGATAGAAATTACAAAAATAAGTTAGAATGTTATACTTGCGGAAGTATAAAACACTTAGCAAATACATGCCCTAAAAGAAATAATATGAAAACTATAAATTCTTAGTTAATAGAAGACTTTCAAGAAACCCTATTAAATGTAGATGAATATATGTCAGACACGGATAGTATATACTCAGTTGTTAGTCTGGATATAATAGAAGAAAGAAATTAATCAGACACATCTGATTCAGAAAATGATAATTTAATTAATGAAATAGGAATAGAAAGATATGAAGATTACCTAGACAATATATTAATAAATACTATGATGAATATCTCTCAAGAATGTAGTCATGAGTTTGAAAGACTAAAAGGAATAGATAGTAACCAATGTAATATATGTAAATGGTATCCTAGTAAAATAAATAGAGCAAAATGTAAAATTTGCTATATGGAAGCTTGTATTAGTTGTATAGAAAGTAAATTAAAACAAAAAGTAAATAAAAATGAAGAACAAGTCTATATAAAAGACCAGACTACTAATTTAAGACTAATAACTCTAGAAACAAGAATAAATGATTTAGAATAAATAATAACTAGGCTAGAAAAAGGAAAAGATAATGAAATATCAGATAAATTAAGTAGATTACAATTAAAGACTAACTGACTTATATTTCAGTATTAGACCAAGCATACGACCAGCTGGCCAAAAGCCAGCAGACAAAGGCAAGGGTATTGCCCAGCTAGACACTTATGCTCAGACTTTATTAGGAAGACAAAATTTCAGACCATTAAATACAACAGACAATTTAATGGAGTTAATCTATTTCGGTAAGTACAATTTAATTTCATACCCTAAGTGTTATTTATCATTTATAGTAAATCCAGACTGTAATATAGACAAGGCTCAACAATGTTTAGTAAACATATTTCAACAGAATGTTTCAATAGAAGTATTAAATATAAGCAGGTAAATAAAATAAGCATAAACAGGTAACTAAAGAAGAATAATGTTGTAAATCCTACTCAGTACTCCCTCTCTCTTTTAGATTTATCATGTTTAATTATGATGTAAATACCCTAATTTCCCCGTTTTAATATATATAAACATTTTTTTTATCCCGTTCATCTCTTTCTCTTAACCTTTATTCTTTAAAACTTCATCTTTAGCCCTACCCCAGATATTTATCTGGCAACAACTTCGTCCTTTTATCAAGCAGACTTTCAAGGCCAAGAATCCTAGGAATTTACAGGTTAATCCATAGTCGTTATTTAAGAAATTAAGAGGCTAACCATATACTAAGGATAATCTTTTAACACATGTACAATAATTTACATTAAGCTAAAAACTTAAAATGTCATGAAAATAATAAACATATTTTTTGGGGAAATTTTGGGGAGTAAACATCGTAAAAACTTACATGATAAACTGAGAGAGGTTTCTCTTTCGGGAACCCCGAAAAACTTCTTGAAACTTAAAAACTTAAACAAACAAACAAACTTATTATTATTTCACAAAACTTTATACAAGGGAAAGTTGTAGGGACAATGTAATAAACGTAAAGGTAGCAGGCAATTGGGAGGAGTTTTGGTAGGTAGTTTGTTAAGTTTTTTCTGCTCTATCTTTTCTCTCCTTCTGTCCGTCCTTATCCTTGCTTTTTTCCTTTCTTATATAGACTTAGAAGAATAAAAAAAAGACGGTTCTAGACATACTACGTGACCTTCATCATTAATGACCGATAACTTGATAAGATTTATTTAATAATGCAAGTCGGGTACTCATTGGGCCCCATCGTCACATGCATCATTAAGTTCATCTTTTTAGACTAATATTACAGACTGACGCGTGTTATGTCAATAGTTTTTCCCTCTTTTGGAGGGTAATGATAAAGTGACAACACACACAATTATTGGACGCGTGTTATGTCAACAGTTTTTCCCTCTTTTGGAGGGTAATGATAAAGTGACAACACACTCATTTTTACAAGACACTTAGTGGGTATCCTTACCTACTAATAAATATTACAAGACATGTAGTGGGCATCCCCACCTAACATTTTGAAATTTTTATATGACTTAATATTTCTTCTTCCGATTTATCTCATTCTTGAACATTTGCCACCTTCTTGTCCATGCCTTGCCCATGCCTTCTTTATTTTTGTAGTTTTGTCTTCTTGTCATTATGCTATTCCTAACTTTTGACCATTATTTTTGCATGTCTTTTTTGCATTTTTCCAACTCTATTTTCTTCTTATCTTGTGACTTTCCGTTGTCTTTCCTCTTTGATCTAAAATGAAGTCTTGAATTTTTTTTTAAGTGTCTAAGTTGTGTAATGCAATGGTATCAAAACTCATGCCTGAGTCATTATCTTCATAAGGGTCTTGTGAGTCTTGAATATTATTTATCTGTTCTTCGTCTGAACTGTGAATATTGTCTTCTGAATCATTATTTGGACTGGGAATGTCTTTGATAATATGTTTATCTTGGCTTTTATCTTGAAATTTTTTTTCTAAAGTTTGTGTGATTATTTTTTCTAATTTTTTATTTTTTTTCTTTTTAATGCTTCATTTGTTCTCAATGAGTCTTTTTGAAAATATTTAGGTAATCTCCTTCATGAGGAAGAAGACTCCTCTATTTCACTTTTTGGCAAACTGACAGCTTTTAACGGATTTGATAAGTCTTTACCGGTCAATGTTTGAACCGGACTAGCTGTATCATGCTCCGATACAGTAGAGTTCTTAGCATTCAGAGGGGAATACACACCCGTCTCATCCATTTTTAAATGAGATAGAGAACTCATATCTTTGGTATTATCTGCTGTTGGAACATATTTACTCTTAAAGGTCTCAAGCTATTTTACAAGTCTCATATTTTCTTGAATAAGAATTTCATTTTT
Organism: Solanum bulbocastanum; assembly: GCA_037074985.1. NCBI lineage: Eukaryota > Viridiplantae > Streptophyta > Magnoliopsida > Solanales > Solanaceae > Solanum > Solanum bulbocastanum. Next base: position 9,119,506 of record CM073603.1, on the reverse strand, counting down.
AGCATTGAGTCTTTTGAAACCTTCTATAATGGAAGAACAATGATCGCAAAAGATTATTTTATCTGAGTCTTTTTGGATATTATATTGTGGTGTTTGGTTTAGGCTTTGTCTGAAAGCTGGAGAAATATAATAATTAGGCCAGAGTATTCCTCTTGCATAGTCTAAAGTTTCAGTGAAATTATTAAAAGCTTTAAAAAGTGGGTTTTTATACTCATTTATAGAATCTACTACTTCTATCCAAGCTTGAAAAAGCCCTTTATTTTTTCCATGTATAACTACATAATATTTAAATTTATTATCTCTATTTTTATCTATTGACATGAAGCATTAGAAGCTACTATAAAATACTTAGTGTTTTGTTTGTTATATGTCATCCATAAATTATCTACTAAACATTGTTGAGCCTTGTCTATATTACTATCTGGATTTACTCTAAATGATAAATTACACTTAGGGTATGAAATTAAATTGTACTTAACGAAATAGATTCACTCCATTAAATTGTGTGTTGTATTTAATGGTCTGAAATTTTGTCTTCCTAATAAACTCTGAGCATAAGTGTCTGGCTGGGCAATACCCTTGCCTTTGTCTGTTGGCTTTTGGCCAGTTGGTTGTATGCTTGGTCTCATACTAAAATATAAGGCAGTTAGTCTTTAATTGTAATCTACTTAATTTATCTGATAGATCATTATCTTTTCCTTTTTCTCGCCTAGTTATTCTTTATTCTAAATCATTTATTCCTGTTTCTAGAGTTATTAGATTTAAATTAGTAGCCAGATCTTTTATATAGACTTGTTCTTCATTTTTATTTACTTTTTGTTTTAATTTACTTTCTATACAACTAATACAAGCTTCCATATAGCAAATTTTACATTTGGCTCTATTTATTTTACTAAGATACCATTTACATATATTACATTGGTTACTATCTATTTCTTATAGTCTTTTGAACTCATGTCTACATTCTTGAGAAATATTCATCATAGTATTTATTAATATATTGTCTAGGTAATCTTCATTTCTTTCTATTCCTATTTTATTAATAAAATTATTATTTTCTGAATCAGATGTGTCTGATTGATTTCTTTCTTCTATTATATCCAGACTAACAACTGAGTATATACTTTTCGTGTCTGACATACATTCATCTACATTTAATAGGGTTTCTTGAAAGTCTTCTATTAACTGAGAATTTATAGTTTTCATATTATTTCTTTTAGGGCATGTATTTGCTAAGTGTTCTATACTTCCGCAAGTATAGCATTCTAACTTATTTTGTAATTTCTATCATTTCTATATTTTCTAACATGTCTATCTCTATTTAAATATGGTTTTCTAACTAAAGACTTTCTTAAAAAATATTTTTTATTGCTATAGGGTCTTTGGTTATATCCGGTTCTTCTTTTATATTTTCTTGTTTTACTTGGTTTTTTGTCATAACTTTGGGTAGTATATATCATTGTCTTACAAAAGTTCATTTCATTATTTTGTTTTAACTTCTTTTGTATTTGTATATTTGTACATTTTTCTGTTAGCATTTCCATTATGTGATTTATTGTTTGTCCTATAGGCCATAAGAGTGTGGGGTTTTGCACCACTCCTTCTCTTTTATACCATTTTGCTTCTATTTCTCTTCCTAAAGATCCTGGTAGTTTATTAAATAATTTTTTACTTAATTCTTCATTAAATGTATTTCCACTAATGGTACAACAATAAAAATAGTCTTTAAGAAAATTCTTTATGTGCATCCAATTAGATATACTTAATTGTTCTAATTTAATTACAGCATTTCTTTGTAATGCTACTAAGCCACTATTGGGATCTTCTCCTGTTAATAATACATGTATTTTATTTGTAAAATTATATGGGTTTGGTCCTAATTCGATTAGGTTTTGAAATTCTTGAGGGTAAGTATTTTTGTATGATTTCCATACTGATTTACAAGATTCTCCTAAAAAGGTTTCTAAATATCTATACATAGTTTTTACATCAGTATCCTGATAATTTTTAATAAAGTCTGCTACTACTATATCTTTCCATAAATCTATTACTGTATTCCACATTTGTGGATCATGTGCAGCTATATTTAATATTTTTCCTTTATTTCCTCCTTCTTGTAGTCTAATAGGTTCTTCTATAGACATTATTTTTTCTGCTGGTGTAATTTTATCTTTTGTTTCTTGATCAGGTCATATCCACGATTTTCTAGGCAAATTACCTGTACTATAGTTAATATTCGAGGCTGCACTAGTTCTTTGGAAAGGACAAACACTATGTGAACTAGTTGCTTCTACCATTAGTTCTGTATAATTAGTTATGGATAATGTGTCTTTTTCTCTATTATCTTCTAGTTCATCCATTCTATATGCTAAATTATCATCTCTTTCTTGACATATTCTAAAATATTCTATTGTTTCCATTATATCCATTTTACCCTTTTTACATCCTCTGCACTTAAAAACTATCATATTATTTTCTTGATATAGTCTTTTTGCTTCTTCTATGGCTTTTTCTACTTCATACCCTTCTTGTATTAATTCTAGATTCTTGAATTCTTCTTGTTCTGTTTGTATTGTAGTTTTTGTTTCATTGTCATCTAAATCTCTTCGACTAGTATAATTGTAGTCTGTAAATCTAATTGATGTTTCTGTTTTAGAACTAGTATACATTAAATGCTGCTCGGGAGTAAACACATTCGGCTTACTTAATTTATCGAAGTTCCATTCTAATCCTGCATATTCTTCTGGGTTTATTTTTATTGGTTTGATTAAATTTATATCTTTATTTCCCATTATTTCTACCACATCGTTTACTTGAAGTATAAATTTTGTATTACTACTTAAGGTCATTTTTCCTATAAAACCTATACACATTAGTAAATTTTTTTCTATCTGTCTTTCCTTGTTTACAGCTCATCTTTTAAGATTATATTCTCTATATAATTTCCAATATATAAATCTTATATTCCTAAATGAAGGATGCTTTTTCATATATACTACTAATTATTTCCAAAAAACTTCATGCTCTGATACCAATTATATAAGCTTTAGATATATAAAGATATTTCAATAGAATGTTTATATAAGCAGGTAAATATAATAAGCATAAGCAGTTAAATAAAGCAGATGTAAAATAATATTGTAAATCCTACTCAGTACTCCCTCTCTCTTTTAGATTTATCATGTTTAATTATGATGTAAATACCCTAATTTCCCCGTTTTAATATATATCAACGTTTTTTTTATCCCATTCATTTCTTCCTCTTAACCTTTATTCTTAAAAACTTCATCTTTGGCCCCACCCCGGATATTTATCTGGCAACAATTTCGTCCTTTTATCAAGCGGACCATCAAGGCCAAGAATCCTAGGAATTTATAGGCTAATCTATAGTCGTTATTTAAGAAATTAAGAGGCTAACCATATACTAAGGATAATCTTTTAAAACATGTACAATAATTTACATTAAGCTAAAAAGTTGAAATGTCATGAAAATAATAAACATATTTTTTTGAGAAATTTTGGGGGGTAAACATCGTAAAAACTTACATGATAAACTGAGAGAGGTTTCCCTTTCGGAAACCCAAAAAAGCTTCTTGAAAACTTAAAAACTTAAGCGCACACACTTATCTCTATTTCACAAACTTTTTTACAAAATAAGGTAGTAAAACAAGGTAATAAACCTAAAGGTTAGAAGGAAGTAGGAGGATTTTTTGGTAGGTAGGTTTCTTAAGTTTTTTTTTTTATGCTCACTCTTTTTTCTCCTTCTGTTCGTCTTTCTCCTTGCTTTTTTCCTTTCTTATATAAACTTAGAAGAACCAAAAAATGACGGTTCTAGCATACTATGTGGCCTTCATTATTAATGGCCGACAACTTGATAAGATTTATTTAATAATGCAAGTCGGGTACTCATTGGGCCCCATCGTCACATGCATCATTAAGTTCATCTTTTTAGACTAATTGTACAGACTAGCGCGTGTTATGTCAACATTTTTCCCTCTTTTGGAGGGTAATGATAAAGTGACAACACACACAATTATTGGACGCGTGTTATGTCAACAATTTTTCCCTCTTTTGAGGGTAATGATAAAGTGACAACACACTCATTTTTACAAGACACTTAGTGGGTATCCCCACCTACTAATAAATATTACAAGACACGTAGTGGGCATCCCCACCTAACATTTTGAAATTTTTATACGACTTAATATTTATTCTTCCGTATTTATCTCATTCTTGAATATTTTCCACCTTCTTGTCCATGCCTTGCCCATGCCTTCTTTATTTTTGTAGTTTTGTCTTCTTGTCATTATGCTATTCCTAACTTTTGACCATTCTTTTTCATGTCTTTTTTGTATTTTTGCAACTCTATTTTCATCTTATCTTGTGACTTTCCGTTGTCTTTCCTTTTTGATCTAAAATGAAGTCTTGAATTTTCTTTTTTAAGTGTCTAAGTTGTGTAATGCAATGGTATCAAAACTCATGCCTGAGTCATTATCTTCATAAGGGTCTTGTGAGTCTTGAATATTATTTATATGTTCTTCGTCTGAATTGTGAATATTGTCTTCTGAACAATTATTTGGACTGAGAATGTCTTTGATAATATGTTTATCTTGGCTTTTGTCTTTAATTTTTTTTTCTAAAGTTTGTTTGATTATTTTTTCTAATTTTTTATTTTTTTCTTTTTTAATGCTTCATTTGTTCTCAATGAGTCTTTCTGAAAATATTTAGGTAATCTCCTTCGTGAGGAAGAAGACTCCTCTATTTCACTTTTTGGCAAAGTGACAGCCTTTAACGGATTTGATAAGTCTTTACCGGTCACCGTTTGAACCGGACTAGCTATATCATGCTCTGATACAGTAGAGTTCTTAGCATTCAGAGAGAAATTCACACCCATCTCATCCATTTTTAAGTGAGATGGAGAACTCATATCTTTGGTATTGTCTGCTGTTGGAACATATTTACTCTTAAAGGTCTCAAGCTATTTTACAAGTCTCATATTTTCTTGAATAAGAATTTCATTTTTAGCATTGAGTCTTTTGAAACCTTCTGTCATAGAAGAACAATGATCGCAAAAGATTATTTTGTTTGAGTCTTTTTGGATATTATATTGTGGTATTTGGTTTGGGTTTTGTCTGAGAGCTGGAGAAATATATTAATTAGGCCTAGGTATTCTTCTTGCATAGTCTAAAGCTTCAGTGAAATTATTAAAAGCTTTAAAAAGTGGGTTTTTAACCCCATTTATAGAATCTACTACTTCTATCCAAGTTTGAAAAGCCCATTTATTTTTGCCATGTATTACTACATAATATTTAAATTTATTATCTTTGGTTTTATCTGAAAAATATTGACATAAAGAATTTGAAGCTGCTATAAAATATTTAGTATCTTGTTTATTTTTTGTTTTCCTTTTTCTAACTTAATTATTCTTTGTTCTAAGTCATTTATTCTAGTTTCTAGAGTTTTTAGTCTTAAATTAGTAGCTTAGTCTTTTATATAGACTTGTTCTTCATTTTTATTTACTTTTTGTTTTAATTTACTTTCTATACAACTAATACAAGCTTCCATATAACAAATTTTACATTTGACTCTATTTATTTTACTAGGATACCATTTACATATATTACATTGGTTACTATCTATTCCTTTTAGTCTTTCGAACTCATGACTACATTCTTGAGAGATATTCATCATTGTATTTATTAATATATTGTCTAGGTAATCTTTATTTCTTTCTATTCCTATTTCATTAATTAAATTATCATTTTCTGAATCAGATGTGTCTGATTGATTTCATTCTTCTATTATATATAAGTGTCAGGTTGGGCTATGCCCTTGCCTTTGTCTGCTGGCTGTTGGGTAGTTGGCCTCATAATTGGTCTCATACTGAAATATAAATTAGTTAGTTTTAAATTGTAATCTACTTAGTTTTTCTGCTAAATCATTATCTTTCCCTTTTTGTAGCCTAGTTATTCTTTATTCTAAATCATTTATTCTTGTTTCTAAAGTTATTAGTCTTAAATTAGTAGCTTGGTCTTTTATATAGACTTGTTCTTCATTTTTATTTACTTTTTGTTTTAATTTACTTTATATACAACTAATACAAGCTTTCATATAACAAATTTTACATTTGGCTCTATTTATTTTACTAAGATACCATTTACATATATTACATTGGTTACTATCTATTCCTTTTAGTCTTTCGAACTCATGACTACATTCTTGAGAGATATTCATCATAGTATTTATGAATATATTGTCTAGGTAATCTTCATTTCTTTCTATTCCTATTTCATTAATTAAATTATCATTTTCTGAATCAAATGTGTCTGATTGATTTTTTTCTTCTATTATATCCAGACTAACAACTGAGTATATACTTTTCAATTCTGACATATATTCATCTACATTTAATAGGGTTTCTTGAAAGTCTTCTATTAACTGAGAATTTATAGTTTTCATATTATTTCTTTTAGGGCATGTATTTGCTAAGTGTTCTATACTTCCGCAAGTATAACATTCTAACTTATTTTTGTAATTTCTATCATTTCTATATTTTCTAACATGTCTATCTCTATTTAAATATGATTTTCTAGCTAAAGACTTTCTTAAAAAATATTTTTTAATGTCTATAGGGTCTTTGGTTATATCCTGTTCTTCTTTTATATTTTCTTGTTTTTCTAGGTTCTTTGTTATAACTTTGGGTAGTATATATCGTTGTCTTACAAATGTTCATTTCATTATTTTGTTTTAACTTCTTTGTATTTCTATATTTGTACATTTTTCTGTTAGCATTTCCATTATGTGATTTATTTTTTGTCCTATAAGCCATAAGAGTGTGGGGTTTTGCACGACTCCTTCTCTTTTATACCATCTTTCTTCTACTTCTCTTCCTAAAGCTCCTGGTAGTTTATTAAATAATTTTTACCTAATACTTCATTAAATGTATTTCCACTAATGGTACAATAATAAAAATAGTCTTTAAGAAAATTCTTTATGTGCATCCAATTAGATATACTTAATTGTTCTAATTTAATTACAACATTTCTTTGTAATGCTACTAAGACACTATTGGGATCTTCTCCTGTTAATAATACATGTATTTTATTTGTAAAATTATAAGGGTTTGGTCCTAATTCGATTAGGTTTTGAAATTCTTGAGGTTATGTCTATTTGTATGATTCCCATATTGCTTTACAAGATTCTCCTAAAAAGGTTTCTAAATATCTATACATAGTTTTTGCATCAGTATCCTGATAATTTTTAATAAAGTCTGCTACTACTATACCTTTCCATAAATCTATTACTGTATTCCACATTTGTGGATCATGTGCAGCTATATTTAATATTTTTCCTTTATTTCCTCCTTCTTGTAGTCTAATAGGTTCTTCTCTAGGCATTATTTTTTCTGCTGGTCTAATATTATCCTTTGTTTCTTGATCAGGTCTTATCCACGATTTTTTAGGCAAATTACCTGTACTATAGTTAATATTCGGGGCTGCACTAGTTCTTTGGAAAGGACTAGCGCTTGTGAACTAGTTGCTTCTTCCATTAGTTCTGCATAACTATTTATGGATAATGTGTCTTCTTCTCTATTGTATTCTAGTTCATCCATTCCATATGCTAAATTATCATCTCTTTCTTGACATATTCTAAAATGTTCTATTGTTTCTATTATATCCATTTTACCCTTTTTACATCCTCTGCACTTAAAAATTATCATATTATTTTCTTGATATAGTCTTTTTTCTTCTTCTATGGATTTTTCTACTTCATACCCTTCTTGTATTAATTCTAGATTCATGAATTCTTCTTGTTATGTAAATTGCAAAATCATGCAAAAAGTTATGACTCGACTAATTCGCTTATGAAGTCTCTAACATACTAAAGATAGGTTATCAGTATGAGACCCCAAGCTACCTGAATACTCTCCTAACACATACTAATTAATAATACTCTAGATAAGTTGGAGCCTTCCGAAAGTGAAAAGGTCTCACTAAAGGGAGGAAAGTGATCCTAATAATGCGTCTAGTGTCATAAGTACCTGAATTTGCATCATAAAATGATACAGAGCTTAATGGCATCATTACATGAAATGTATAGTATGTAAAATAGTTGAATGTAACTGTAACACTCCAAATATTTCTAAGTTAAGACCCGAGCTATTCTTTATTTACATGTAAGGTTGTATCGAGTGATTCTTAAATTGTTCTAAATTGTTAAGTTCAATTCTTTAGTGTGGGAATTGTTTTGGATATGAATTAAGGTCAGAAGAACCCCCTAGCACAAAGTTGAGTTGAAAGTTTCATTATCGATTAAGTTTTGATATAAGATTCTACTTAGGTCAAATTCAAATAATCATATCTCCCAGCACATAATGAATTGGGTGGCCTATGACCTATCAAATTGAAGGTCTTTGAGTCCTCTTTCCAATGCCACCAAATTTGCCTTAATTTGAGTTTGGATTAAAAAGTTATGACTATTTAACCATAGATTGCCATATCACAGTTTTCTGAGTCTATGAATGACGGATCCAACCTACTGGCCGTAGGCTAAACAACGACCCATCCTGTCAAGTCATCAGAAAAGTATTGCGAGTCAAATTTTGGGACTCAATTCCTATAGATCCATTCTACGGGCCATAAGAACTACTACGGGCTTTGTTTGGACCCGTAAATAGACTTTTGAGCCTTAAATTCAATATAAATTCCACGGATGGGATCTACGGTCCGTAGAACAAACCATGAACCGTAGATGGACCCGTACAAGGTTTTTTGTCAATTTTAAGAAGGGTATTTTTGTCTTTTCTCATCCCTTCTAAGCCTAAACTCCGACCATTTTCACCTAGTTAAGGGTATGAACGGTGTTAAAACATTTTTTTTATGTTCTTTAACACTTCAAATACTTAGAGCAAGAATTCAAGAGGAGAAAGGCTAGGGTTTTCAAGCATTCTTTGAATATCATCGATTTCACCAAGAGCTTTGTTCTTTTCAGGTATGTTAGGGTATCATTGTGTTGGACTAGTTCATCCTTACGCCCTACATCTATTTTCAAATCAATAAAAGAGTAACCTAGGGTTATAACCTTAGTTTTGAGTGTTCTTGAGATGAGTTGATATTGAGTTCTGAGTTCTTGAGTTTTTGATTCCTTTTTAAATTCTATTCCTAATAATTGAATTGCTATATGTTTTGCATTGAGACTCTTGAGTTGATTCATTCATGTCTATATTCCAGTATGAACCCTCTGAATTGAGTATTATTGAGATGAGTAGTATCGTTGAGTTTTGAGTTTTCTATATTGTTATTGTGATCCTTAAGTTGATTCGTTCATATCTATATTTCATCATGAACCCTTTTTTGAGTTATAACTTTTGAGAATCTTTTCAAGTCAACATTTGTGTTTTAAAGGAAGTTTTTGAGGAAGTAAGGAGGAATTTGAGAAAGAGTATAAGGAAACTAAGTATTTTTCAAATGTTTCAATTTCAAAACTAGATGATAATTTATCAAATAATTTAACTTCTCACTTCACTCCAGAAGGGTAGGTTCCATATCAACAAGACCTCTTTTCCTAGTGACAATGTCGGGGCATGAGTGCCCGATCATGAGACTACCTATTGAACGTCTGATGACACACAGAGTGAGGGTAACAAGTCAATTCCCCAAGGTCTAGTAAACTAAGGTGGTAGTGCAGAAGATACCTATGCATATGGAAAAGATCTATCTATGAAGCTTTTATTAGAAAGGAACGGAACAAAGCTCACCACTCAATGGAGAATAGAAGGATAAACTACGACACACTCACATTTTTTGCTTAATCTTTCACTTTCATTTCTCAATCCGACTCACTCCCAGCTACGGTTTGGACCTTTCGCCTGCTTAGAAGTGGATTCGAACCACTAACACAAGGATTTTCAGTCCTTTGCTCTAACCAACTGAGCTACTTGAACCGCTTTCCTAAACTGGTTACTTTACCAACTATTCAAATATCAACTGATAATTTAATAATTTGCCAATAAATCCATTCACAATTGGTAATAGTTACCATCCAACTCAACATTGATATGTAATATAACCAACTAAAAATTAATATGTTGGTAAATTTTAAAAATGTATTAATGATCGGTTGGTGTATTACCAACTATTTTAATTATGTTAGTAATTTACAAACTACAATATTTATTCATCAACAAAATTTCCAACTGATTGGATATTTGTTGGCAAGTTTACCAACAAATTACATTTCGTTACTAATTTACCAACACAATTATATTTGGTTGGTAAATTTAGCAACAAAATCTTGTTGTTGGTAAATGGTCGGTTAGTAATTCATTGGTAATCTGTTACTCCCTCCGTCCCATTTTATGAGACAACATTTGACTGGGCACGGAGTTTAAGAAATAAATGAAGACTTTGAAATGTTTACCAAATTGCCCCTTCAAAAAATAGTCATATTAAAAAGTAGACTCACTTTTCTCTCTCCACATAAATGTATTGGAGTACTATCTTTAAGATTAAGTGGGACCAACAAGGGTAAAAGAGGAATTGTACCTTTAAATACTTACCATATAAGGAAATGTGACATTCTTTTTGGGATTGACCAAAAAGGAAATGGTGCCACATAAAATGGGACAGAGGGAGTAATAAATTACGTAAACACATGTCTTGTCATATTTACCAATCGATATATAATTCGTTGATAATATTACCAACAAAAGGTGTGTGTTAGTAGTATTTCAGTTGGTAATCTATTGATAGAAAGCTGCTTAATTTGGCGCCAGTTTTTTCCATTGTATTTACCAACTAAAATATGTAGTTAGTAATATTTTGATTGGTAATCTATTAGAATTTTGTTGTTAAGTTTTAAAATAAAATTCAATTAGAAGTACGTTGGTAATTTGTTTGTAAAATACTAAAAAATTTAAGTTGTTAGTAAAATCCATGGGCAATTTGGGGTTTTTTGGTAGTGAACAGAGTGAAAGTTAACAACCCAATCAATTGTCTATCTTTAGCACAAAATTCCAATTCCAAATATCAATTACACCTAAAATTTATACATTCAAAATAAGAAAAGGGAGAAAGGGTGAAAAGATGTTACTATTAAGAACTCCATCTTCAATCTGAAATCTTAATTGTAAGGAAATTTGTTGTCCAAAATAAAAATCCCAAGCTATAAACTATCTATTACAATAGAGAGTTTTTCAACTATGAAAAAGATAGGAATTAAAAATATATCCATCAAAATGATTGTGCATGAATGTAAAATGGATTTTGGGATCAAAATGTGAATTTCAAATTCTTCCTAGACGTGCCTGACATTTGCTCTTCGGTTCGTGAGATTTAAACCACTCGATCATGATGGGTCATTTCCAGCTAACTCTGATCGCAATCATTGACCATTCTATCGCAAGGCTTCAGATTTCAGTTGATTGCGATTACAACCTTTTTACCATGCGTCAGAATGAATAAGCTCCTGCCAGTTTAATTTTTACCTTTTTGTCCTCTTTTTACCTCAATTTCACTTTGTTTCTTCAAATATCTTCTAAATCCTTTTTTCACTTCATCATTCTGAAAATATGAAGAAAACCACATTAAAAACACCAATTCTCATCTAAACGAGACAAAAATATAAGCTTTAAGACAAGATAAGCATTTAAAAATATCCACTTATCACACCCCAAACTTAAACTATTGCTTGTCCTCAAGTAAGATGGAATCAAAGCATAAAGAACCTATTCAATTCAAGCACACCAATTATCCCTTAAGCACTAGAACATTACTTCATTTGGTACTAATAAATTTTTACCGCATACAAAATCTTCACGAAAGAACTCCCGTTATTTCTCATATCGATTTTTCAGTAATCAAGAATAATTAAGTGACAACAACCCAAACTCAAGAAGTGACTCTAATTCATTAGTTCCTGACGGAATTTTCATCCAAGAACATTTACTTAGAATGTTGACTAAAGTTAAATTTAGGCCTTAACTTGAAATTTAAACTGCATAATCACACAAACTCGTAATAAAAACCTTGGGAGTCATGACAACCATGCTACTAGCCTTAAATGACCCTTACTGAGCTAATGACAACGTCAAAATTATATTCTAAGGTCATATTATTGAAGTTTTGATTAGAACTGGCCGCTCAAGGTTGAAAAAGCTCCAAACCACTAAAATTCGCATAAAAACCAAACGAATGATAAGGTGACCAAACTGTCAATCCAAGCAAGTTATAAATGACTTAGGATTGCTATAGGAATGCTCTAAACGATGAACATGAGGCATTGACACAGAAATGACGTTAAGGTCATTAAATAAATTCTCTTTAACAAACACACTACAAGAAGGGTAGGAAATCTAGTGTTGGTGTAATATACCATAAATATACTAAATTATAGTTGAAATAAAATAAATAAAAAAAGTATTGAGGCTATGGCATGGATATCTCGCTCTCTATAAGAAGATTCAAGCCCACTATGACATAAGCTACACGATCCAACAATATATCTCTTGACTTGTGCCCTCCAAGATATAACAACCCAACAACATGTACAACTCAAGCAACTTTGAATTATTTGAAGATACAAATGTGATGACCCAAGGGTACCCCCTAGACGTAACAAGGCACATAGAACCCTGAAAGGCACCATGTAAGCCACTTAGCATATCATAACATAAAGCATTAGAACAATAAAGAGTAAAAACGCATTCAAGTCCAAAATTTTCCTAAAGGAAAGCGAAAGTCTAGACTTGCCTCAATTAGTCATCTATTACAATACTTGAATCAAATTGGGCCTAGCCCATACAACATGTCCAAAAATGGAAATACGATAAAAGAAACTACAATGATGAAATTCATCCTCGGATCTTGAGAACTCACCACAAGCAAGGATAAATGAACAAATCCAAGCTCTAGCCACAATGGGGACCACCTTGAGAATCGAACCCTACACTTGGGGAAAATGTAGGAAAATATGGGTTAGTACAAAAGTGTACTAAGTATGATAGCCATGCATGAAATCATGAAAACATGCTAAAAGGGACAATTTAGTTGAATGCATGCCATTTGCTAAGTCAAAGCATCATTTTAAATATAAGGGAAAAACACAAGTCATAAGCATAATCAATTCATAGTCCATCATAACATAAGAGGAACAGATTATAAATATCCTCAAAACATACTGATGTACCATGAATTTACGGTATTTTTGATACATTTCACTTGAGAGTTGTGTATGTTTAGGGCTATTTTATATAAGTTTATATGTGTTTTTCTCATGTTTGCAGGGAATAGGTTCAGGTGCGGAAACTTGAAGACACAACAGAAAGAAGTGCAGAAAAGAGAATCTACAGAGGTAACTTACGGATCGTAGGTCCAGTTACACCCCGTAGATGATAGTCGTAGAAGGGAAAGAAAGGCATTGTTGAAGATCAGGGAATTCTTGACCAAATGTGGAACCACGGTTATGACTTACGTACCGTACATTGATCTATGAACCATACTGTTGCTCCGTCAAATCGTTCAGAGATTGGTTCCAGTACTTGATGCAGAAAGAATCTAAGTGTGGAGTTAACGGACCGTAGATTGACTTACGGTCCGTACTGTTGAATCGTCGATTGCAACAAAGATTTTGCAAATTTTGAAGAAAGAAAAATTGCCTAAGTCCTGATCCACGGAAGGGACCTACGGACCATAGGTCAGTCTCGTAGAATGAAGATGCATCCTGCAACTTTATTTCCTTATTTCGTTTTCTTTTTAGTTACGACTTATTTTTCTATATATATAGGGTATGTAAACCTCATTTTTGGAGGTTAGACATTATTATTTTTGGTTCTAGTTTTGGGTTTGCGAGATTAACTTGCAACTTTAGCAATTCTTAATTTCCAAACCACATTTTGGTGACTTTTACTTTGAAATTCAAGTTGAAATGCAGGGATTATATTACTCTACTACGTAAGTTCATGATTTATTCTTCAAACATTATGAATTGTTTTCTTGCTAATATGAGTAACTAAATCCACAACTAGGGTTTTGGGAACCATAATCGATTAATGAAATATGAATCGTAACTAAGTAATTCTCGAATAGTGTTTTGCATGCATTGATAATTCTTTCATCTAGAAGTCTTCTTAACAGTGCGTAACGTTAGAACTCGCCTTATTGCTACTTGCCGGACCAAGGAGGTAGTTAATAAGAGAAGAATTATCAACATAGATTTAGTGTGATACAATCTAATAGAATTAATGTCGATTGCGAGGGTAAAAACTAAGCCATACATCGATGTGACGTCTAATATGAGGTAATGGTAAGGGTTAGTAAATTATACACATGTAGCCTGACCAAGGTGCGGGGTGAAATTCTCTAGATGCTGGACCAAGGATTTAGAGATACATAACTTATCGCTTTGCATGTAATACACTAGGAAGAAATTTTTATTACTAGGATTACGGAGTTATGAGCTTATGGGGAACACGTACGCCCTAGTTTCCTTCTCAATTTGATAACAACAAAAGTTTGAATCTTGCTTACTTATTACTTTCATAATTTCCAAAATTTATTACACAATCCCCCCCCCCCCCCCTTACTTATTTGTCTCGGAAATATATTGGCTAAACGAATATAATCGTTATTAAACTTAAGTCTAAACCATATTCCTCGTGGGATCGACCCCAATCTACAAGTTGGGTTCTTTACGTGAAACGATCGCTTATGCTTCTAAAAAGAGGTGTAATTTGAGCGTATCAAATTTCGGCGCCGCTGCCGGGGAATAAGGCTTTTAGATTAAGTTTAATTGCATTATTGAACTTTAGTCAAATATTTCCTAATTTTACTTTTTCTTTTGTTTTTGTCTCTCTCAGGGTCTTACTCTAGTGTGTACCAAGTACAAGGAGCCAAAGCGAACTACTTACTCCCTACAATCCTGAACTGAATAGAACTTTTCGGAGAATGAATAATCAAGGAGTTTTGGTTAACCCTATTGGTGGAAAGTTAGGTGAAGGTGTTGGATTGCAACCTCCCAGGGTAACTACTGTGAATAATCAGGCTCCAGTTGAGAATAGATTGGGAGATTCACTGAGGGCACAGGAACCACAGGGACCACATCTGCATGAAAATATTAGGGTCGACCTTAATAATACCAATTATGATGGACCTCTTGTCCTACTGCCTCTACCTCAGGGGCATATATTTATGGTGACCAGTAGCTGGATGCAGATGCTTACAGTGAAGGGCTTGTTTGTAGGGTTTCTAGCGGATGATCCACATGCTCACATAGCCAAACTTAATCATATCTGCAAACGTTGTATAGATCGACCGGATTGGGATATGAACGTCATTGGGTTGCGTGTATTCCCCCTATTATTGACCAGATATCCTGCTGTGTGGTTCAATGAACTCCCTTACAACTCAATCTATACATGGGTGCAGTTGACAGAGGCGTTTTTATCAAGATTCTTTCCAGTGTCCAAGAAGTTGAACAAGAAGGATAAACTCAACAACTTTGTAGCATTACCTGGAGAGTCTGTGAGTAGTTCTTGAGATAGGTTCACTGCCTTCATAAGGGGTGTCCTGAAACACCGTATTGATGATGAGTTGCTGAAGGAGTACTTCTACCGAGGACAGAATGATAATGGTAAGGCAACGCTCGATACTGTTGCGTGAGGTTTGTATGGTTAATGCACTTTTGTACAAATTACAGAGAAAATGGAGAATATATCTAGAAATAATAAAGCTCGGAGCACTAGAAAGTCAGACACTGGGAGGAGCACATTTGTCGTTCAAGCTATAAACAACCAGCCCGCAAATGAGATTCGCGAGAAGATGGCACAGATGAGAGAGTTGGTGTTAAAGCATGTGACTGGAGGAGCGAAAAAGGTAAATGTTGTGAACTATTTGACTAGAACTCCACCACCGATAGAGGAGTATTATTTTGAAGAGGATGCTTATGCGGTGAATGAGCAGACGGGGGGTTTCTAACCAAACACCCAAGGTTCCAACATGGATAATTGGTGCCAAGGTCAAGGAAACCAAGGTCGGAACTATGGAAATTACAACCGCGAGGGTCAATATGTCTAGGATGGGAACTTCAATCGCGACAACAATTACAACCGAAATAACTATGGCAACAGAAACGATCGGGCTGGACCTTATGTTCCTTCTCAAAGTCAGGATTCTGCTCCTAGGGAAGCTGGAGGTAATATGTCACGTATTGAGGATATGATGTAGAAAATGATGAGGAGGTTTGACGCAACTGATGAGAATGTGAAGGAGATGCGAAATGACTTGTTTTGTATTGGTCAAAAAGTTGACGCCCACACAGTGTCGATCAAGCATCTTGAGCTACAGATGACTCAGTTGTCGACTACAGTAAGACCACGTCAACCTAGCACTCTTTCTAGTAATACTATCTAAAATCCAAAGAATGATGGACATTACATGGCAGTCACGACTCGATTAGGTAAGTAGACGATTGATCAACCTATGCCATCTGGGGTAGAAACTGATGCTAGTAAAGATGGTGATGTGGTTGAGGTGACTGGTGAGTCCGAGAATGAGACAAAGAAGGAAGAGGAGGTAACTCAAAAATTTATCCCCATACCCAGACCTCCACCTCCTTTTCCCACAAAGGTTAGTGAAAAAGACTGAAGAAAGCAAATATTGCAGGTTTATTAGCATGTTCAAGTAGCTTTCCATCAATGTTCCGTTGATAGAGGCTTTGGAGCAAATACCTGGGTATGCAAAATTTATGAAGGATATGGTGACAAAGAAAAGGCTCATAAGCTTTGAGGATGATGATAGATTGCAACATTGTAGCGCTATCGCTACTAGGTCCCTTGTGCAGAAGATGGAGGATCTTGGTGCCTTTACTATTCCATGTTCCATCAGGTTGTTGCATTTTGCCAAGGCATTGTGTGATTTTGGGGCTAGCATTAATCTGATGCCATTGTCGATTTACAAAAAGTTAGGGTTGGTAGATCCAAAACCAACTATGATGCGATTGCTTATGGCCGACAGAACTGTGAAGACGCCCATAGGTGTGCTCCATGATGTACTAGTGAAAGTGGAGTTGTTCATCTTTTCGACAGATTTTGTGATTCTTGACTGCGAGGTTGATTTTGAGGTTCTCATCATTCTTGGTAGACTATTTTTAGCTACAGGGCGCACTTTGGTTGATATGGAAAAGGTGCAGATGAAATTCAGACCAAACAATGAAGAGGCGACTTTCAATAATTGTATCTATAAAGTAAAGTAGTGACTCCAAACAGTATCGGCGATAACCTATAGAATTGAGAGTGTTTCTGAGGTGTAGGTTGAGGAGAGACAAGGTGTTGAGGCATTAGCAGCGGTTATGATGCACTTCAACAGTGATGGTATTGAAGAGTATGATGAGTTGGTCGCCGCACTTGATAAGTGTGAATATCGGTCAAAACTAAAGAAGTTGGAGTTAGACATGAAAAATCGTGAGTCCCCACCTGTACGATCGTCTATTGAGGAGGCATCGAAATTAGATCTTAAGGCTCTACCACCGTATTTGAGGTACGTGTTCTTGGGTGAAGATGATACTTTACCGATCATTATTGCGTCTGATTTGAATGGGCAACAAATAGAGTGTTTGGTTGCCGTATTGAAGAGGTTCAAGCGAGACATTGGGTGGCCTATTACGGATATTATTGGGATCTATCCTAGTATTTGTTCTTATAAAATCCAACTCATGCCGGATCACAAGCCTAGTATTGAGCACCAAAGAAAACTATATCCACCTATGCAAGAGGTAGTTAAAAAGGAGATCATCAAGTGGTTGGATGCTAGAGTTATTTATCTCATTACCGATAGTAGTTAGGTGTGTCCAATTTAGTGTGTGCCCAAGAAAGGTAGGATTACTTTGGTTCCTAATAAGAGAAACAAGCTTGTTCCGATGCAGCCCGTGGCTGGATGGAGAGTCTGCATGGACTATCAAAAGTTAAATGCTTGGACAGAAAATGACCATTTCCCTATGCCATTCATGGATCAGATGCTGGATAGACTGGTGGGTAAAGGTTGGTATTGTTTTCTTGATAGTTATTCGAGCTACAATCAGATTTCTATAGCTCTGGAAGACCAAGAGAAGACCACCTTCACTTGCCCTTATGGGACATTCGCCTTCAAACGGATGCCACTTGGGTTGTGCTATGCTCCAACAACCTTCCAGCGCTGTATGATGTTAATATTCTCTAATATGGTGGATGACACTATTGAGGTTTTCATGGATGATTTCTCGGTGGTGGGTGACTCTTTTGATCGTTGTCTGGATCATTTGGCTGAGGTGCTTAAGAGGCGTGAAGACTTCAATCTAGTGCTCAATTGGGAGAAGTGCCATTTTATGGTGAAAGAAGGTATAGTGCTAGGTCACCAGATTTTTGATAAGGGCATTGAGGTAGATAAAGCGAAAGTTGAGGTAATATAAAAACTTCTTCCACCTATCTCTGTAAAAGGTGTTAGGATTTTTCTTGGGCATACAGGTTTTTATAGGAGGTTCATCAAAGATTTCTCAAAAAATGCACATCCGTTGTGCAAACTGCTCGGGAAAGAGTGTAAGTTCTATTTTGATGATGCTTGTCTAAGAGCATTTGGAGAGTTGAAGGAGAAGTTAGTTACTGCACCTATCATTATTTCACCAGATTAGGGACAACCGTTTGAGGTAATGTGTGATGTGAGTGGACTAGCACTTGGTGTGCTATTGGGATAGAGGCGAGAGCAAATTCTCCATCCTATTTATTATGCTAGCAAAGCTCTAAATGTGGCCCAAAAGAACTATACAGTAACTGAACAAGAGATTCTTACGGTGGTTTACGCATTCGAAAAAATTTGGTCCTACTTGCTTGGTACTAAGGTCATAATGCGTACTGTCCATTCTGTACTGAGGTATTTGATGGCGAAGAAGGATGCGAAACCAAGGTTAATTAGATAGGTATTGTTGCTACAAGAGTTTGACTTTGTGCTAAAGGAAAGAAAGGGTACTGAAAATCAAGTTGCCGATCACTTGTCCAGATTAGAGGAAGAGGCGATGCTAAAGCTTGGTGATAGGGCTGAAATCAATGATGTTTTTCCTGATGCACAAGTATTGGCTGCTTCGTATGATTTGATTCCTTGGTTCGTAGACTTTGCTAATTATTTGGCAAGCGATTTGGTGCCTCCGAATTTGTCTTCTCACCAAAAGGAAAATGTTTATGCATGATGTGAAGAAGTTCTTTTGGGATGAGCCTTATTTGTATCATAGTTGTACCGATGGGATTATTTGTTGCTGTGTGCCAGAGGTTAAGATGATGGGTATACTAGAGGTGTGTCATTCATAGCCTGTTGGTGAGCATCATAGTGGTGTTCGGACTGCGCGTAATTTTTTTTAGTGTGGGCACTATTGTCCCACCATCCACCAAGATGCTCATGATTTCGCCAAGTCTTGTGATTGCTGCCAAAGAGAAGGAGGAATTTCAAAGAGGCAAGTGCTTCATATGAATTCGATATTGGTGATTGAGTTGTTTGATGTATGGGGCATTTATTTCATGGGTCCCTTTGTGAGCTCACATGGGATGAAGTATATTCTTGTTGCGGCTGATTAAGTGTCGAAATGGGTGGAAGCAGTTGTGCTCCCCAATAATGAAGGTAAAAGTGTCACCGCATTCTTGAAAAAGAATATCTTCTCCAGATTTGGTACACCTAGGGAAATTATTAGCGATTGAGGTTCCCACTTTTGTAATAAGTTGTTCAAAGAGCTACTTGAGAAATATGGTGTCCGCCACAATGTAGCCACTTCTTACCATCCGCAGACTAGTGGACAAGTTGAAGTGTCCAACAGAGAGATCAAACAGATTTTGTCAAAGATTATGAATGCCAATAGAACAGATTGGTCAAGGAATCTTGATAATGCTCTATGGGCCTATCGCACCGCATTCAAGACTCCTATAGGTATGTCTCTGTACCAACTTGTATATGGAAAGTCTTGTCACTTACCGGTAGAGTTAGAGCATAAGTCCATGTGGGCGATGAAGAAGCTTAATTTGGATTGGGGAGCCGCATCAAATCAACGGTTAAATGACTTAAATATGCTTGATGAGTTTCGCCTAAAATCATATGAAAGTTCAGCCTTGTACAACGAGAAGATGAAGAGGTATCATGATCAACGAATTGAAAAGCGAGAATTTGTTGTGGGTGATCTTGTGCTTCTATTCAAATCTAGGTTGCGCTTATTTCCGAGCAAACTCAAGTCCAAATGGACTGGGTCATTTTTACTAAGGTGTTGTCCAATGGTGCGGTTAAGCTTGAGAATAGTGAAGGACCAAGGTTCATGGTAAATGGACAAAGGATCAAGATCTATCTGGGTAAGAAAGAAAGTGTACAAGAGGTTGTTGATGCCTACTATCTTGATAAAGTCTGAGTAATCAAGGGGCCTGCATCGTGCCGCGACATTAAATCAAACGCTGCTTGGGAGGAAACCCAAGATGTACAATCTAGCCAACTATAGGTTTTCTTTTAAGTCTAGTAGTTTCTTTGCTTAATTACGTCTTTGTACTCAATTAGATCGGTGCTTTAATTTCTTGGTTAGTGTTGGCTAGATATAGCATATGGTTCGTGTCTAAAAAGTGTCCAGAAAATGTAAAAAGAATAGCCTAATGGTTGTTACATGTGCAGGTGCGCAAGGCAAAATCTGTAGAAAATGGTCTGTGCAGAGGTCTACGGACCCCATCGACGGTCTGTAGTTCATTCTACAGACCGTAAATGGCGTCCGTAGATCCCAGGTAAGTGTCTGAAATTTTACAAAGTGTGAAGGTGATCTATAGTCCCCATCTACGGACCATAAATCGACCTACGGACCGTAAGTGTGGTGTCGTAGGTCCAACACTAGCTAAACCGGACCCACCCGCTTGCTGATGATTCTTCCGCACTAAGTGCCACAGGTTTGCTTCACCCAAATCCATTATTTTTTACTGCCTTTTGTGTGCATTGAGGACAATGGCACCTATTTTTTCTGGGGGTGGGGTAAATGGATTGTGAGTGATAAGGTGAAGTTTGAGTAACCCAACTCATAATCCTCTCTTGGGGTTTTCTTGCTTGTGTTCTTTTTCCCCAAGAGACTGCTTAATTTTTGTTGAACCGGCATATTTAGGATTGTATGTGTAGAAGCATGATAAAGAATGATAGCATATGCATGACGGCATGAGCTTGTTGAAAAAATGATACCCGTCCAAAGATGTTGAAATGTGTGCTAAATGTTGTAGACTAGAATAAGTTGAATGTGTTGGCTTTGAGTATGACATGATAATGAAAAATTTGATTTCATGACTTAAGCTAAAAACTTGAACTGGGTAATCTGATAATATGATAATGGAACTGTGTGCCAAGAGTATGCGAGAATCGTTGGTTGTTCAAACAAGTGGTGCTAATCTAGAACTTTCCTGGTTAGTCCTACGAAGATAATATACTCTAGAGGCTAGGAAGTGATCATAGGCCATTGTTCTAAATAGTCCACTAAATGTCTAAAAGAATCCGACCAAATGAAAATGAATGCTCCCATTGATCCAAATGCTTTGAGCCTAAAAGAGACCATTTCTTTCTAAACCCGTAACTCACCTTCCCATAATTTATTATTTTGGCCCTGGTCCCTCCTTGGACATGTGCACCTCGACTTAGGCCAAAAGCCTAAGTTGAGGGTGGCTAATGCAAAAAGTGATCTCAATCTTGGCCTTGATCCGACATCAGGTATTGTGCACCTCAACTAATGAAAATTCCTTAAGTTGAGGGTGGCTATGAAAGGGGAAATCTAAACAAAAATGGGTATGAAAAGAGTTTGGTGTTGAAAAAGAAAAGAAAAAAAAGGAATGTGACTTTATGCGAAAGAAAGTGATCAAAACTAAAGAAAAGAAAAAAAAGCAAAAAAATGAAGAAAAGTGAAAAATAAAAGAGCTACAAAGTTAAAAGTCACATCAATGATGGAAAAGAATCAAGGGAAAGAGGAGAAAAATGTAGGATGTCAAAAATAGGGCAAAAAGAGGTAGAAAAGCCTAATGTAATGTCAAGGAGGGCATAAAGTCACTAAAAGTATCCAAATGTACCACACCTGACCCTAAGCCTACATTACAAGCCAAGAAAGTCCTATGGGGATCCTAGAACCTAGTTGGAGAGTCTAAGCAGTGAAAATAAGAGCAAGCCTATGGTATTGAGCACTACTTGTAATTGAAGTTACTTCTTAGCATGAGTGTTGAACGAATCCTTGTACTTAAAATCATATTTATTGTGTGAAAAAAAAAGGATTTTGTTTGAAGTAAGGGCACTGGTGACATTGTTGGAAAGTTGGTACCTTGGTGATAGTAGAATAGTGTATATGGTGAGTTGATTGGTCGATCTGTGTCATATTTTGATCTGCACAAATTAGCTTGTTGAGTCTAAGAGAACAGATTTTGCACCCGAAAAGAGAGTTGGGATAAAGAGCCATGTGATTGCTTGTCGTTAAATTGCTTGATTCTATACAAGTATCGTTTAGAGTCTTAGTGCGTCGCTTGAGGACAAACAACGATTTTAAGTTGAGAGTGTTGATGTACCGTTAGTTTACAGTATTTTTGATACATTTCACTTGAGAGTTGTGTGTGTCTAGGGCAATTTTATATTAGTTTATATGTGCTTTTCTCATGTTTGCAGGGAATAGGTTTAGGCGCGGAAACTTGAAGACACAACTAAAAAAAGTGCAGAAAAGGGCATCTACGGAGGCAACTTATGGACCGTAGGTCTAGTTACACCCTGTAGATGATAGTCGTAGAATGGCAGGAAAGGCATTGCTGAAGATTAGGGAATTCTTAACCAAGTGTGGAACCACAATTGTGACTTACAAACCGTAGATTGATCTACGGACTGTACTGTTGCTCCGTCAAATCATTCAGAGATTGGTTCCAGTACCTGATGCTGAACAAATCTAAGTGTGGAGTTACGAACCATAGATCGACTTACGGTCCGTACTATTGAATCGTCGATTGCGACAAAGATTTTGCATATTTTGAAGAAAGAAAAATTGCCTAAGTCCTGATCCACGGAAGAGACCTACGGACCGTAGATCGACTTGCGAACCGTAGGTCAGTCTCGTAAAATAAAGACGCATCCTACAACTTTATTTCCTTGTTTCAATTCCTTTTTAGTTAGGACTTATTTTTCTATATATAGGGTATGTAAACCTCGTTTTTGGAGGTTAGACATTATTATTTTTGGTTCTAGTTTTTGGCTTAGGAGATTAACTTGCAACTTTAGCAATTCTTAATTTCCTAAGCACGTTTTGGGGATTTTTCCTTTGAAATTCAAGTTGAAATTCTGGGATTATTCTTCTATATTATGTAAGTTCATGATTTATTTTTCAAACATTATGAATTGTTTTCTTGCTAATATGGGTAACTAAATCCACAACTAGGGTTGTGGGAACCAAGAGCCATTAACGAAGTATGAATAGTAACTAAGTAATTCCCAAATAGTGTTTTGCATGCATTCATAATTCTTTCGTCTAGAAATCTTTTTAATGGTGCGCAACGTTAGAACTCACCTTGTAGCTACTTGCTGGACCAAGAAGGTAGTTAATAAGAAAACAATTATCAACATAGATTTAGTGTGATACTATCTAATAGAATTAATGTCGATTGGTGCGAAGGTGAAAACTAAGCCATACATTGATATCATGTCTAATATGAGGTAATGGTAAGGGTTAGTAAATTATACACACGTTGCCGGACCAAGGTGCGGGGTGAAATTCTCTAAATGCCGGACCAAGGATTTAGAGATACATAACTTATTGCTTTGCATGTAATACACTAGGAAGAGATTGCTATTACCAGGATTACGGAGTAATGAGCTTATTGGAAACACGTATCCCCTAATTTCCTTCTCAATTTGATAACAACAAAAGTTTGAATCTTGCTTACTAATTACTTTCATAATTTCCAAAATTTTTTACACAATCCCCCCCCCCCCCCCTCCCCACCCTTTTACTTATTTGTCTCGAAAATACATTGACTAAACCAATATAATCATTATTGAACTTAAGTCTAAACCATATTCCTCGTGGGATCGACCCTAACCTACAAGTTGGGTTCTTTACGTGATAACGATCGCTAATGCTTTTGAAAAGAAGTGTAATTTGAGCGTATCATATACTTGTGCAATGTATGAATAAGATCTCATAATCCCAACCATACTAAGTAAAGCTTCTTGAGTAACTATAGTTCATAATTCATATTCTTGTTCATACTATCATAGTGGGATATGCCTTAGCCGACATACACCATGTGAGCTTAACATGGAATCCATTGTCTACCCCACACTGAAAATGGGTTGTCCTACTTGCCTAAGGTCGAACCATACTCTTAGCTTAGGTAGATCCACTAGCTAAAGACCTATGTGGGCACATAGTTTATGGGATAAGGGGATTGTTATTATAAAACACGGCCTCTACTAACGAGGGCTTCAATCCCAAGAGATTGCTCCTAGAATGACCTCTACTAACGTGAGGGCTTCCATCTCATATCACTATCCACTCGGTGCTAAGCATTAATATCCATGGAGTTCATATTAAGTCTTGACTTAAGTTCACATTCATGGAAGAATGTCTTGACACTCAATCCAACATAACTCATACTATAGCTCCTAGGTTCAATAGGTCAAAGTAGCCTTTCAACCTTAGAACCATCATATTGTGAGAAGGCCAATCACATCATATCATATTCGTACATAGGTGTGTATATGAAGATAATGCTTTCAACAACACAACAACTGGATCATAATAATAATCATACATAATTCTCATACTTTACCCTTAAAGGATCAAGTATCACATTCAATCAACCACATCTAGAATTACTACATTAGACATGAATAATAACATGATTTAAATAACTCAACTACAACATTCATAATCTCATGATATTCTCCTCTCTAGAATTCACCTACATCATAAAGACATAAATTGGAAATATGGGGATTTTCATGGATTCATGGGAGATTTCATCATAAAATCACAATAATCAACAGTTCAATCAGAATTTAAAGTAATTAAATCATTCAAATAGTTTTTGGAAAGAATCCATGACTTGGAATCAAAACCCTAGCTTTTAAGGAACTACTAACTTTGAAATTGAGAGTTTGAGGGGCTCCATGGATGAATGTTATCCATGGATGAAGGACTAACATATCTTAGTTATGATTCTCCAAAGAAATTGAGTGAAAAAGCCTTCTTCTTCAAACCCTAGCTTGACTTTCTTCTTCTTCTTCTTCTTCTTCTTCCTTGGAGTTCTAGAGAGAGGATTTTGGGGGAAAGTTGGTTTTGATTTGGGATTTTGGAATTATGAGGAGGATAACTCAATTTAGGGGGTCTTAAAACTATATATAGTTAGTCTAAATTAATACAAAAAAATATCACTTACTATTAATGAAAATCGGAAAACCCTATAATGCCTCTAAGTAAAACTGCCTTTCGGCAGTTATAGGCGTCATCCATGACCACGGTCCATTGGTGGACTCACGTGGCATGCTGTCCATCCGTGGTCTAAGGTTTTGAGGCCTGTTTTGTAGGATTGAACCACTACCTCTCACTGACGGACCATGGTTGGACCAATGACCCGTTCTAGTGAGGCGTGGTCTGGGTTCAAATACTTGGTTCTCAGGATCTTGACCTATGCCCCTCACCCATGAGAAGTGGGTGCCCTCCGTGGGTCACCGCCCAGGCAACCTCTAAGGGTCTCCCTCAAGGATCCATTGTTGGTCCTTGAGGGCTGTACCTCGACGCTAACATGAAACTCTATATTTTTAGGTATAATGAGGTACATTTACGACTCTAACTGTCATGTTAGGCTTTAGTTTGGCCTACTAGTTTCCGGAGGTTACACTATCTCCCCCTTGGGAACATTCATCCTTGAATGACGATCTAGACACCTTACGAAATTAAAGACTCAAAACTAGCAGCCCAATATGCATGAAACATCAAAATAGTGCACAATTCAGAGGAGGCAACATCAACTCTAACTCAAACATAATCAATACATCATAAGGAAGTAGGAACTATATCTAACAACCCATTATGCATAAAATTCAATATTTCTCATATTCATAGGAGGAACTACTTTCTCCAACTAAAAGTGTGCTCAACACAATATCATGGAGCCAATATGCAATTACTCTTAAGAGCATACTATAACATGCTCATCAACTTATCTCATGAAGTCACATAGGCAACTCCTACTAAATGCACAACAACATGAGGAGCATAAATCATGAAAACTCATTTTCTTAGTAAACATGAATTTCAACAAGAACATGCATAACATAAGAAAATCATGGAAAAGCTCATATATAACACATGACTCCCAAAACACTAAAACTCAAGAGGAACTACTTACCTCAAGCCTGAATAGGAGTAGAAGGAAAAAGATGAGGATATTGGGACTTCATATCAGTCTCGGCCTCCCAAGTAGCACCCTCAACTAAATGATTTCTCCATAAAACCTTCACGAAAGCTATTTCCTTGTTTCTCAATCTCTTGACTTGTCGGTCTAGGACCTCTATCGGAACCTCTTCATATGAAAGGCTTTCGTCAACTCCCAACCCTTCCAAGGGAATAATGGATGTCGGATCTGCAATACACTTCTAAAGCATAGAAACATGAAATACTAGATGAATCAGAGCCAAATCATTTGGCAAATCTAACGCATAAGCAACCTTCTCAATACCAGGGACTAAGTTTTCCTTTCTTGCCAAATCTCATCACACCCTTCATGGGTGAGATTTTCAAATAGACTCAATCATTAACTTCAAATTCTACATCCCTTCTCTTCACATTGGTATACGATTTTTGTCTACTTTGAGCCATTCTCAAACTCTCTCTAATGAGCCTAACCTTCTCAATAACTTCATAAACCAATTTGGGACCAATAAGAGCAATTTCACCTACCTCAAACCAACCAACCAAAGACCTACATCTCCTACCATACAAGGCTTCAAAGGGAGCCATACCGATACTAGAGTGATAACTATTATTGTAGGCAAACTCTATCAATGGAAAGTGGTCATCCCAATTACCTTTAAAGTCTATCACGCATGCCCTCAATATGTCCTCTAAGGTCTGAATGGTGCGTTCCACTTGACCTTCTGTTTGAGGGTGGAAAGCAGTGCTAAAGCTTCACCTTAGTACCAAACCCTTTTTGGAATGATTTCCAAAAGTAAGATGTAAATTGAGTACCTCGATCTGAAATAATAAACAGATGAACTCCATGCAACTTTATTATTGTCACGACTCATAGGTATACCCTAGAAATAACATGGCGTACTTGACCTCGAAGGGGTCTCATACAAGCCCGTAGCATATCATAACATAATATAATAGAAAAGTGCAGAATTTTAAAAACTTTATCCATATAATCGAAGTCTTTTATAAAAGCAAGTGAAAGTATTACTACACTTTGTCTCAAATCATCTATAACCATACTGTTCTTGGCACGCTGCCCATACAAATGTCTAAAATATAATGAAAGACATAAAAGGAAATGGTGGCTTTATCCTTGATGCTATGAGGACTCAGCAAGTCTTCAACTCTTTGCACTTCTAGGAACCTATCCTCAAGGTGAAACTCAAATCACCGAACCCTACATTTGATGAGAATGTAGGCAAGAGTATGTGTTAGTACAAAAGTACTAAATATGTTAGCTAGCATAACATCATAGGTGCATGACAAAAGTGTTAGCCAATCTAAGACATAAGTCATAAGCATAAGAGACAATAACATAATCATAAGCATAATCTCCAACTTAGGCATAGAACGAGCATAAGTCAACATAAGGAATAATCCAACAACATAGGAAATACCACATATTCATAAGCTTAGTCCATACTCAATTCCTCTTAACATAGGAGAACCATCATAAGTAACCTTTAAGTTATACTTGTGCAATGCATAGAAGAGACCTCATAATCCCATCTAGGCTAAGTATCACTTTTAGGCCATCATACCTCTTTATTATATTTGATCTTATCCTTTAGCTTAACATATCAAGGATGGAAACTATAGCAACAATTCAAGCTAAGCATACAACATATAAGAGAAACACTTCATGAGTCACCTTAAGGCAAGCTTGTGCCATGCATGAGAAACACCCCATAATCCTACCCATGCTAAGCTAGAGACTTTAGGTTCTTCGTTCACGTTTATCATTTCATTCTCATAGACAAGGGGAATCACCTCTAGTCATGCATGTATTGGAGGGGCCTTTCAAGCTACAATCCAACCTAGTCATGCTCATATCTCATAACGCAAGGGGATTCACCTTAAGGCATAAATGTCATAGAAGGCCTATCAAGCTACAATCCACATTAGACGTTTTCATATTACTCTTTACTTATTCGTAAAACATGGGGACTCACTTCTCTATGTCTATCATAAGGGACAAATGGGTATTCACCTCTTACTTTACATGTATAGTCATAAGTATTTGCCTCCATAACTATTTTAGGGAAACATAAGTATTCGCCTCCATGCCGCGCCATTATATGATATAGGTATTTGCCTCTATGTCATTGCATAAGGATCATAGGTATTCGCCTTCATGATCAACATGAAGGCTAATGGGTAATCACCACTTGCCTTGGGAGTCATATATACATAAAGGGTAATCACCTCACACTCCCTGTATCATGACATGGGTAATCACCTCATGTTTAACTAATTAGGAATAAGGGAACTCACCTCACATTCCAATCATCTAAAGGTCTTTTAGGGGAATCATCATAAGCCTCATCACATATCATAGTCCTTGGACTTAGATTCATTTTAGGTGAGCTAACATTTCAACCTAGAATCATTCTATGTGAGAGAACCTTTCATATCATATCATATTCATGCATAATACCATATCTATAATTCTACATTAGACATGGATATCATTATGATTCAAGTGATTCTATCACTTCATACAAACTATCATTCATAAGGTAGGTTAGGTAGGTAAAGGCCTTCCACCATAATTCTACCCATTAATCTTCTATTCTCATATAAATTTTACTCTTTAAGCCTAACCATACATGATTCATCATATTAGCTTTACTCTCAAAGCCCTAGTGATCAACACTCATGACTACAAACCTTACCCTCAAAGCTCTGCTTCTTACAATCATCATACATACCTAGATTTCAAGGCATTGCAGTCACATGCTTCATTATTAGGTAATTATAGTCAAAAATCATCATAAAGGTTCAACTTCAATCTTTACTAATCATGATCCATCATACATACTATAATCTAATTCAATTCATGTTTATAAGATTTCATTCATAAAAAATTACCATGCAAGTCATCAATTCTAGAAGATCATCTCTAAATCTTCAATTTCACCTTTCATGGCATAAACCCACAAAATATCAATTTCATCAAATAGACTAGGGTTAACCATGGAAAACATATAGTATCATCATAATATCATGATTCAATACTAAAATAATCATAAACAAGTATTATCCACTCAATTGGAATCATACTCAACTAAACCCACAATTTTGGAAAGAACCCTAACTTGAATTGGGGATTTCATCTTCACAATTGGGGAAATCTAGGGGCCTCCATGGATGGAAGAATTCATGGATGAATAAGCTAACATACCTTGATTATAAAGCCCTCATAATGCTTGCAACAAATGGAGGAATTTGACCTAGCTTAGATTCTTCTTTTTTTTCTTCTCGGAGTTTTCTAGAGAGAGGATTTTTTAGATGAAGAACTTTGGGATCTTTTGGGGTTTTGGAATTAGTGATTTAATTGGGTGAGTTTTAGGGTTAAAATGACTTATATATGGGTCCTAGGCTTGGGAAAAACGACATAACTTTGAGTTAAAACAATTGGGAAAATACCCAAGAAGTTCCCATGCTGGAAACTACCGAAATGGCATGACGGATGCCTTTACGGATCGTCATCATCACCACGGCCTGTCAAACGGGTCGTGAAGATTTTTCAGCCTGACAGTGCTTCACTATTTTGGGCATAACTTCTAACCCCGAGATTGGAATTGGCAAAACTCGGTGGCGTTAGAAAGAGCACTCAGAGACCTTTAATTAAATAGGTAATGGCCCACCTAATTCTTTTTAGCTAAGAGATATGATCATTTGAAGTTGACCCTGAACACTAAGGCTAGTGAAAAGCCCTTCACATGAGGCACCATGAGCCGTGGTGCCTATCACGAGCTATGGTGACTCTCGTGTTCATGATACAGTAGTTAGGAAACCCTCCCATTAACCCCTAAAAATCTAAGGCACCACCACGAGCCTTCCCATGAGCCGTGGTCATCACCACAAGCCGTGAAGTGGCTCGTGTGGAGGGGGCTATTTTGGGCAGCCTTGGCTTAGCCACTTCCTAGCCCACCACAAGCCATACCACGAGCTGTGGTAGTGGTCATGGAAGATGAGGCAGTGTCCATGGAAGAGTGGACTGACCTAGTCCTCTTCCTTGGCTCTTTCCCTCTTCCTTGGTTCTAACCCTTACAGTTAGCTCTAGTTTATCCTACTAGTTTCCGGGGTGTTACAACTATCTCTCTTACATACAACTGACATAGTCTTCTTCTAACAAGGAAACTTTGACGGGAATGAAGTGGGCTGGTTTTGTCATCCGATCTATAATGACCCAAATAGAATTGTTGCCTTTGAGTGTGAGGTAAACCCACAATAAAATCCATGCTCACATCTTCCCACTTCCATGTACAAATAAGAATATTTTGTGACAAGCCTCCCAAACTTTGGTGCTCAATCTTAACTTGTTGATAATTAGGACATTTGGCTACAAATCCTGCAATATCTTTCTTCATATCGTTCCACCAATAGACTTCCCATAGATCACGATACATCTACGTGGCTCCCGGATAAATAGAATATTGAGAACTATGAGCTTCTTCCAAAATTTGTTCCCTCAAACCATCAACATCCAGAACACATAATCTACCTTGGTACCTTAGCACCCCATCTACTCCTTGGGAGAAAGCCTCTACAGACTTTTGAGTACCGACTCTGTCAACTCAACTAATAAAGGATCAAGGCCTTGCTTAGACTTCACATTCATCGCAAAGGACAATTCGAAACCATTATGGACCATGACACCACCCTTGTCGGAGTCCACTAGTTGATCACCTAGTCGGGCCAACCAATGCACATCACGAACGAACTCTTTCTTTTCATCCTCTACATGAGCCACACTACCCATAGACAATCTACGTAGTGTATCCGCTACCACATTAGCTTTGACGGGGTGAAAAAGAACACTCATATCATCATCCTTTAGTAACTCGAACCACCTTCGTTGACAAAGATTCAAGTCCTTTTGACTAAACACATATTGAAGATTCTTGTGATCGGTGAAAACATCCACATGGACCCCATACAAGTAATGTCTCCATATTTTCATGGAAAATACCACCACCGCTAATTCAAGGTCATGTGTAGGATAATTCATTTTGTGGACTTTAAGTTTCCTTGAAGCATAGACAATCACTTTACCGTTTTGCATGAGGACACATCCCAACCCTACTCTAAAGGCATCACAATATACGACAAAACCATCCATACCTTCCGTTAAGGTCAATATTGGAGTGGATGTAAGTCTATCTTTCAACTCTACTCCGACCACTCAAACTTAGCCTTTTTTTGACTCAAAGCTGTCAACGGAGAAGCAACGAAGGAAAACCCTCAACAAACCTCCTATAGTAACCGGAAAAACCCAAAAAACTTCTAATGTTAGAAAAAGATAGAGGTCTAGGCCAACTTTTGACCGCATACGTCTTCTTAGGATCTACCTCAATACCCTTGCATGACACAATATGACCAAGGAAAGCTATGGACCTTAACCAAAATTCACACTTGCTAAACTTTGCAAAAAGTTGTTGGCCCTTAAGAACTTACAACACAATCCTCAAATGGTGCACATGTTCATTCTCACTCCTTGAATAGATCAAAATATCATCGATAAACACAACCACAAACATTTCTAGGTATTGCCTAAACACTCTATTCATCAAATCAATAAATGCCACCGAGGCATTTGTCAATCCAAATGACATAACCACAAATTCATAGTGGCCGTACCAAGTTCTAAAGGCCGTCTTTGGTATATCATCCCCTCTCACCCTTAGTTGGTGATAACGAAGGTTAATTTTTGAGAAGCAACTAGCCCCATGATGTTGATCAAACAAGTCATCAATTCTCAGAAGGGGATATTTATTCTTAATGGTCACTTTGTTCAATTGACGATAGTCGATGCACATTCTAAGAGACCTATTCTTCTTTCTAACAAACAACACTGGAGCACCCCAAGGAGATATACTCGATCAGATGAAGCCCTTATCTAATAAATCCTTTAGTTGCTCTTTCAACTCAGCCGGAGCCATTCTATAAGGAAAAATGGAAAAAGTTTGCGTATCAAGAAAAAGATCAATACCAAAATCTATTTCTCGCTCGGGAGGAATGCTAGGCAAATCATCAAGGAAAACTTTCGAGAACGCATTCACTACCGAAACTGACTCTAGAGAAGGGGTTTCAGACTCAACATTTGTCACCCTAACAAGATGGTAAATACACCCTTTGGAGATAATTTTCCTAGCTTTAATACAAGAGACAAATTGACCTCTAGAGATAAAATTTTCCCCCTTCCACTCTAAGATAGGTTAATTTGGAAATTGGAATTTAACTACCCGAGTCCTACAATCGATAGAGGTATAGCATGTATGTAACCAATCCATACCCAAAATCACATCAAATTCTAACATGTCTAATACTACCAAATCCACCAAAGTGACTCTATGGGACAAGGAAATGAGATAACTTCTATAGACTCTTTTAGCCACCACCGAGTCACCAACTGGTGTAGAAACTGAAAAAGGGTCTAATAATACCTCGGAGCATATCAAACTTCATGGCCACAAAAGGTGTCACAAAGGACAAAGTACCGCCGGGGTCTACCAAGGCGTATACATCAATAGAAAAGACTTTTAACATACCGGCCATAACATCCGGGGAGTTCTCTTGGCCACTTCAGGATTGAAGAGCATAGAAGCGGTTTTGCTTTTGGGCATTGGAGTTTGAACCGCTTGGAGGATCTTGCTTGCCTTCTCTCCCCTAGGCCATGAGTACCGGACAATCTCTCATCTTATGGCCACTCTTTCCACAACCATAGCACCTATTCGAGCCAGCTAGGAATTTGCCATCATGTTTTCTACGACATTTTACACAATTAATCTTAGCAACATAAGAACCACCATTATTACCTCCTTGAGGTTTAGGGTTGGAAACCCTATCCTTGTTGACCTTTAGGGGAGCACTAGAGGAGCCTTGGTTAGTGAACCTTTGTTTGAACCTTGGTTGACCTTGTCCATCAGACCTAGTATTGGATAAATTCCCATCACCGGTTCTAGCTCTTTTCACCTCCTTATTCTTGTCTTAGAGTTTATCATCCTCCATTTGTTGGGAATACACCATAAGATGTGAGATATCCATATTATCATGAAGCATTGTCGAACAATATTCTTTTCTTACCAATATGGACATACCCGTCAAATACCTACTCATCATATCCCTTGAATCTTCCACCGAAGTCAAGGCATACTTGGACAATTGAGTAAACTTTATAGAATATTCTTGAACACTCATACCTTTTTGACGAAGTTTAATGAACTCTTTCACCTTAGTTTTCCTCAACTCTCGGGGAAAGAACCTATTAAGAAATGTCAATTTAAATGTTTCCCACTCTATAGGACACGCTCTTACCGGCCTATTGTTCTTTCATTGAGTATACCATACTTGAGCAACACTCTTTAATTGGTAAGCGGCTAACCCGCATTCTCTACTCAAGTCACCCCTATGATATCAAGTATTTTATAAATCTCTTCCACAAATTCTTGAGGATCCTCTCCCACCTTGGAACCACGAAACTTAGGAGGGTTCATTCCTGCAAAAGCCAAACCCTTGAAACGGTCGAATTTACATTAGGATTCAATTGAGTCACAACATCTCTATTGGCCTGAGCCGTCACCGCTTGAGCTTGAGCTGTCATAGCTTGGGCCAACATTTGAAAAGCCAACCTCACCTCCACATCTGACATAGATAAAGAATTAATCGGAGCTTGATTAGCTTGAGGAGCTTCTTCATTCTCATTGTCACCCTCCATTCTATTAGTGTTAGCCCTTCATGTATTCATATCTTGAAGACACATGAAAAGGATTAGAAGAGGGACTTTATAGAGTTAAACTCTAAGGAACGACTTAAGAGTGTTGAAAGAAGTGAGGTTTCCTAAACATCTTATAGCCTCTCACTGATAAATGTGGTGCACTTCACACTCATGAACAAGACTCTACTAGACATGGATTATGAGACATCATTCTAGAATCATTCTAAATCTTGTGCTCTGATACTAAGTTTGTCACGACACAAGGGTACCCCCTAGATGTAACAAGGAACATAGAACCCCGAAAGGCACTATGTAAGCCACTTAGCATATCATAACATAAAGCATTAGAATAATAAAGAGTAAAAACACATTCAAGTCCAATATTTTCATAAAGGAAAGTTGAAGGCTAGACTTGTCTCAAATAGCCATCTATTACAATACTTGAATCAAATTGGGCCTAACCCATACAACATGTCCGAAAATGGAAATACGATAAAAGAAACTACAATGATGAAATTCGTCTTTGAATCTTAAGGACTCACCACAAGCAAGGATAAATGAAAAAATCCAAGCTCTAGCCACAATGGGGGCAACCTTGAAAACCGGACCTTATACTTGGGGAAGTGTAGTAAAATATGGGTTAGTACAAAAATACACTAAGTATGACAGCCATGCACGAAATCTTAAATGCATGCAATTTGCTAAATCAATGCATCATTTTGAATATAATATAAAAACATAAGTCATAAGTATAATCAACTCATAGACCATCATAACATAAAAGGAACACATCATAAATACCCTTAAAGAATACTTATGCAATGTATGAATAAGATCCCATAATCCCACCCATACTAAGTAAATCTTCTTGAATAACTACATTTCATAATTCATATTCCTGTTCATCTATCATAGTGGTATGCCTAAACCGACATAGACCATGTAAGCTTAACATGGAATCCGGTGTCTACCCCCCACCGAAAAGGGGTTGTCCTACTTGCCTAAGTGATTTAACATTTCAAGCACACCTTATCTAATTCTAGGTGTAAATGATCGTTAATCAGTATAAAACACAATAATTGAGTTGGGTCGAATCCCACATGGAGCAGTACATGTTAAAATTCAATTAGGAAGTGCAAACGTGGTCTAATTAGCCATAGGAATAGAACTTGTCGATAAAATACATGAATCAAATTAAAGTGGTGACATGAATGTCAGATGGGAGTTTGGTTTTTAATTATAAACTACAAAACAGTCAAAATACTTTGAAATAACAATAAGGAGAGGGATTCTCAGGATGCGATCGATTATAGGCAAATTTCAATATATGGGTAATTGAAACTACTAGTAAACAACTAAAAATCAATGAGTAGGCTAGACTATATGGGAGATAGTTTTCTCTCGAACAACTATCCTGAATCAGGTGATTTCTTTCGAACATCAACAAGTATAACAATGAAGAACATCACACACCTTAACTCATCCACTCTCTCGAGCTAGATGGGTAGGATTGGGTTTAGGATTCACTCTCTCGAGCTAAACCCAGCTCATCCCAATACCTACAAATCATTATCCAATAATCTTAGTTCTAAAACCTCTCTCTCGAGCAAGTCAAGAACACGAAATTAGAACTGCATTTGCAACTACAATTCATAAACTAAACCACAATTAATGATTAAACTCACTTCAAAATAGCCTTTAAACTAGTAATTAACAATAACCATAAACTAATTCAGCCCATCACAAGATCACACCCTGAGAATTGGGGCTTTAGCCAAACAACATAAAAGAGTAAAAACAATTACTGAATCGATTAGTCATCAACTGTGTATGAGTTATTTAGTCTTTACAATGCTTCAATTTGTAGAATATTTAAAACCCACTTCTAAAATCTCCAAATTAAACCTCTTAAAGTCTTCAAAACTATGAAAAACTACAAAGAAAGGTATTCTAAACTAAGTTGGAATAATAACAAAATGTCCAACTCCCTAAAATAATTGTTCAAAATATAATTTATAGTTGCCAAAAATAAGCCACAAAGGGACATTCGACGAAGCAAGTCGGGCTCGCAGAACCACTCGGCGAGCCGCACTTTAACCTCTTCCATCGCCTTCTCACCATTGCCTAACATCATTTCAAGTGTTTTTTGCTTAGTCAACTAGACCAATGGGGCAAATTCTAAGTGTCATCACACACAATGTTCAAGGTAATCTCACCACACAAGGCATTGACACCAATGTCAAACAAGACTTCACACTTTCTAGCTAGTGTGCAATGTTTATCACAAAAGACTAATTCGGTAATCGGCTAGTCACAACGAGATGCTAAAAGTCCACACATTTTCTATGTAACTTCATTGGGTCTCATTGTAGCCGCACATTCTTCATTCAATTACGAACACTTTTCAAGTCATAAGTATTAATCATAACCGATACCCATATTTTCACTAGAACAGCCACAATCATAAACTATTTTTAAAACAGGTGAAAACCATTTCCATTCCAAACAAGAAGCAACAAGCTCAAGCATCCACAACTTCAAAATCAAAGCACAATCAACACACATATATAGATCACAAAAGCCAATACTCACAAATGAAATTAAATCACACGAGGTAAGTATGGAAATACTCCATCCCACCCACAAAAGAAAAACAGTTGTCCTCAACTACAACTAAAACAACAAGAATCAATAAAAATAATAGAGATGGAGGTAAAGATGTCATCCTACCAATCTAAGCTTGGGGTGAAGTCTGCATTGGAGTCACTCCATCTGTCGGGGCATCAATGCCTGGGGTCACACTCTGGTCTTGGGCATCAGTGTCTGGGGTATCATCAACACTGGAGCCTGCCATGAAAGTCTCTCTCAATGAAGTCCGAATAGATGAATGTACCATAGCCTCCTCAACCTCAGTCAGGCCCTCATGGGTGGTCTCCTCTTAAACACCGAGTTGTTCCTCATCAGTCTCAGCCTCGGACTTTGCGGCCACCTCATCGGCTCTAACCTCATCTCTGGTGGTAGCCGGAGGTACATCAGAACAGGCCGGAATATATGTGTCTAGGTCATCAGGGATCTCCATGGTCCTTAAAATCATCAACATTTTTGTTGACTTCAGCTGGACCACATCTTTTCTCAACTCTGCAATTGTAGCCTTTAAGACTGTCACCTCATGAGTGGTTCCCTTACCTCTCTCACATACCTCTATCCTCATCGTGAAAGCATCGATAGCATCTCTCATAGGTGTCAAAGCAGTGGTGAGAGCTCTCTCAATCATCCAGGAACTACAGCCTCTTGCCTGGAGGCATGCACATCAACAGAATAGGCTAGGTGCCTCATCCATAGCAGTATGGCCTGGGTGAGTAGAGGTCGGAATGCAGCAATACTAGAAGCAGACCTAGGAGGCAGAAGAGCGGTAAAAGAGCTTGGGAGGCATAAAAGGGGTAGAGCTAGAAGTACTTGAAAGCCTAGTGGCCAGAGTAAGCAATATTGCCTCTGCAGGTAGTGTCTCAATATCAACAGTCGGGGATGTATCCACCAGGGCTACCCTCTTCTTCTCAACCTCATCCTTCAAGTACTCGGCCTCAATACATCGAATGTCAGTAGAGGAGGTAGGAATCACTTTCACGTCCTTCTTCTCATCACGTGTCACTCGGGCTTATTTGCATAGCTCGATGATCAACACTGGAAAAGGGAGAGATGGTTGATGCTACCTAGTTCTCATGGCCATCTCCTGTTTAATGATAGAACCTAGATTGATGCTCTTATCTGCAATGATAGATCCAAGACAGGCCGCCTTTGTGTGGAGGAGGACAGACTCGTTCTAAGACATCATGATTGTGCTACTGATGAAGCCGAACCAGTACCTCGCTGCTACATTGAGGTTTTTCTTCTTGATTGGCACTCTGATCTCGATCCACCTAAGAGTACTATCAAATAAAAGAGAGGTCAACTAGCTTTTTCATTTCCTCCAAGGAAGTTCTTTTGATCATGCTTTGGTAGTCATCTGCAATGTTGTTAGTGCACTCCAATACACCATTTATATAATCACTATCACACTTTACTTTTCTTCCCCTGACATCTACATAGTCTATTGGTTTGAAGGTAGCAACCTTCCTCTTTTCATATGACACCAAAGATCCATATGTAGTGTAAAATTCCCGAACCCAATTAGAAATATAAAGACCCCGAGGTTTGGTGAAGATTCGAAATTTGTGGGACTTTAGGGTGCTCCATATTTCAAGATATATGTCTATCACACCACTATAGACAACCGCTTCTCCTCAATGATGGTTCTCAGTCCCACGGTCTTTAGTCTATAAAGAGACCGGGGAGGACGACCTTATGCAGGTGGTGCTATAACCATAGTCTGATCTAGAACAGGAGAAGGAGGAGTAGTTTGAGGCACCCAAATCCTAGACTGATCATGCATCCTCTTGGAGTGCATCTTCTCTCCGGGCCTATAGCAATTAGTCATCCTCAGGCTCAGAGATGACAACTTGAGGATCTTGGTGTTCCCCCTTGCTTTCAAATGTGGTGATGTGAGTTGCGTAGAATCCCGCACTATTGGAGTTGACCTTCAGTGACTCAGATGTGGGTGTCTTGCCCTTTTCTTTGCCTTTTCCACCTGTGGTAGGAATTTTGGTCGTCTTTGCTTTAAATGCAGTTGCATCCTCATCTATGGTGATCCCTTTTGCCCTCTTACGGGGTGACATATCTCTAACTGATACTTTGGGTCTAGCCATATCTGCAAAACACATCAAAGAGTGTTAGAAATAATTCAAGAAAATTTGCAAAATTCAATTTGCTGAAAGACTCGCCGAAGCAGTCGTCGAGTTACTTAGGCGAGCCAGATCGGGCATGCCAAAAGGGCCATCTTGAAAATTTCCTAGAAATAAGGCATCTCAGCGATGCTCAGGTCCATTCGATGAATCGCTGACACCACTCGATGAGCTTAGGCTAGCCCGTCGAAAATTACAGTGTGTTTTAAGGGTTAGAGGCGCATAAAGGACGAATAAAGGAACCTTTTAGCGAGTCACCGAGTTCACTTAGCGAGCTCAGGCTTCCCGCTGAAAGTTATAGACTCAATCAAGTCTAATCAAGTAATTAAGGGCGATCAAAGGGGGACATTGGTAAACCGCCGAACCATTCAGTGAGCTCAACCCAGTTCACCAAATTGCCCAACGTGCCAAATTTCAACCCCATTTACCAAAATCAATCCCCAAGACCCCAAAATCAAAATCAAACACACACACTATGAAATTCAACTCAGACCCATAGGAGTCATGTCTTCGGGGTATTTTAGACTTCTCCCGATTTGGCCAAAATTAGCCATTTGATGACTTTTGCCCTTAAGAATGACGTCAAACGCTCCATCATTGGGCAAATTACGTCATTTGGCTCAATTTAGGGTTACTCAGACTTCACCCAACTAGACCCAACATAAATTAACCGCAACCCGATAATTTAGAATCAATTTTAACGCATAAAACATAGGGATTCATCATTTTAAGCATTTAGGCACATGTTCAAAACATAAAATAGGCAATCCAACACATAAAACATGATTTACACACAGACTCAACACATAACAACACCTATTTACCGAATGCATTTGAGTTCAACTACTAATAAAAAGTGCGGGGTTTGAAAAACCAACCTGAATGTTGAATCAAGAGTTTGATAAGCTAGGCGGCAAAGTAATCCAAATCTGAGCACGAGATCAAACACAAAAATGAATAAAAATAGAAAAGTACGAAAAATTTAATGCATGGGTGGGAGTGTAAGGGATTAGAAATGAGATAATATGAAAGATTTTGAAATTTTAAACTATTTGGCCTTTTAAAACCTTTCAATTTGCAGCCCTTTCGGTGGTATTAGTCGACCACGCCAAACTACTCGGCGATGCGCCGAGTGGTGACTTACCTCACCGAGTTTTACAGAACCTCCAATCAATATGGGGGTCCAAAGGGAAGACCCGCTGAGTTTTACAAACTTCTACTTCATGTTTTATAGATCAAACGGTGGTCTAAGTTGGGCTTGCCAACCTCTTCGGTGAGTCACTAATTGGACTCTTGGCTCACCAAACTGCATATTCTCAAACACACTCCACTTTTCAACCTGCACAATCAATACCCGTTATTCAAAATCAAACTTAAAGTATTAAAAACTTGGGTTGCCTCCCAAGAAGTGCCTTAGTTAACGTTGTGGCACGACGCAAGTACCAAATCATGCTTCATTTTTGGGGTTTTCCATAGTATCACTAGGCAACCCCCCTTGTTATATTGGGTCCAAATGCGACGAGATCTGACCCATTTTGTCTGCAGCTGCTTAATTTAGATTGAGTGAGAGGTCATCACCTTGTTAAGACTCGAAACATCCTCTTTCAAGTCTTTCAACACTTTATCAAACCCTTCAACCTTGTTGAGAATGCATGAGAGCATGTCTTCTGTGCGGCCACCCTTAGAATCTTTGGGCTTTTGACTATCATGGGGAGGAACATTACTATTATTCTCCCCCTCTATTTCCTTTCAAGTTGCATTACTATAACACCTAGAAAACCAGGCCCAGAAAAATTGCAGAAAACTACCTGAAGCAGTGAACCACGACAAGGTTCACAGACCGTGATAGGGTCCACGGTCTGTTGACCAGCCAATGGTCATACTTAGAAGTCACCAGGCCCAGACGTCAGACCACGGGAACCTTGACGACGGGTCATGGTGGCGTCCATGATATCTAGACAGTAGCTTCCCTAGCCTAGCCCTCAAACACCCCTCACCCAAATAAGGACCACGGGGGCATTCATGATCCGTGGTCATAAAGATGGGTCGTGGGGGCATCTGTGAAACCTAACCAATAGCCCTCTAAATCTTGAGCTATCATACCTCAGCCCAAGTGAGGACCACGAGGACTTCACGGTCTGTGGTCCCTCACACGGGTCGTGGTAAAGCTCGTGAGACAGACCCTCAGCTCAGTAGTCACCAAGTGAAGACCACAACCCACTTCACAGTTCGTGGTCCCTTTCACGATTCGTAAAGGTGCTCGTGGTCTGCCCCATCTCCAGCTTGAGTTAGGGGTTATTCCTATTTCGTTTGACCCTTAAACTACGTAGTTTTAACCCTAAACTATGTGGTTTTGGTCAGTTTTAGCCTAGAAAGATAACTAGAACTTACCTAAGTCAGATCTTTAATCAAAAACATAGAAAATTAGAAGAGAAAGAGGAGAAAGAGGCGAGCAACCCTAGTTCAAGAATGCAACAAGGTTCCATCAGTTCTAGCCCCGAAATCGAAAGATTTCTCCATGGAATTTGTCACCAGGTATGTGGGATTTCACTAGTGGGTTCCTTTCGCCGATTAGGTCCCCAAAATTTAGTCAGATTCTTGATTCACTATTATCAACTAAACTAAGAGTTTCTAGAACTTTAGCAGATTATCATAAATTAGTTATTTACATGTTCCAAATCAAATTATCATGTTATTACTTCGTGTGTCGCATGAATTTCAGAACTCTAGCTATGTATTTCTTTAGTCCTTGAAATACATATGCTAGGTTAGATATTTCATTATTTTCAGATATATTTGCCTCAATTTTGAATGTGTCATTATCAGTATATTAATATGCTTTCTCAGTTTGCATGTCAGCTTTTAGCTATCTAGTATATTACAAAAATTCAGTCATAATGTGTTGAGCATTTAATCTATCGTGAGTAGCATAATACTGAGTTGAACTAGGGTCAATCACCCTTATAGTCTCAGAACTACAAGCCACATAGGTTGTAAATCCCCTCTATGGGCATCATTTTAGTGATAACACTAGCATGCCTCTACACCTTTTGCCGGGTGTATTGGGTCCTCTCGATAGGGCATATACATCAGACTCCACATTTAGCTCATGTGGTTTTATTAACGGTTATAGTAGCTCCGACAGTTCAGTCAGACTCAATTGCATTGACCATATTTGAGTATAATCAGTATTCAACATCAGCATGTTTAAATTTGGTCATTGCATTCAGTTTGCTCAGTATTCAATATCGATATCATATTCATATTATACTCTTGCTTTATTGCTTGTTCAATTATATATTTTTTCCAGCTTTACTCTATCTTGCATGATCAATACTTTTCAAGTACTGACGTATACTCTGCGCTACATCTTCTTGTGATGTAGGTCCAGATTCTCAGCATCCAAATCACACTTAGATTGCTTTTCGATCTACAGTTCAGCAGCATCAGTAGTGAGTCCTTATTCTTCGAGGACAATAGTCATGTTATCTTTTCATTATTTCAGTCTTTTAGTTTCAGTTTTTCTAGACATAGCTAGGGCATGTCCCATAACTTCTAGTCAGTTAGAGATTATTTTCAAATATAGTTAGATTCAGCTTAGTATTTGAGTTTGATGTTTCTTTTATATTAAACTCTCATATTCGATATTCAGTTTTAGTATATGCGTATTCCCCATCATTTCAGATTTACTTATTATTGTCTTCTGCAACAGTTTTATTTATCAGTTTATCTTTAGTATGCTCATGATTATGCCAGCAGGGTTAGCTCTATATGGTATCAGAGCATTAGGTTTAAGAGTCCTAGGATGTTTGAAAAGCCACACTAAGTAGAGTCCTTTTCATGGGTGTGAAATGCACCACATCTAATGAGAGAGAGGCTACAAAGTGTATTAAGAAAATCTTCATTTTCTTGTTGCTCTTATCGTACGTAAGGTATGATCTATTTCCATTCTAACTCGACGTTCTATGTTTCAATGATCATGCCTCCTCATAGAGCTAACGCTAGGAATGTGAATGCCAAGAACGCAAACGCAGCTCCTCTAGTCCCAGATCAAGAAGTTTTGAATGTAGAATTATAGAATGACATTCAGATGTTGGCTCAGAGTGTGGACAACAAGAATAATTAGCAGGCCCTAGTTCCGACAAATGCTAATGTTGGGTCAGCTACACCCAAAGTGCGAGATTTTGTTAGGGTGAATCCGCCAGAGTTCTTAGGATCGCAGATTATTGAGGATCCCTAAAACTTTATTGATGAGGTCAAGAAAATCTTTGAGGTAATACAGGTAACTGGTAATGATCGAGTTGAGTTAACATCTTACCAACTTAAGGGTGTGGCTCACATCTAGTATACTCAGTGGAAAGAGAACAGGGGTACAGATGCAGCTCCTATCATTTGGGATTGTTTTAGTGAGACTTTTCTGGATAGGTTTTTCCCAAGAGAGCTAAGGTAGGCAAAAGCTCAGGAATTTATAAACTTAATGCAAGGTAGCATGACAATCCAATAGTATGGGCTCAAGTTTACCCAATTCTCCAGGTATGCTCCTCACATGGTTGCTGATTCCAGGGCTCAGATGAATATGTTTCTATATGGAGTGTCAGACTTGGTCAAGACAAAGTGTAGAAATGCTATGTTGCTGGAAAATACGATCATCTCTAGGCTCATGACTCATGCTCAGCAAGTTGAGGGTGATAATCTTAGGGAACAGGCTAAGGAGAATAAGAAGGACAAAACCGAAAACTATGACTATTCTCAGCAGAAATTAGGTGGTGGAAATCGCTCGCAGGGTCAGCAAACCTTCATCAGCTAGTGTTCCGTCCTACAAATTCATACAAGATCAGAAGGATAGGGCATCAGTCTCTAAGTCTTATGGAAGTGTTTTAAGTAGCAAAACCTACCCAACTTTCCCTAAGTGTGGTAAGAACCATCCTAGCGAGTGCCTTGCAAAAAAGGAATGATGCTTTGGATGTGGTCAGTCTGGTCACAAGTTGAGGGATTGTCCTTCTAAACAGGGTCAAGAAGGCAAAGGTAGAACTCAGTCCACAACTTCAGCAGCACCAACAAGTTGCCCGACTTAGCAAGGTAACTCATCTGGTACAAGTGGCGGACAGCGCCAAAACAGGCTCTATGCTCTTCAGGCTCACCAGGATCAGAAAGATTTTCCTGATGTAGTCATTGGTACATTATGAGTCTTTGATCTCGATGTTTATGCTTTGTTAGATCCAGGGGCTACTCTTTCCTTTGTTACTCCTTATATAATAGTTAAGTTTTATGTTAGTCCAGAAACTCTCTCAGAACCTTTCTCAGTCTCTACTCTAGTCAGTGACCCAGTTATAGCTAGACGGGTATACAGAAATTGTCTTGTCACAGTCTCCCAAAAAGTCACCTCAACAGATCTTGTAGAGTTAGAAATAGTAGTCTTTGATGTCATTCTAGGCATATATTGGTTACATTCCTATTATGCCTCAGTCGATTGTAGAACTAAGATTGTTCATTTTCAGTTTCCAGACAAACCAATCTTAGAATGGAAAGGTAGTAGCTTAGTGCCTATGGGTCGATTCATTTCTTACCTTAAGGCCAGAAAGATGATTTCTAAGGGTTATCTCTACCATCTAGATCGGGTTAAGGATTCAAGCTCCAAAACCCCAACTCTTGAGTAAGTTCCTATGGTTAATGAGTTTCTAAAAGTGTTTCCAGAATATCTTCCAGGAGTTTCTCCCGAAAGGGAAATCAACTTTGAAATTGATCTCCTTCTAGATACCCAGCCAATATCTATCCCTCCTTA
Source organism: Solanum bulbocastanum (assembly GCA_037074985.1). Taxonomy (NCBI): domain Eukaryota; kingdom Viridiplantae; phylum Streptophyta; class Magnoliopsida; order Solanales; family Solanaceae; genus Solanum; species Solanum bulbocastanum. Next base: position 9,074,763 of record CM073603.1, on the reverse strand, counting down.
CTGAATGGCTCCAGCTGAGCTTAAGGAATTGAAAGAGGAGTTGAAAGACCTTCTTGACAAGGGCTTCACCAGACCTAGTATTTCGCCATAGGGTGCATCAGTGTTATTTGTGAAGAAGAAAGATGGTTCACTCAAGATGTGAAGTAACTATAGGCAGTTAAACAAGGTCAAAATCAAGAATAAGTATCCTATCCCCAGGATTGATGACTTGTTTGACCAACTTCAGGGTGTTAGACATTTCTCAAAGATACACCTCAAATCAGGTTATCATCAGCTCAAGGTCAAAGATAGTGACATTCCGAAGACAGCCTTCAGTACACGATATGGTCATTATGAATTTGTAGTTATGTCATTTGGACTAACCAATGCTCCTGTAACTTTCATGGATTTGATGAACATAGTGTTCAAGCAGTATTTGAACTTGTTCATTATCGTCTTTATTGGCGGTATCCTCATTTACTCTAGGAATGAGGAAGAGCATGCGAGTCATTTAAGATTTATTCTGCAAACTCTCAAAGATCGCCAGTAATTTGCAAAATTTAACAAGTGCAAGTTTTGGTTACAATCAGTTGCTTTCCTTGGGCATATAATATCCAGCGAAGGGATTCGGGTGGATACCCAAAAAATAAAATTAGTGAAATAATGGCCCAAACCTACCTCTCCTACAGATATCAGAAGTTTCTTGGGTCTAGCAGGTTATTATAGAAGGTTCGTAGAAGGATTTTCATCCATAGCTCACCATTGACTAGGTTGACTCAAAAAATGGTCAAGTTTTAGTGGTCAGATGATTGTGAGAAAAGCTTTGCAGAATTGAAAACTAGAATGCCTACAACTCTTGTTTTGACTCTACCATATATGTGATTTATTGTGATGCATCCAGGGTCGATCTAGGCTGTGTGTTAATGCAGCGAAGTAAGGTTATAACCTATCCTTCTAGACAACTTCAGGTGCATAGGAAGAATTATCCGACTCAGGACCTCAAGCTTCCAGCGATGGTATTTGAACTGAAGATTTGGATACACTACTTGTATGGTGTTCATGTAGATATGTTCACAGACCATAAGAGCCTTCAATATATGTTCACCTAGAAAAGTTAAATCTTCGCCTGAGAAGATGGTTTGAGTTCCTCGAGGATTATAACATGAGTGTGAATTACCATCCTGGTAAGGCAAATGTAGTAGTAGATGCCCTTATCAAACTATATATGGGTAGTGTAGCATATGTTGAGGAAGAAAGAAAAGATCTAGCAAACGATGTTCACAGGCCTGCTCGTTTAGGAGTTTGTCTTATGAGCATATCAGATAGTGGTGTGAGAGTTCAAAATAGATCAGAATCTTCATTAGTTGTGGAGGTTAGGAAAAGCAAGACAGTGATCCGATATTGCTCGAACTCAAGGGTGAAGTCCATCAACAGAGAGTTGAGGTATTCTCCCAAGGGGGAGATGGTGTGCTTCGCTACCAAGGTCGATTATGTGTTCCTAATGTCGGCGAGTTGAGATAGCAGATTCTTGCAGAAGCCCATAACTCCAGGTATTTTATTTATCCAAGCGCCACTAAGATGTACAGTGATTTTCGGGAAGTCTTTTAGTGGAATAGCATGAAGAGGGATATAGCAGATTTTGTGGCTAAGTGCCCTAACTGTTAGCAAGAGAAGGTAGAACATCAGAAACCAGGGGGTACTATCCAAGAGATCGACAGTCCTACTTGGAAGTGGGAAGTGATCAATATGGATTTCATCACAGGTTTACCTCATACTCGCAGACAGCATGACTCCATTTGGGTGATAGTTGACAGAGTCACTAAGTCTTCTCGCTTTTTGGCGATCAAGACTATATATTTGGTAGTGGGCTACGCCAAGCTTTACATTAATGAGATAGTTAGGTTGAATGGGGTTCCTTTGTCTATTATCTCAGATAGAGGTCCTTAGTTTACCTCTCATTCCTAGAAGTCAATTCAGAAAGGTCATAGTACTCCGGTTAATCTTAGCATAGCAATTCATCCACAAATGGATGGTCAGGTAGAGCGTACCATTCAGACCTTAGAGGACATGTTGAGAGCTTGTGTGATTGACTTCAAGGGTAGTTGTGATGATTACCTTCCTCTTATTGAGTTTGCCTATAATAATAGCTACCATTCTAGCATTCAGATGGCCCCTTATGAGGCATTGTATGGGCGTAGATGCAGATCTCCTGTGGGTTGGTTTGAAGTAGGTGAAGCAGCCTTGATAGGGCCAAATTTAGTATATTATGCTATGGAGAAAGTGTAACTCATTAGAGATAGACTTAAGATAGCCCAGAGTCGCCAGAAGTCTTATACAAATGTAAGTAGAAGGGAACTAGAGTTCCAAGTTGATGATTGGGTTTTCTTGAAAGTGTCACCTATGAAAGGGCTGATGAGATTTAGCAAGAAAGGAAAGCTCAGTCTTAGATATATAGGCCCTTACAAGATTCTCAAAAGGATTAGAAAAGTGGCCTATGAGTTAGAGTTGCCAGTAAAATTAGCAGCAGTGCATCCAGTCTTTCATATTTCACTATTGAAGAAGTGTGTGGGTGATCCAGCATCCGTAGTGCCATTAGAGAGTGTGGGTGTAAAAGGTAGTCTTTCTTATGAGGATGTATTAGTTGAGATTCTAGATTGTCAGGTTAGAAGGTTGAGAAACAAAGAAGTCGCTTCAGTCAAGGTTTTGTGGAGGAGTCAATTCGTAGAGGGAGCTACTTGGGAAGCGGAAGCAATCATGAAGTCTAAGTATCCTCACCTCTTTCCCTTTGATTCCACTCCAGCTTGAGGTAATAGTTCCTCTTTCAGTTTTTCAGTCATTCATGCATAGAATCAGTCTTTGTATCATGTTCTTTCAGTCCTTACTTACATTTTGAGCATATTTGCATGTTCTTGGAACTTAGTTCAGTCAGAAATCAACTTCCAGTGTTTAGTGTTAGGGTTGCAGCTCATCCCTTCTATTTCAGTTAGTTTAGTCTTTATTCAAAGACGAATGATCCCAAAGGGGAGATATTGTAACACATCAAAAACCAGACCCAGAAAAATTGCACAAACTACTTGAAGCAGTGAACCACGGCATGGTTCACGAACCGTGATAGGGTCCACGGTCCGTTGACCTGCCCGTGGTCATGACTTAGAAGTCACCAGGCCTAGACGTCAGACCACGGGCACCTTCACGGTCTGTGGCCTTGATGACGTGTCGTGGTGGCGTCCATGACGTCTAGGCAGTAGCCTCCCTAGCCTAGCCCTCAAACACCCCTTACCCAAGTAAGGACCACGGGAACCTTTACGGTCCGTGGTCATAAAGATGGGTCATGGGGGCATCCGTGAAACCTAACCAGTAGCCCCCAAAATCCTGAGCCACTAGTCCTCAGCCCAAGTGAGAACTATAAGGACCTTCACAGTCCGTGGTCCCACACACAGGTCGTGGTGAGGATCGTGAGATAGACCCTTAGCTCAATAGTCACCAAGTGAAGACCACGACCCACTTCACGGTCTATGGTCCCTTTCACGGTCCATGAAGGTTGCCAAGGTCAGCCCCGTCTGCAACTTAAGTCAAGGGTCTTTTGGTCTTTTCCTATTTCATTAGACCCTAAACTACGCATTTTAACCCTAAACTACGTGGTTTTGGTCAGTTTTAGCCTAGAAACATAACTAGAACTTACCTAACTTAGATCTTTAATCAAAAACTTAGAAAATTAGAAGAGAAATAGGAGAAAGAGGCGAGAAACCCTAGTTCAAGAACGCAACAAGGTTTCATCAGTTTCAACCCCGAAATCAAAAGATTTCTCCTACGAATTCGTCACCAGTTATGTGGGATTTCATTAGTGGGTTCCTTTTGCCCATTAGGTTCCTAGAATTCAGTCAAATTCTTGATTCCTTATTATCAACTAACCTAGTGTTTCTAGAACTTCAACAGATTATCATGAATTGGTTATTTACATGTTCCAAATCAGATTATCATGTTATTACTTTGTTTCTCGCATGAATTTTAGAACCCTTGCTATGTATTTCTTTAGTTCTTGAATTACACATACTAGGTCAAATATTTTAGTATTTCAAATATACTTGCCTCAATCTTGAATGTGTCATTATCAGTATATTAATATGCATTCTCAGTTTGCATATAAGTTTTGAGCTATCTAGTATATCACAGAAATTCAGTCATAATGTGTTAAGCATTTAATCTATTGGGAGTAGCATAATACCGAGTTGGACTAAGGTCAGTCACCCATATAGTCCCAGAACTACGAGCCACGTAGGTTGCAAGTCCCCTCTGTGGGCATCATTTTAGTGATCACGCCAACATGCCTCTACACATTTGGCTGGGTGTATTGGGTCCTCTCGATGGGGCGTATACATCGGACTCCACATTTAGCTCATGTGGTTTTATTATTAGTTATTAGTAGCTCCCACAGTTCAGCCAGACTCCATTGCATTGACCACATTTCAGTATAATCAGTATTCAGCATCAGCATGTATAAATTTGGTCATTGTATTCAGTTAGCTCAGTATTCAGTATCAATATCATGTTCAGATTATAATCTTGCTTTATTGCTTGTTCAGTTTTATATTTTTTTTCAGCCTTACTCTATCTTGCATGCGCAATACCTTTCAAGTACTGACGCATACTTTGCGCTACATCTTCTTGTGATGTAGATTCAAATTCTCAGCATCCAGATCACGTTTAGATCGGTTTTCGATCTCTAGTTCAGCAACATCAGTGGTGAGTCCTCATTCTTTGAGGACAATAATCATGTTATCTTTTCATTATTTCAGTCTTTTAGTTTGAGTTTTACTAGAGTTAGTTGGGGCATGTCCCAACACTTCTAGTCAGGTAGAGGTTATTTTTGAACATAGTTAGATTCAGCTTAGTATTTGAGTTTGATGTTTCTTTTGTATATGGGTATTCCTTATCATTTCAGATTTACTTATTACTAGCTTCTGTAATAGTTTTATTTCTTAGTTTATCTTTAGTATGCTCATGATTATGCTAGCAAGTTTAGCTTGGGGTCACTTGTGATCCTAGGCCCCGTGTCCGCATCTCGAGGGTAGCTCGGGGTGTGACAGTTATGATCACGCCAATCTCTATCATGGTCTTTCCAACCTTCATCTCTATTCTAACCCTGATTTCCACCCGGTCTTGGGTAGTTAGCATGATAACCTCCTCATTGGCTGGCTAGGAAGTTCACTTCCTCATTGTACAGCACTTTAAATTGGGCTTCATCGGGGTTCACTCCACCAACACCCACAACATTAACACTCTATATACCAACATCCATGACATTTTTAGCCAAGACATCTAGTTGGGTCATCATCTTTGCCATGTTTTGGTCTCTTTCCTGATCCTTTTCGATCTGCTCTTTTGTCATTCTAGAGTTGAGAGGAGAGACTTGGTCCTCATGAGTGTACCATGCCTTGTTGATCTTGGTTATGCAATCATGGAGTTGAGATGCTACATCATAGGGTTGTTGCGTTATACCACCGAAACGAGTTGATCAGCAACTCTTTTGTTCACCGAATCAAAGCTTCTATAGAAGTATTACAGCAACACATTGTTTGGCAGTCCATGAGTTAGGCATTGCAGCACCAATTTTTTAAACCTTAGCCATGTCTCATGTATGGGCTCTCCTTCCAACCGTTTGTGAAACTTTGGATACTATCCCTAAGAGTCATCATCTTCGATCGGGGAAGAAACGCACTTAGAATGCAGTAGTAAGCTCGTCCCACGAAATGATAGAATCTCTTGGCAACTTTGTCAACCACTTTCTTACCTCTCCCATCAAAGAAAACGGGAACAAACTCAGGCGGACCGATTCTTGTGAAACGTTCTTAAATAAGAACGGTCCACAGACATTAACAAAATTTCGGATATGCTCATGGGGATCCTCATGAGCCTGCCCCCAAACAAACCCTTCAGTTGTAAGAGCTAAAGCATGGCGCTTATAATGTGAAAAAAACCATTTCCTTCAGCTGGAGGTAAACGAATGGCTCCAACACCACCCAATGGAATCGGGTCATTGATGTTGGATCATTAACATCGATGAGGTTTCCAACATCATCTTGGTGGCCCATTTGGATATCATTGCTTCCGTTAACACTCATCTCCTTCTCTGTTTAATACAAGCAACACAAAACTAAAACTAAAATAAGTAGATTCAACTATAACTAAAAAGAACACAATTCAACTTCACTAAAAGAATTTCAAACAACACCACTCCCCGGCAGCGGCGCCATTTTTATTTAACGTTTCAAGCACGCCTCATCCAATTCTAGGAGTGAATGATCGTTAATAAGTATATAACCCAACAATTGAGTTGGGGTCGAATCCCACAGGGAACGGTACTGTTCAAATTCAATTAGGAAGTGCAAACATGGTCTAATCAGCCATAGGAATAGAAATTATCGATAAAGGACATGAATCAAATTAAAGGGGTGACACGAATGTCAGATGGGGGTTTTGGTTTTTAATAATAAACTACAAAACAATCACAAACACTTTGAAATAACAATAAGGAGAAGGATTCTCGGGATGTGATCGATTATAGGCAAATTTCAATATATGGGTAATTGAAACTACTAGTAAACAGTTAAAAATCAGTGAGTAGGCTAGACTATAAGGGAGATAGTTTTCTCTCGAACAACTATCCTGAATCATGTGATTTCTTTCGAACATCAACAAGTATAACAATGAAGAACAGCCCACACCTTAACTCATCCACTCTCTCGAGCTAGATGGGTAGGATTAGGTTTAGGATTTACTCTCTCGAGCTAAACCTAGCTCAACCCAATACCTATAAATCATTAATCAATAATCTTAGTTCTAAAACCTCTCTCTCAAGCAAGTCAAGAACACGAAATTAGAACTGCATTTGCAACTACAATTCATAAATTAAACCGTAATTAATGATTAAACTCACTTCAAAATAGCTTTTAAGCTAGTAATTAACAATACCCATAAACTAATTCAGTCATAATCACATGATCACACCCTGAGAATTGAGGTTTCAGCCAAACATCATAAAAGAGTAAAAATGATTACCAAATCGATTGACCATCAACTGGGTAAGAGTGATTTAGTCTTTACAATACTTCAATTTGTAGAATATTCAAAACCCACTTCCAAAATCTCCAAATTGAACCTCTAAAAGTCTTCAAAACTATGAAAAACTAAAGAGAAAAGCGTTCTAAATTAAGTTGGAATAATAACAGAATATTCAACTCCCTAAAATAATTGTTCAAAATCTAATTTATAGTTGCCAAAAATAAGCCACAAAGGGCCATTTGGAGAAGTAAGTAGAGCTCGCCGAACCACTCGGTGAGCCGCCTTTTGACCTCTTCCATTGCCTTTTTTCCTTGGCATTCAGTATCCTCGAGTTCTGTAACTTAGGGCGATCTATCTTTGCTTCACGGAACTGCTCGGGGATTCACCGACTACTCCTTTTTGTCACCGACTTGGTTTCTTCCTTCAAGGCTGGCACACTGGAACTTTAGGTGGTCAATTTAGCCATTCTGTAATTCACCAAGTGCTCTTGGAGATCACCAGGCATGCCTTTCTTCATTTCTTCAGCTTGTTTTGTTCCTTTTTTCCTATTAGTGTCCTAGTTTTGTTCCTCAATCCATATACCTGAAAATCAAGGATTTAACATTAGTGTATGGCACAAATTAGGCATTTTATATTTTCTTGTTATCTCTTCTTGTATTCAACCCAAAGGAAGACCATTATTTTATAGGTGATGAATTCTTCCTTGCAATGAATAGGAAGATAATGAGTTGTAAATTGGATAAATGAATAGCCAGAGGTTGAATAAGTTACAACCATATTGAGGTAGAATAATGGATGGAATTAGTGGTAGATCATGACAATAGTGGTTACAAGAGTTACACCACAATAATGACCACATTCTTGTCAACTTATACCCATTAACATGTACACTTAATATTTTAAATTTAATATTAAAATGCATAAAACACCAACATTCCCCACTCATTTCAATATTAAAATACGAAAGTGTTTCACAATTTAGTTGAAGGTAGGCTATTATGCATCATAAAGGTGTGCTCTGCATTGAACTTTTACTTAGAAAACAATAATATTTACTTCGGAGGTAGTAGTAGTCTCAGACTTGAACTATGACTGCTTAAGGGAAATAACGTATACTGCTTAAACACAATAATCAAGGTATTGACATAAGCATTTGTAGCCAGCAAATTACGGCCTTATGTTATCTCGATTTTCATGAGGGCTTTTTAGAACAACCTCATTCTCATAGAAAGTGACCTACTTTCACACTCATATAGGTGAAATTTGTCAAGGGTGCTCCGATTTTTTGATACCATACTTATACGAGATACCAACTTTCATTAAGAGTTCAAAGACTCCTCCTCCACAAATCATTATAGGATAAATGCACTTACATCATAAGGATTGAATAAAGTAAATATATAGTGCATTTCATAACAAGTCATCATATGATTCGTTCTAATCCTTGAATCTTATTATAGGGTATCTAGTCCCAGGTTGGATTTCTTCAAATATGACTCTAAATTTATGAGCTTTAGTTTTCATCCCTCTCGATATTCTTCAGACTCAATATCTTACTAAGGCCTTAGTTTATGAATCTGCAAGATTATCATAAGTTTTAACACAATAATATTAATGGTATACTAGTGATCAATATGATCTCACAATATTGTGTCTTCTCCTCTTGAGTCTGAATTTACTGTTATAATAACAATTTTGTACCAATAATATTGTTGCTATCAAAATTAGAAAAATTAATTTCTCAAAATAAAGTGTTTGATATAGGAAAATCAATTCACTTTTTTTACTAGCTAAAGCTTAATTTTTTTTACTTCGCCCTCCATAATAGAATTAACAAAAAGTAATTTGTTTTTCTCATTCCAACAAATGGCACCAATTATTTCTCATCTAGTTTGCTTGTACCTTCTAAGTACTTTTACTGCAACACAACATAAAGTCAAGTTGTCAGTCACATATCTCACAATTTTTTATTAGGCTAGCAAAGTCTCTTTCTTCTTTGTCACACAATTGAATCAAAAGGAGTTGCAAAACTCACACAACCAACAAATTGGACTTCATAATTTTTCCACCATAATGTGACTTGATAAGGTAAGAAAATTTCATCACATGTTTTATGGTATTTTTCATTATGTTAAATGGCTACTCAATGTGTTTTTCATAAATTATTTATAACTCTCATGTTAGAGCCAAAAATCATCTCATACAAAAACTGAATCTCCTTAAACTTGTTCTGTAATATACCACAAATATAATAAAGTACAGCTTGAAAAATGAATAAAAAAAATTCAGCAGAGACATGAATATCTCGCTCTCTTTAAGAAGATTCAATCCCACTACTGTATCATCTACACCTATCCATTAGTATATCTCTTGACTTGTCCCCTCCACGATACAATAGCCCAACAACGTGTACAACTCAAGCTAACAACTCCGGATTAGTTGAAGGATACAAAGCTCCACATTAGAACATCTTCCTTCAACATATAAATATTCTCTTTTGTATAGTGAATATACTTGAAGACTTAGAATATTTATCTTTGTCTCAACTCTCTCTTTCACTACACTAATCTCAATATAAACACAATATAGTACTCATCATCTTTTTCACTCTATATTTTTTTTTTTTTTTGGTATATCTCTTCTTGTATTTAACCCAAAGGAAGACCACTATTTATAGGTGATGAATTCTTCCCTGCAACAAATAGAAAGATAATGGGTAGTAAATTGGATAAATAAATAGTCCAAAGGTTACCTAAGTTTCAACCATAACGAGGTAGAATAATGAGCGAAATTAATGATAGATCATGACAATAGTAATTACAAGAGTTACACCACAATAATGACCACATTCTTGTCAACTTATACCCACTAACATATGCACTTAATATTTTAATTTTAATGTTAAAATGCATAAACACCAACATCTAGTTTGTAAATAGAACTTGGGACGATTCTTTGGGTGGCAATTAGTTCAATAATTCTTCTACTTCATTAAGGTACACGTACAATTCGTCGTTCTTGCTACATGATATATTCTTTCAATGTGACCATTTACGAATTTAATTACTCCCATTTTATTAAAGAACAGGAGGATTTGGACAAAATCAAGTTAGAGTGTACTCAGCCTATCCAATCAGTAATCATAGGACTAATCCATTTTATATAAAAACAAAATATAGGACTCCACAACCCCTAGTAAATGTCTGATTAAAACTGGTGAAAATTCCCATATGTTTAACCTGAACGAAGAATACAAGAAATTGGCCTGTTCCCAATGGTATATATATAAAAACAGGATAAGGCACAAGTACCCTTCTAGACTACTACCGAAATTTCAAAGACATATCTTAACTAAACAAAGTTCTATTACCCCTGACTCATTTATTTATTTGTTTTAATTTGTAATTTTATACACTTTTGGCTTACGTGGCACACTCCGTGACTCCACGTAGTTGAGGCATGTAGGATATGTTTGGATGCCATGTAAGCCAAAAAGGTGTACAAAATTTTTTAAAAATGTGTTTGAGGTAATAGAAAGTTAAGGTGTGTCTATGAGATTTCGGTCATAGTCTAGGGGTTACTTGTGCTTTATCCCTATAAATACAAAAGGATAAATCTAGAAATACTGTCCGTATAAACTGCAACTATGGCATGTTAAGTAAGTGATAACATTTACCCTGTATGAAATGGGAGGCAAATGTGGTCTTTTCCAATATGCAGATGGAATAGACAAGTTGTTAATGTTACTTGGCTCACTAGGATCCATTGGAGATGGGCTAATGACTCCTCTCAACATGATTATCCTTAGTAGCCTCATTGATGATTTTGGAACTGCTGATGATTCGTTCTCTAATAAAATTGTCGACGAGGTATATATGCATGAATCTATAACAAGTTTTATCATTTTTATAAGTCATAGATTGTGTTATCCTGATCCATTGAGCCTAGCTAGTCTCCTTGCATCCATATTTCACATGAATCAATGCAACGTTTTCTTGATCTCATTGTTTCTAATCAGGCCATCCTTCTTGGTAGTGTTGTTTACACACATGTTGACATATTTGAAGAGTCTGTGCAGCATAGAGCTGAGATAGCCTAATTTATTTATTAGAAGAAATATCATTGTGCTCAACACACACGCCAGGTTTAATTTACAACATTATTGTTGATATCTTATCAAGATTTCTTATCTTCCTCTCAACAGTATGCATTAAAGCTACTCTATGCTGCCGTTGGAGTTGGAGTATCCGCTTTCATCGGTTTGTCCCTTCCTTTCTAGCTAATAGTTCTTAAATTTTTGACATTAGAAGTATTATTTCACTTCTCCTAAAAAGTTCGTCCTTCATTTTGTTATATTGAATATGGAGAATACTATATACTTACTGTAAACATTTTACTTTTCGGGTTCTATAGAAGGATTTTGTTGGACAAGAACTGCAGAGAGACAAACATCCAGAATCAGGAAGAATTATTTGAAATCAGTACTAAGGCAAGAAGTTGGTTTCTTTGAAAATCAAGATGCTTCATCCTCTACCTTTCAAGTAATATCAACCATTTCTACTGACACTCATATAATCCAAGATGTCATTGCAGAGAAGGTATTATCTATCAAGTTACTGATAGTATGCTTTTATTTGTCATCTAATTTATAACCAATATGACTTACATTTATAAGTTTCCGCATTACGTCCTAATTACTTTCGAACCTAACAGTAAGTACACTTTTCAAATGGTTCTTTTTACATTTGTATACGTAGTTTGAGCCGAAAGAAATAGGTTCTTATGATGGATTCACAAAACTACCTATATCTGCATATGGATTAGAACATATTGTTTTCTTTCCCTTTTCATCTTTTTCTTCCTTGCTGCAGATTCCCACTTGCCTAGCTCACCTGTCAGCATTCGTTTGTGGCCTGATTGTAGCTTCTTTCTGTCATGGAGACTAGCACTGGTGTCTTTCCCATTCTCTCTTGGTTTCGTCATTCCAGGGGTAGCATTTGGAAGTTTGCTAATGAAACTGGCAATGAAGATGAAGGATACTTATGGTATAGCAGGGAGCATTGTAGAACAAGCAATTTCATCAATCCAAACAGTTTACTCGTATGTTGGGGAAAGTCAAACAGTAAGCAGATGCAGTCGTGCTCTTGAGGAATGTATGAAGCTTGGCCTCAGACAAGGATTCACAAAAGGATTGCTCATCGGAAGTATGGGAATGGTTTATGTGGCTTGGAGTTTTGAATCTTGGGCAGGGAGTCTTCTTGTTGCAAACAGAGGAGAAAGCAGAGGTCGTGTTTTTATATCAGCTGTCTCTTTGGTTCTTGGAGGACTGTAAGACACTTAAATTTTTACCTTCTTATGAATGAACATGGTTAATGCTTACTAAAAAATTATTCAAATTACATGTACTGAGAGTGCAATGTGTTTTCTTTTGTGACGTTAGATCTTGTATAGCTGCACTTCCAAATCTCTCGATCATGATAGAGGCGGCCTCTAAAATCTTTGAGCTGATTAATCGAACACCTGAGATAGATTCTGAGGATACCAAAGGGAGAGTTTTAGCATATGTAAGAGGAGATATTGAGTTTAAGGAGGTCACTCTCAGTTATCCATCTATACCAGAAGTCCAAGTTCTCCAAAATATTTGTTTGAAAGTGAAATCAGGGAAGACTGTTGGTATTGTGGGAGGTAGTGGTTCTGGCAAGTCTACAATCATTTCTTTGCTCGAAAGGTTCTACGATCCAGTGAAAGGAGACATATTTCTTGATGGACACAAGATCAAAAGACTAAAGCTTCAATGGTTAGGATCTCAGATTGGGGTTGGTAAATCAAGAACCTGCTCTTTTTGCCACATCCATAAAGGAAAATATCTTATTTGGAAATGAAGGAGCCATGGTCGTTGAAGCTGCTAAGGCTTCAAATGCTCATGAATTCATAGTTAGTTTACCAAATGGATACAATACTCATGTAAGGCCAAAACTTATATATTTGCTATTATTTCTACTTAGCTCTTAAAGCTGGATACAATTTGGTTTTAATTGGATTTCAGGTAGGACAACTTGGATTCCAATTGTCGGGTGGTCAGAAGCAAAGGATCGCTATAGCAAGGGCTTTAATTAAAGACCCTAGAATTCTTCTACCTGATGAAGCTACAAGTGCTTTGGATGCAGAATCTGAAAGACTAGTACAAGATGCCATTGACCAAGTTTCACAAGGACGGACAACTATTTTCATAGCACATCGCCTCACTACAATCCGCAAAGTTGATAAGATAATAGTACTACAGTCGGGGATAATTGTTGAAACAGGTTTTCATGATAAGCTGATGCAGATTAATGAAGGAGGAGGTGGAGTTTACTTTAACATGGTAAAGCTACAGCAATCCACATCTAGAAATACCACAGACAGTCCATATCACTATAAGGAGGCAACAAGTTACCTAAGGGGGCAGTACGACAATACTTCAAAATTTCCATTCTTTGCTAGATCAAGTTGGCAAAATAGCCCTGGCAACACTCCTTTTAGCCCAGCAATAAGCACAAGTTATGCTCCATCAATCCAAACATACTCTTTCTGCGATGGTGATTATGAGTACTCAGAGATAAGTAATTCCACTCATCAAAGACCTTCAACCTGGCATTTGTTCCACATGAATGCACCAGAGTGGAATAGAGCCTTACTGGGATGTCTAGGAGCTGCTATTTTTGGTGCATTGCAACCGGCTTTTGCCTTTTGCTTGGGATCTGTTGTCTCGACATATTTGATAAATGATAGCTCAAAACTTAAGTCAGAGGCTAAACTTTACAGCTTAATGTTTCTAACCATCGATATCATCAGCTTCTTTGCAAATCTAATACAACATTACAATTTTGCTGTGATGGGAGAGCGATTAATAAGAGATTGCGGTAAAAAATGCTCACTAGCTTGCTTACCTTTGAGGTTGGATGGTATGATCGAGATGAGAATACCAGTGCAGTTATTTGTTCAAGGCTATCAACAGATGCTAACATGGTACGATCCCTTGTTGGAGATCGAATGTCCTTGCTCATTCAGGTTCTTGTTAGTGCTTCCATAGCTTTTGGGCTAGGATTGATAATCTCCTGGAGGATTGCAATTGTACTAATTTCTGTACAACCTTTCACTATTACAAGCTTTTACTCAAGGAGTGTTGTGATGAAAAGAATGTCAGAAACATCCCAAAAGGCGCAAAATGAAGGAAACCAGCTAGCAAGCGAAGCAGTGATCAATCACAGAACTATCACAGCATTCTCTTCCCAGGATAAAATGTTACCCCTTTATGCAGAAACACAAAAAGGCCCCAATAAGGAAAATGTTAAACAGTCATGGTTATCAGGCATTGTCTTATTTTTCTCTCTTTTCTTGACCGCAGCCTCCGTTGCATTGACATTTTGGTATGGTGGGAGACTGATGAAAAAAAAATTAGTGAATGCAAAACATCTATTTCAAGTTTTTTTCATTTTGTTGAGCACTGGTAAAGACATAGCAGATGCTGGGAGTATGAGTTCTGATTTGGCTAGAGGCGACAGTACAATATCATCAGTGTTCAAAATCTTAGATATGAAAAGTGAGATTCCACCTGGGGATCCTCAAGGGATTCAGGTGAAAAATCCCATAAAAGGCAAGATAGAGCTTAAGAATGTGTACTTTTCTTATCCATCAAGGCCTGAACAAGTGATATTCCATGACATGAGCCTCAAAGTTGATGCTGGAAAAATGGTAGCACTTGTTGTCTCTAGTGGCTCAGGAAAATCCACCATTATTGGATTGATCAAAAGATTCTACGATCCAACAAAAGGATTAGTATTGATAGATGACAGAGATATCAAAATCTACAATCTGAGAAGCTTGAGATCACAAATAGCTCTAGTCAGTCAAGAACCTACTCTCTTTGCTGATACAATTCGCCAAAATATCGTTTATGGCAAAGAGGAAGCTACAGATTCAGAAATCAAGAAAGCTGCAATTCATGCTAATGCTCATGAGTTTATAAGGTATCAAGCTACAAAACTGAAACTCACCTTATTTGTTTCTGTTTGAGTAAATATTTCTAATAATTCAATAATTCTTCTTCTAACTTGTAGATTATGGTTACATATTAAAAGTATGGTCAAATACTTCAAGAGAAATAATTAATATGACCTTTAGTGGAGCATTTCTAGTGAATGAATGCTTCAAATGGAGATAACTAGAAGGAAAAAAAGTTTTACTTTATTGCTGGACTAACAAGGATACAGATTACACTATCAGTATAGTTTTGCCTAACAGGTTAGTTACCATTTTTACAATGCTACAAATTAGTGCTTATCATAGAGATTTACTTGTAATTACCCCTACATGACCTGATTGTGTAAGATATTTTTACACAGTCAACACGTAGTATACGATGAATAGAGGATGCATATAGCTGCTGTAAATTTAATCATGAACGAGACAAGCTGCATTGTTACTAAGCTTGCAATCTTACAATGCATTTCCATGAAAGATAGATATGAAACTTATTGTGGAGAAAGAGGAGTTCAACTTTCAGGAGGACAAAAGCAAAGGATAGCCCTTGCTCGAGCAATAGTTAGGAATCCAGCGATACGTCTCTTAGATGAGGCGACTAGTGCACTTGACAGTGTCTCTGAGAATTTAGTGCAGGAAGCCTTGGAGAAGATCATGGTTGGTAGGACATGTTTAGTTGTAGCTCATTGTTTATCAACAATACGTAAGGCAGGCACCATAGTTGTGATAAATAATGGAAAGGTCGTAGAGCAAGGATCTCATCTGCAGCTACTTGACCTCGGGCATAATGGAGCTTATTTCTCCTTGAAGAAGTTGCAACTTGGGCACACTCCTTAGCTTTACTTCAGAAACTATGGAAGAAGCTAAACATATAATGTTTCAAATTTTCCTTTCTGTTTATTTTGTTCACTAGAGTACTTTATCTTTTTTTTTGTAAAGACATGTATAGAAGATGAATCCCCAATGAAAGGTAAACTAGTTTGCCGGAAAAAGCGTGTGGGCTCAAACTAAGTTAGATTTATAAAAACAGGATTTAAGTCAAATGAATTAGGTTCAATCAAGTTTCCTTTGTTTTTTTGTCTTGGGCCAATTGACGGAAATAAAGGAAGTAAATAATAGTATCTTATTAGCAAAGGATAAGAAAGCTAAATATTAAAAGGCCAGAACTAGAACAGAAAGCAATTATATTCACTCTTGATCAGAAATTGTGCATTCTAACAAGAGAAAGAATGAGATGTCCTACTTATCCCATGCAAGGGCTTACTTATAGGGCAAAGTGTCACACCCCGATCCTAAACCCTGGACGTGACTGACACTCAATGTCATTGTTGGCCTGATGTACCCATAACATGGAATTGGACATGAGCGTACATCTAGACATGAGCAAAAGTATAGTTTAAAATAATTCGGAGAGTCAAGTTTTGTAAAAGAAAGCATTCCACATAAAACATAAGTCATAGAATTGAAATCGCTAATAAGGGACACGAAAAGTCCAAACAAAAACATAACCATCGTCAATCTATGAAGCGTCTAAACATAGCTAAGAAGTGTCTACTGGGACAATGCCCCGTGCATACCTTAAAAGCATAAACATCAAGTACTAGAAATGTGTCGACTAAACCCTCGAAAATAGAGAAGGGCTCACAAATGCATAAGTTATGGAACCCAGCGAGCGGCCTGATCACGTGTCTGCATACCTGAGTCTGCATCAAAAAAAGATGCATCTCCTCCAACAAATGGAACATAAGTACATATGGAATAATACTTCATGTAATATGGCGGAATGAAACATAACATACATGCCAGATCATTAGATGCAGCTAACATAGTCATAATTATAAAATTTGAAATGTTAAGAGATGAGGTCATTCCGACTACCTTAAGGATTTTTCTTTCATCATATTTTAGTTCATTATGGGAGTCTAATAGGGTAACCGATATAAACCACCATGTGAGGGCATGGAGTCTAATCTAGGCCTGATCAGCTAAGCCCTCTCATACCTTATCGGGTATGGGACATACGTGTACACATCATGTGGATCCATAACTAGCCCTTACCAGGGGCATAAAGAAGGAGTCGTCCGAACCATCGGTACGATCCTTAACCTACATCGACAAGGATCAAGAAATCATAAGGTATCATCATAAGGTCTCACATTTAAAAACTTTCATAACTCATAGTTCTAGGGTTCATAACATAAGAATTTTCAAGAAAACATCAAGAAATCATAAAAAGAGTTACCAAGATGTCATAAAGAAAATCATTAAAGTAGTTCTCAAGATAAGAATTTCTTCTTTTAATAATCATTCATAATTTGATTAGAAAATCTTAGCAAACTCATGGGTAACAGCATTGTCAAAAAATTGATGCACTTTCATGGAGGATTCATGGGGGTTTCATAAAGATTCAAGAACAATTCAAGAATATAGGGTTTCATCTTAATCCTAATTCATTCATGGAGGATACTTTGAAACCATGGGAACGTAGTTCATGGGGAAAAACAAGTTGTCCCCACACATGGAGATAGTTTTACATATCTTAGTGATAAAACTTGATGAAGAACCTTGGAAGATGAACCCTAGTTTTGTGTCTCTTGAAATTCTTGAGCGTAGAAATGTTTGAGAATGAGAAGGTTTAATAATAAAAAAAAAAATTATTTTCTACACTTTTAAGGTCATTTAGATAACTCCTCAAAGGTTTTAGGACAAAAAAGCCCTCATTAAAAATAATAATCAGAAAAAATTAATATTGTGTCGTCATTTAAGTGACGAACCATCACTTGGATGATGGTCCTTCACTTAGGCATATAAAATGGCCCAAAAAATGACCCTTCTGGTCATGTGTGATGGGCCGTCACAGGCTCTTTCACACTAACAGCTTGCAGTGTCTCTATTAAATCGATCATAACATTTTACTTCAGACATAGATTGACATACGATTGGTGGCGTTGGAAAGAAGACTCATAGACCTTAAATTTGATATGTTATGTGCCCCCTAACACTTCATATTCTAAGAGATATGTCCAATAGATATTGATCCTTATATGATCTCAGCAAAAAAACTCAATCAGTAGAGAAGCTTTGAACTTGACTCAGTATTAGAGGTTTCTTATGACCCCAAACCACATCTGATACACTTATCACACTTATGAATGGACCTTAACATATATGAAAAAATAGTGTATCACTCGGTCTAAGTTTATACACTTACGACAAATGGTTTGAATCTTTAGATTAGAATTGTGAGGTGTTATACCATTTCCCCTTGAGATCATTCTTCTTCGAATAATGGTTAAGATAGAGTAACCAAATTAAACTTGTTTTGTCTAAACTAAAATATATATCAAGATCATGAGTATTTGAAGGAATACACAATGCACGAACTTAACATAGGAACTAAAACACTCAAACACAAAGTATATGTATGGAATTTAAAATAATAGAAGGACTCTTAATTTCAATATGTGCATCACGAGGAATAAACAATTGAGGGTATCTGGATTGCATATCTTCTTCAACATCCCAGATAGCCTTTTCAATGAATTGACTCCTCCATAAAACCTTTACTGACGCAACCTCCTTGTCCTGAACTTGCAAACTTGACGATTAAGAATGTTAAATCGAACCTCCTCAAAAGACAAGATGTCCTTCACATAAATATTTTATCTAGGCACAATGAGTGAAGGGTCACCCATACACTTCTTAAGCATGGAAATGTGAAATACTGGTGTTGTGCTACTAATTCTGATTGTAGCTCTATCTCATAACACAGTACTAAGCGACACAAGTAACCCCAAGCTAACCCATGGTATGACATACACTAAGAGGAACATAGATAATAATTGAAGTACTAATGTGAAAGCTAAAATTTAGATAAATACGAAATTGTTAAAATCAAACCTAACACTCAAATAAGTTCCCTCGATCATGACATAAAGCTGAAATACTAATATTTGACTGAGTCTTTGAAAAAGCCTTTACTAAGATGAGTTACTAGGACAAAGCCCCAACTAACTCTAACTATCTGTAAATTCAAATACTAATAAAAGAAATAAAATAAGGATCATCCTCGAAAGATGAGAACTCACCAAACTCTAGTATTGAGCTGCTATGGAGATAGTACTAATCATGAGTTGGATATTGCGCAACTGTTCTGATGAGTGGTATATTTGCACTCATTTAAGGTCCATTTAGCTCAATAATTAGTGTCCTCAATGCCTAACTTTGTCATTTTCTAATCAAATATTGATGATTTGCAGCTATGAAGGCAATTGGACAAGGCATGGACTAAAGCTTGAAAGAATGGCCAAAAATGCAAAAGAAGTGCAAAATGAACATTGTTGATCATCTAGCATGAAGGGTGGATCGCTGACGGAGCTAGACTTCACCCAATCTGACAGTGTATAGCACTTTTGCTTACCAAAGAAGGTCGGAGAACTCCAATAGAAAAGGAGATACGTCGAATAAGAAGGCGGATCTAAAGCACATCGCCCAAAGTGATAGTATGCAAGGCAAAAATTGAATGCTCGAACAATGAACTAAGGTGGCATTCGGAGATACACCAAACGAGAAAGGCTAACTCAATCAAGTTCACCAACTGAGGTTCAAACACCTGAAGCCTAGAGCATCAAAAAGGCGAGCTGGGAAAGAATGGCTATTCGTCGAGTGAGTTAGGTGGGCCCGACTAATGTTGCTGATTTGGTTGCAAAGTGGATTTTGGGCTAAATTTGGAAAAATATAAATATCCCAAATCATAGATTCTTAAGAGAGGTTGATTAGAGTTTTGAACAACTGAGTTGAGGAGAGAGTTTCGAGAGAGAACATCTTTACTTTTTAGAATACTTTTTCTAGTCTTCTTGGGGTTTTACAATTTGAATATTGAATTCGATAATTTCAAGTAAAATCCAAAGTGGTTTTACTCTCAATTGCTTGATTTCATGTTACCCATGGAAGGTATACTTTCTTTACTTTTTGTGATAGATGGCTAAAACCCCCAAGATCTAGGGGTGCTCTAATGGGGTTGGGTGTTAATTTAATGTAGTGGGTATTGCACTATGCTCTGTTTTGTTGATGCTCATGCATGAATTTGGTCTAATTAACTTAGTTCCTACTTCTAATCTCTGGTTCATGCTCGAAAGAGATTAATTGGAGTGGTAATTAGTTCAATACTAGAAATTTAGGTTTGATGTCCTTGACTTGCTCAAAAGAGAGGTTATGGTCGAATCTATTTGCCATGTTCTTACAAGAGGGGACATAGTAAGGTATTTGGTTGTTAAGAATTGGCATTAGATGAGAGCAAAGGGAGGTTCTAGGCATAGAAGCTTTGAGATTGAAAGATTATTAGCGTCATTGAAGATGAATTAGCCTATTCTTGTAAGCACATCACTATAGAGCAACACATTTACTCCTATATGACATTGATTTCCTATGCCCGCACCCCTAGATTGCTTGACAACTCTTGATTTCGTTCGAATTTTAGTTTAATTGTGATAATTGACAACAAAGTTTTACATTAAGTTGGTGGTACCATCCACCCAATTGTTCTTACTACTCTAAATGAGCTAATTTAAAGTCCAATACTCCCGATAAAAAATTCTCCATGATATACCATTCCCTATGGGATTTGACCCCGACTTTTTCATTGGGTTTTTACTGACTACAATTGCTCACCTTTATAATTTGTTTTGAAGGGTGATTTGAGTGTTATCATGTACCTATATTATAAAACAACATAGTGCGAGAGTATGTGGTCAATACTTTAAATGTACTAAATATGTAGGATATGCATGATAAACAAATAACTTAACATACTAAATTTGAGATGCTGAGCTAAAATAACATGAATTAATGCAATGACTATGAAGCAACAAATACAACTTATAAACATTAAAACTAAAATAACTGAATACATGGCCATGATAGATCTAAGAGGCTAGAATGTGGAGATACTAAAATGGGCATATAACCATGTGAGCTAGACATGCAGTTTGATGTATAATCTCCATCAAAAAAGTATTAGTATACCTTGCCATGGTATAGAGGTTGATGTGAGCTAATGTAGTACCACTAAGCTAATGTCCATAAAGTACTAAGGAGCCAGTTCTGGTTTGATGGGTGATTGTTGACACCTAATTTTGACCGACATTTAACCCTTTTTGGGAATGCTATTTGATTAAATAATGTATTTTTAAAAAATATTTCGAGTTAAAATTTTAATCAATTTCGCCTTAAAATTATGATTATTCGTAACTATTATCAAGTTATTTTTTTATCAATAGCAAACTCGAAATAATTCAAATGTTTAAAAATTTTAAGTAATTTTAATTATAATATTTGTATTATTTAAATTGGATAGCATTTCTTTAATTTTCCTCCAAATTATTTAAATTGTAGCCTTTTTATTCTAATTTTCTCGCAATTCTAGCCACTTCAATTCCAATTTTATTTCAATTATAGCCATTCTCCCATTCCAATTCTAGCATTTTTCATTTCAATTTTAGCCTATCTCTTGACTTCTAATCTGAGTTGTTCGTTCCTCATAGTCATGACAAGATTAAATCTCAGCCTTATATCTTATTACGATCAACGGTGGAGATCCACACCCCTTTCTGTCCTATTTTAAACCAAAAATACCAACCCTAATTTTATTTTCTCATTCACTCTTCCTCTTCTCTCTCTAGAGGCCACCGCCCCTCTCTCTTCTTCTCCTCGCTCCGGTGAGACAACGCAGCTGCACCGGGCAGCTTGGCGAGGCGAGCAGCCAGCAAAGGTCCCCTGGCAGGCGGCTTCTCTCCTCCCTTCGCTCTTTCTCCTCTCCGTCCAGCAGCCACTAAGCGAGGCCACTGTCGGAAAAACAACAGCGGTAGCCGACGAGGGAAGCAGCTAGACAGCAGCTAGGCGCAGCGAACAAAAGCAGCAAGGTTGTTGCTCTTCCTTTTCCCCTCTCATTTCCAGTGACAGCAGTGAGATCTGGACAATGCCACCAACAGCGAATGGCAAGAATCGGCAGCAAATCCAGGCGAGAACTCCAAACAGCAGCATCTCCGACGAGGAGTGCCAGGCGGCGCCTCCTTCTTCCTCCTCCCTCTCTCCTTTCCTTTTCTCTTTTCTCTCTTCTCTTCGTAGGACCATCAGCAGCAACAGCTCGGCGGGAAAACAGCAGCAATAACTTCTCCGTCCAGCAGCAACGGACGACAACTCCAGTGACCGGCGAGAGCTAAACAGCCATGCTAGGCGATCGTCGCCGGCGAACAACAACAACAACATCCACGCAGTCGCCTCCTTTTCCAGAGAGTCAAGATCCGGCCAACAATTACAATAACAAGTAAGCAAGTTAAGAGCTCCGACAAATTTCTAAAATTTTAGATCTGTCCGAGTACGTTTCTTCTCACCGATTTGCTACTAGTCTTTTCAATTATTTGAAAAATGCTTAGTTTCATGATTTAGCTAAGTGATTACTGATTCATTTTGTGATTTAAGTTTGAGCATCTTTCGATATGGAGGTGCTATAATTTTCTAATAAGCACCGTTAGAGTTCATTGTTTTTCATTACTTTGCTCCTCTGTTCTTTTAAGTCATGCTAGTCTTAGAAGATGATTATCAACTGCTATTTGATTGTTTTTCATCCTTGCCGACTGCAAAATTGCTATCCTGTTAGCATTTAATTACTCCATAATTGTGATTTTCATTGAATTTAGGGAGCTTATTGTGTTGTCTTAATTGATTCCATCCTTGAAATAGCGGATTGGGTACTTACCTTAATTATGTTTTAGGCATATTTTGATTAATGGAAATACTCAATTTCAGGTTCATTTATGGTAAGTTCGAATCTTTATTCCCTGTGTTTTCACTTATGGTAGGGGAATTAATTGGGATCCTTACAAGTCTTGATTTTGGCAAAAAGGCTTTAAGTGGTTTTGGTAAGAAACCTTTACTGATTTTGTGCCCTCTTCATCTATGGAAAATAATATTCCTTGATTGCTTAATTGTTGTCTTCCTTTTAATTGACGGTGCCTTGCTCTCTACTATAAAAAATGACCCTTAGTCTTTTTATTTCTACACGCTGGAACCATCAGAAAGATATACTTTAAATTAGAAAAGGCTCTCCACTCATAAAATAAAGGAATTTTTTTTTTAGCTTTGAGCATTCTATTATTGTTGTGTTGCTGTTTTTGGACCTAGCATTTATGGATTACTCAATTGCTGTTTAAAAAAAAATCCACTCAATCGGTTAGAATTCTTAATTTATTTAACCTGTTGTTTTGCATTAATATTATTTACCTTATCATGAAATTTATATACATTGGTGTGTATGAATAAAATGAAAGGAAACATCCGGGTTAGTTGCCGTCATTCCTTCTCTCTAGGGGTGACATTACATCTATTATTAGGCTTTATGTGTTTTTGAATGCTTATGTGTGTGGTGGCTACATTATTATGAGTGATTGATGTTATGAATGTTTTGCTATCATTCATGTGTTGCATTGATCTAGCAGATGGTGAATCTAAAGCTCCCGAGTTTAGAAGACTCGCATTGGATGGGATTACTTTATTTAATTTTTTGTATCATGAAGTCATATTTATTTAGTTCGATATTGTAATATTTTTTACAACTCTAACGCTATATATATTAAATAATTTGGGGGAATCGTCTAAGGGGAAGGGGTTTACATGCTATTTGTTTTACCGCAATCTACTGTCTTAGAAAAGCATGCCTATAGGATTGTATTTTGATGAATCCTTCCTAGTCTAATAATTTGACTCAAGATCGGTCTATAATAAATAAATTACTTGTCACTAATCATCCACTTTTAGTGTAAAATTAATCATGTAATTAAATACTTTAACTGCCCATTATAATTTGCTCGCCTTCGTAAATTAATAACAATTAAAATAATGTATGGCATTCCTTGCTTCACTTAATTTAAGTTCCTCAATATAACAAAGTGAATAATGGTGATTGCTCATTGTTTCACTTAATTCAACCCAAGTTCCTCTTATATAATAAATGAATACTATGCCGATACTAGTCATCACGCTTATAGGTTTTCTGATTATTATTATGATTATTAGCATGTTCATATTTAGAAACTATGTCTATAGGAGCCATGCATACAACCATTCAAGCGCCAAGAAATCATGTTCATAGGCGTAATTAAATAATTTTCAGCATATTAAATAATAGAATTAAATCTATGTATTTTCTGTCTGTGGGTAAATAATTTTTGAGATGCATTTATTTTCTAACACTAAAAAATAATATAATAAATTGCCCAGCATGCTAATAATGCCATAAATAAAATTTGTTCTTTGTCCAATCTGCATGATGAAATTATTTTTTGCATTTAAGCACTCTTACGCTACTAAAAATCAATCTGTTTTGCATGAATCTTGTTCTGCCACTTAATTAATTTTCTGCATTTGCCACTAGCGGCCCCGATTGAATCTTGCTTGGATTAATTAATTTCTACATTGTTTTGCTTCTTAAAATCAGTTATATAAATTGTCTACTACTTAAAAATAAAAGTTGGCATTAATAATCTGATCAACTATTGCTCTAAAAAATTTATGTCATGCATTTGTGATAATTTTTCTGCCACTTTCAAAATTAGTTAATAACTGCAATTAACTACTTGCTGCATGTGTAGTATTTTTTTTGCCCTCTAAATTCAATAAAAATTGTAATGCTGCTTGTTTTGTATGTACACACTTTTGCATGTGACCTTTTCAATTACTTGTGTTTGCAAGCATGCTTAATTAAAATCTAGAGGCCAACATGAGACTTTAAGTGCTAAATGAATGTCCTACGTATTTTGCTTGGTGTCTAGGTGGGCCTATTAGGAACATTTATTTTAATTTTGGTCTAAATTCACCTATAGTAGTCCAACGCCTCTTGGACTTTAAGTGGGAACGCTATATACCTTTTAAGGGACGAAAGCATGCAGTGGTAGGGTAGGGGTAGTTAGGCCTTACAGACATGATGACATCGACTCAAGCTTAAAACGACAAACCTTGGTTTTGTCTGTCCCTATACGAAAGCCTATCGAAAATAAATAAAAGTCGAGTGTTGATCCGTAAAGTCCTTCAGAGTCTCCCTTCCCTTTTATCCCTTTATGTGTTTATATTATATTTATTTGGAGTAGCTTAAATAAAATAAAAATTGTTTGCCAACCTATTAGGGCAATTTTTGTCTTCTCGCTCTTCTTTATTAATTGATTAATGTCCATTTAATTGTTTATTTACTGTTTGTTATATTTATTATTTATTATCACCTAGTTTTGCGTGCTTAATTAATTAAATAAATAATTGAAGTAATCTTAAATGTTATTTATTGTTATCACTTAGTTAGCATGTCTAAATCAATGAATAAGACGAAGTGTCCTTAATTGCTACTTGTAACCCCCACATAAATTACATGAGATACGGCCGGGACCCACATTTGTGGACCTCGAGGGATGCCTAACACCTTCCCTCGAAGTAATTTGAACTCTTACCCGATCTCTGGTTCGTTGACCTATAGTTATAATTAGTTAGGTTAGATAGGTTCCCTAACACACCTTAATTCGTTAGGTGTCGACTCTTCAATCATCCCGAAACCCAAAAGAATTGTTAGGTCGTGCGTCCGAAAGGAAAGTCTATTTTGCAAAAAAATGGTGCGCGACAGTGATCCTTAAATGCTTACAGTGGCACATAATTTTAGGACTTAGGGATTGATACTAAAGGTCTTAGTCCTAAGGGTAAGCTTTTATCCCTAAATTAGCTTGATATTAAGTAATTTTCCCAACTGAATGTGAATTGATAAACTGAATAATGCTAATATATTGAGTATAACTCATATATATTGAAAATTTATAATGGACTGGTAGATACTTTATCTGAAAGTATCTTAAATCAAGATATTAGTAATCTGAGTCATACATTCTAAAAATAAATGGTTTGAGTCATGAAAATAATTATACTCTTAGGGTTCATGAAAATACTATTTAGAAGTACTCAATTTACAGATGAAATTATGTAAATACGCTATTCATGAACAAGGAATGAAAAATATTATAGAGTTCATGGTTTAACAAACCCTAGCATTGTAGAACTCATGAACTAAAAACTAAGTTTTCTTTGGGACTCAATTGGTGAAAGGATACCCATCGATGAAATCTCATATACCTGGAAAGAAGACACTAGCTTGAATCTTGAACTGAAGTTTGAAGATAAAAAACCAAAGTTCTTGCTTGAGAGGAAACTTGAGCATAATAAATTTGATTTCTGGGTGTTATACGAGAATATGGAGGGTTCGATTCCATAAATTTTCATTAATCCCACTTAGAATAGGTTGAAACGACATAGTATAGGAATTAAAAGAGTGGAAAAGGACTAAAACGATCTAGACCAAAAAATGAGTTCTACAGCATTCATGAGACCATCTACAGTACGTGGATTGATCAACAAACCCTGGATACCTCTCCTGGAAATCAGGCCAATTTAAAAAATTTCAAAGTTTGATTCACCAAACCCATCTATGACCCGTAAAAAACATTACGGCTTGTGGTTGGGTTCATGAAACTTAGGCTGATTTTCCCAATTTCTAACTTGATTTAAGGACGTCATCTACGGTCCATGGTTCATTCCACGAGCTGTAAACACCATCCATAGAAATCATAAGAATTTTCATGTTTATAAACTTAACCTATGAGCCTCATATACAATCTTTGGCTCCATCTACTGCCTATTGGTGTTTCTCAATGATTCCAAGTTTCTTCAAAAAAAATTTAACTTCTCACAGTCTATGATGAATGAAGGAACCAGATTTTTTCTTCCAACGAGATCTAACACTTCTCGAAATCAAGTTCACAATGGGAGTGTCCTTAATAAATAATATTCATAGAGTAAAAACATCATAGACTTCATGTGAGGTCTTATCATACAATGGAGGAAAACTGAAAATATCCTTGAATCATTTCTTAAAGGCATTCCATGTAGCAAAATGAAAATCTTAAAAGAGAAAAGGTAGAATTTTGTGATGGTGTTGACACTTTTGTGAAAAAACATTTTTCAAGAATTAGATAATAGTGACTTAGATGCAATGGGGTTTGTATCAGGAGAGGAAGATGATTTTCCATGGTGAGAAATTTTGATTTTTTGGCTTAAAGATTATCAAGAAAGAATGAAGAAATAAAAGAACGAGGAGACTAGATGAACCGTGCGGCAAAGAGAGTTAGGGCTTTGAAAATCAATCATAATGGGGATATGATAGTTGATATGATGGATTACAACTTTTTGAAAGTTTTTGACCTTTGGTTTTTGTGGTTGGAACTTAATAGTAAGGCCAAAAACATCTATGAACAAGAGTACTCAAATATTTCATTTTAGTTATTACTGACTTAGTAAAGTGTAAAACATACCTGAGTGAATTACTTTATGAGTACAATTATATGTTTGAATTATTCCTCTACACAATCTAATACATATTTATGTTAAAAGAATTGGTAATCTGGAATTGGCAAACACACTAAACGTGTAAGACTAAATTGAATAATAATTTAACTAATGAATTTAAAGAAGACGCCCATTTTATCCAATCATTGAGAGAGTTCACGCAATCTTAATTATCCCCAAGTCTAACCTATTTTTTTCAGAATGTTCTCTACTAAGTGGATTGGTGTAGATGTCAACAATTTGCTCTTTCGTAAAATGAAACAGTATTTAGATATGACAGTTTTCAACATCATTTCTAAGAAAATGATGTCTTATATCAATATGTTTGGTAGTTCTATGTTGCACATGATTTTTAGCAATATTTATTGAACCAGTGTTGTCATACAAGATAGGAATACATTGAACATCCGTAGACAAATCCAACAATTTTTGTTTGATCCAAATAAATCGTGCACAACATGATTCAACTTTCACACACTTTTCTTCACTAGTAGAAAAAAGTACAAAGTTTTGTTTCTTAGTTTTCCAGGAGATCAAACATGATCCAAGGAATTGTGCCATACTTGTGGTGCTTTTTGTCACGATTCAAAACCCCGAGTCATGATGGTAACTATAATAGTGCATCGGTAGGAAACCAACCCATATCCCAAAACGATATGTAACAGGCATATTGGGTTGAAACAACAAGCAACAACATAGAGCTTGTAATGACCCTCTAGGTCACTTCTTCTATAATCTGATCTTTTCAACATTTAGAGCTTTCCTCTAGCAACCCCAAGGTATATATGAGTTGTTGGGACTGATAGTTTGGTCGCTGGAACATTCTTTTGAGTTTTGTGCAAGTTTCTATGTTGTGGAGCCTTTAGAACTCGAATAGTTAACTTTGATTAAAAAGTTTAGGAATACAATCTTAGAATTCCATTATGATGGTTTTGTTAGCTTCAGAACATCAAATTTGGTCTAGAATAACCTTTAATGTGGATCTCAAGGCTTTTGGTCTCATTCCAAGCCCCCTTACAAATTTCGGCTTAAAATGGATCTTGGATGTTGGACCCACTTTTCATTAAGATGGCCTTTGAGTTTTGATGGAAACATTGATTTTAGAATTCTAACTTCAATGGGGTAGCATATTTTATTTACGCGCACGATACTTTGAACGAATCTCGAGCACTCCATTGAAGAATTCCAAGTTAAGAAAACCAACGGATATGCATCAGCTGATGCAGCTTGAAATGTTCTTCACATTTGTGATCCCTAAGGAACTTCGTGGAGCCTTGCGGACCAGGCCTGCGCAATCGCATGGCCTATAGCTGCAATTGGGCGGGTTTGTGGCCCATGTCCCTTCGTGTTCGCGAGGTTTCTCTCTGTGTTTGCGAAGGTCAAGCTAACTACCCCTCCATGTTCACAAGGCTCCCCTCCACATTGGTAAGGTTCTATTTCTATGTGGGTCATGATCGTGACCCTTTGGCTCCACGATCACGAAGGCATGCATGCCTAATCTTCTAAATTAAGACTAGTTGTTATTCCCTTTACTCTTTTGACAATTCCTTGAGCTTGGAAGCTCCATTTGAGGTGATTTAAAGTGTTAGGAATTCTCGTTGGTTGTGGCTATTCATTGGAGTGTTTGGATAAGTGTCGGGAGCATCTTTTGAGGTAATTCTCACCTTGAAGGGGGCAACCATATTGCTTTAAATTGGAGAATTTATGCATGTTGTCATTTGGGTTGTTCCGTGCGTCGAATTGTGGGACATAAGCTTAGCAAGTAGTTTGGGATCTTTTGATAAAGTAAATTCCTAGATTCCCAGCATGGGTCCCACATTCTTATTTTGACTCGATTTGGTGTCTAAACGTTCGTAATGATGTTATGATTAATAATTTGATTTGTGGCGGTGTTCAGAGGTGTTTCAAAAGTGGATAGCTCTTACACGGTGGATTCGAGGTAGGTTTAAGTCTACTTTATTGATTGAGCTTTGCTATATAATGTTTAGTATGAATTTCATGTGATTTAGGAGTGTAATTGTTGGGTATTTTACCTCTTTCTATTATTTTATATATACTTAACTCCTGTGTGATTGTTGGGCCTATTGTGGATTATTGTGGATGAAGGGATCCTTAATTTAGGCTTGTAGCCTTGCTGGTAGTATGACTTAGCATGGTTATCCTTATTAGGATTGACAATTGTCACCTTAGGCTAAGGATGAGCCTTAGATGTCTTAGAATGTTCTTTATCTTCTTTGTAGGTTGTAGCTATGAGTTGCTCAGGATTCTAAGGGTTGGATTGGGTTTCTTATCTTGTATTAGTGGTTAAGACCTTGGTGGCTCCTTGTAGCCATATGCTATGTTGCCCGGACTCTTCATATATTCAGGCGAACCCGTCTCGACGCGACACTGCGGGCGCGGGTGTGGGGTGCATGTTGGATTCGGTCAATTCGATCCGGACACTTTGACCAGAGCTGAGAAAAGATTTGGGGAAAATAAGATCAGTTTCTGATGACGTCTCTAGAGAGGAGGCGGAGCTACTTTTTATGATGAAGCTTGAGAAAGTAAAGAGGACAAAGCACGAAAAAGTACATAAAACATGAAAAAGTACAAAGAAGAAAGAAGAGTTTTTTCTTAAAAAAGTACAAGGAAATACAAAGTCTAATTTATCTTTCTTGAAAAAGTACAGAGTCTTTTCACTTTTTCATGAAAAAGAACTCTCAGAGATGACGGGTTTCTCCAAATAAGTGTCTTTTTTTATAAAATAAATTATATTTTTCATGTTTATCATATTCTCTCTTCTTTAATAATTATACTCCTTTTATTTTGTATGCAATTGTACCAAAATATGCAGTTACTCATTATATATATTTTACAAATATTTTTAGTGATATTTTATGCAGTTGTTTAGTACTTAGTATGTATGGTATAATTCAATATATATATATATATATTTATATAGATATATATCCCACTTATTTGATTATACTACATATATTGTTATTGATATAATTTATTTTTATAGGTACACTAAAAATAATAAGTAAGTACACCATGTATATATAATATTACACATTATATTATATATACCATGTATAATTATTATTTTAAAGTATACTATGCATGTCGATTTGACTTTTTGTGGATTTTTTAATAAAAGTTTTTTTTAGTTGAAAATACCACATATATATCAAAAAGAGAGATTGAAATGAATAAATATTACAATTTACATGTACAAAGAAAATAGGAAAAGAGACGTTAGAAAAGGAGAGAAGGGGAAAATATTTTGTCCATATAAATAGGACGAGTTGGGTTGAAAAATGGGATCTAACAATATTTTAGAGATTTTTATTTGAAAGGTGCTTTATTTGTAAATATTAACTTGCATTAAATAATTATTGATTAATATTGCTATTATTATTTTGTAAATATTTTTAAGTACAGGCTAATAATTTACATTAAATTTGAATTGAATTCTACTTTGGATTAGTTTTCTTTATTTAATTTTGGATTAATAATTTATATTGATTGATTTCTTGGTTTGGTTTCACATTCTAGAAAAAAAGAAAAAGGGAGAAACTGTAAAAAACCAAATTATATATAATCGAACCGAAAAAATTCAAATCGAAAAGAGAAAAATCAAGCCAAACCAAATATATTTCGGTTCGGATAGGTTACTCTTTTTCAAAATCAAAAATCAAAAAACCCAAATTGAATAGCATAACACCAAATAGATAAATCAAAAGCACAACCTTAGCTCGAAGCATGGATAAATTTACTAATTGAATATAATTAACCCTTTTAAAAGAATATTTTCATATTCTTTTAAATATTTTTAATTATTACTTTATTATTATTATTATTATTATTATTATTATTATTATTATTATTATTATTATTATTATTATCATTATTATTATTATTATAACTTAAAGTATTTATTTCCATGATTATCAAATATGTAAATTTTAGTTTTAAGGATCCCGTCTTACTAGATCTTTTGATTCTTTCTATCAATACAAGCTTCGAACTATCAAAATAATATAAATATAAGAGAGTGTGTGTGTGTATATATATATATATAGTTTCACGCACAATATCATATCCAGATCAAGGAATATGTCTCGCTAGATCACTTAATTTTTCCTATCAATACAAGTGTTTTAAGGATCCCGTCTTACTAGATCTTTTGATTATTTCTATCAATACAAGCTTCGAACTATCGCAATACAAGAAATATATATAGTTTCACACACAATATCATATCCAGATCAAGGATCATGTCTCACTAGATCTGTCACGACCCAACCCACCCGGATGTGCGGACGCCTACTCTAACACCTAAATAGAAGAACCCTCAAATCCCAAACGTTTTAAAAATGAGAAAAATTAAGAAAAATTGACGAATAAAAGAAATTCATGTAATGTTTTACAATATAAGAGCTTTAACGACTCAAAGTTAACTTGTAAAGTAATCAACTTCCCCAAGGATTTAGTCTAAACAGGTACAAGAGCTACTAAGAGTACAAGGTATAACAAAACTATAAATAACGTAGCTCCCACCATGCAGAAGGAAGAGTACAACCTACTGGAGATTATCTTCGTCTTCAACTATGAAACATCACTGACCCTGCAACCAGACTATGCCAAAAGAGGCCTATCAAGAGTAGTATTAGTACAACCACATGTACTGGTAGGCATCATCGGTCAACCCGATACCCACCACATAATATAAGAAATTGACTAGTAAGAAACATGTAATAAAGTTGTTCATTCCTCCACCTTTGTAATTCCCAATTGCCTTGGAGGCTCAAACCCTTACTCTCTCAGTTCTTGATCATACTTAATTATTCTACCCCCTTAGAGAAAATTCCAGAATAACTACTACCAACCCGGTCAACACTCATGAAACACCCTTACTTCCTTTCCGACACCACTCAACTTCCAACCCACAGAACTTTTATCAAGATTTGTTAACTGTTTCAATGCTACCTCCTTCCGGGGGTAAAACCCAACTATTAACACTACCACATGATATCACCCTAATCCTTAATAATAATACACATGGCCATCTTTTGAAAACAACAACGACCCCGCGACCCTTGGTCCCCACTTACCATACCGCATCCCGATTTGGGACCAACCACTCACCTTCATTTATTATGAGATATACCCCAAGTATTTTACAACACCGCGAACTCATACATAAGCACATAATAAACAATATTATTATTTTTTGAGGAAACCATGCCCAAATGCACCTTGTCAATATCACACATACATGACAAGTCAATGGTCCTCTCATGGAACCCAAACCCAAACTGTTAGTATGCCGAATCGTGGCGCCCGATCCAAGTTAGTGTGTCAAAACGCGACACCCGATCCAAGTTAGTATGTCGAAATGTAACACCTGATCCAATATGCATGTTGATACATGACATCCGATCCCAGTTAGTGTGTTGGAACATAACAACCAATCCATTCAACAAGCCACAATCACAATCACAATATACATTCTCAAATCATACAATCAAGTGTTGGTTTATGTTATACAATCATTCATTCATACTTCTTTGCATTAACTATAATCAATAGTGCAACATTCGTATACATACATACATTACAATGAAGCAATTACTAGAATACATCACACAAAAAAGAAACAAAACCATCACCTACCCTAATTCACAGGATAGATATTCCTCTTAAGTATACATATGATACAACACTAGGAATATGTGTTTAATCATCTCTTTTCGATGCACAAAAACCTACGCATGAATTCTACCATCCATTATCAATATAGTATGCAGTGAATTACGGATTATACTAATCAATTAATAAAACTTAGCCTACCTGGGAGCCAAGCAGTTGTACAGGATTATAGCTCTAATTCTGGTTTTTGGACGACGGGACAGTGAATTTTGACCAAAGGTACGCAATCTATTGGCCTCCTTATGCTAGAAAATGCTTTTTATTTCTTTCCCAAGCCTAGAGCAGCCTTTTGAGGGTTTCTGGGGTGATCTTTGCCTCTTTTTAGTGTTTCTGGAAAAAGGAGAAAATCAGACTTCACGTTATTTACATTTTGTCTCGCCCATCCTGCTCTGACGGCAACTTATCCCGCTAGAGCGCCGCCATCATAGCGGCGTCAAGTCCACTCTGGCGGGCTGGGAGACCCAATTTCCACGACATTTTTCCTTTCCTAATTAACGATGGTTCGGGTCATTATAATAGATACCAATTTACCCCTCGTTCATCCCCGAATAACTAGCGAAGGGATAAACCTGTGCCCTTCTCGGAGTTCTTCTAAACTAATGAATTAGGACATCCCGGAACCATGATAGGTTGTAAATCTTCAATCTTAGGATTGAAAGGTTCTATACTCATGAGACGGGTTAGAGAAATAAGGCAACACACGGACGAAAGAAACGCGTCCCACTACACAGCCTGGTCCGCCGAGGGGCAGGCTTCCCGCTATGGCGGGGCCTTTATGGCGATGAACGACCCGCTGTAGCGGGAGATCGTAAACAGTAAAGGGGAAAATGGGGAATGGTTTCCTCATTTTCTCCCTTTTTTTCATTCAATACTCTCCAAAATCCTCTTAAACACCTCGCTCTAAATGTCAATTTCAAGGTAAAGTTCTTGCTCCTTACTCTCTTTACTACATTACTTACTTAACTACGATTACATGACGCTAAATGAATGATTAGGGAGCCTTAGGTTAGTTTTTTGAAAATGAACATGGGTTTCTTGATATTGTTAGAAAAACGTAAAATGAACACTTCCCTTACGTCCCTAACGTCTCCACAATGTTCTGGGCATAAGGATTTCTCGAAAATACGATTGAAACGATACCAAAATGGGTGGGGAAGTTGAAAGGTTTTCTTGGTGTAAAACTCGAATTTGGACACTATTTAGGGGTTATTTTTCTAGAAAGATAGTATATTTAGGTACTAGAATACTTTATAGACTGTGATATGCTGAAATTCTATGAAAAATGAGGGTTTTGGGACGAAAAGGTGCCATGATCGTGCCTAAGGTTCTTCCCAGATAAAGGTCGTCTGCTGTGATGGCCTCCCTCATCCCACTCTAGGGGGATTTGGGTCGCGGTGACGGGATCTAAGGAAACAGTGGCTTGTGTCCCTTTTAAGGATAGAAAATTCTTTTTCCCTTAAAACAGATATTGTCTAATCCCATAGAGTTCTAAAGTGTACATCTCATGCTTTCTACAAGACTATCCAAAATGGCCGGCATTAATGAGTAAAATCTACTCTTCTCCCAGTTTCCCCATGCCACAAGTCAGGAAAGGTACCACGACCACCATGCGGAAGGAACAATAGAAGCTGCTGGAGATTATTTTCATCTTCGCCTATGAAACATCACTGACCCTGCAACCAGACTATGCCAAAAAAGGCATAGTAAAAGTAATATCAGTACAACCACATGTACTGGTAGGCATCATCAGTCAACCCGATACCCACCACATAATATAAGAAATCGACAAGTAAGAAACATGCAATAAGGTTGTTCATTCCTCCACCTTTGTAATTCCTAATTGCCTTGGAGGCTCTAACCCTTAATCTCTCCGTTCTTGATCATACATAATCATTCTATCCCTTTAGAGAAAATTCTGGAATAACTACTACCAACCCGGTTAACACTCACGACACGCCTATGCCTCCTTTTCGACGCTACTCAACTTCCAACCCATGGAACTTTTATTAAGATTTGTTAACTGTTTCAATCCTACCTCATTTCGGGGGTAAAACCCAACTATTAACACTACCACATGACACCACCCCAATCCTCAATAACAATACACATGACCATCTTTCTAAAACAACAACCATAAGACCCTTGGTCCTCACTTACCATACCGCATCCCAATTTGGTCCCAACCACACACCTTCATTTATTATGTTATATACCTAAGTATCTTATAACACCTCAAACTCACACATAAGCACATAATGAACAATCTAATTATCTTTATAGGAAACCATGCCCAAATCCAGCTTATCAATATCACACATACATGGCAAGTTAATAGTCTTCTCATGGAACCCAACCTCAAACTGTTACTGTTCTAGATCGTGGCACCCTATCCAAGTTAGTGTGTCAGAACATGACACTCGATCCAAGTTAGTGTGTCAGAACGTGACACTCGATCCAATATGTATTTCGATACGTGACATCCAATCCCAGTTAGTGTGTTGGAACGAAACACCCAATCCATTCAACAAGTTGCAATCACAATCACAATGTACATTCCCAAAATCATACAATCAATTGTTGGGTCATGGCATACAATCATTCATTCATACTTTTTTGCATTAGGTGTAATCAATAATGCAACATTCGTATACATACATACATTACAATGAAGCAATTACTAGCATACATCACACAAACAAGAAATCAAACCAGCACCTACCTTAATTCAAGGGATAGAGCTTCCTCTTAAGTATACGTCTGATACAACCCAAGGAATATGTGTTTAATCATCTCTTTTTGGTGCACAAAAGCCTACGCATGAATTATACCACCCATTACCAATATACTACACAGTGAATTACAGATTTATACTACTCAATTAATAAAACATATCCTACCTGGGCGCCAAGCAGTTGTACGGTATTATAGCTTTAATTTTGGTTTACGAACGATGGGACGGAGAATCTTGACCGAAGGTACATAATCTATTGGCCTCCTTACGCTAGAAAACACTTTTTCCTTCTTTCCCAAGCCTAAAGAAGCCTTTTAAGGGTTCCTGGGGTGATCCTCGCCTCTTTTTGGAATTTTTGGAAAAAGGAGAAAAATAGACTTCACGTTATTTACATTCTACCTCATCCATCCTGCTCTGGCGGCAACTTATCTCGCTAGAGCGCTACCTTCCTAGCGGCGTCAAGCCTACTCTGGTGGACTAGGAGACCCAATTTCCCAGACATTTTCCTTTCCTAATTAACGACAGTTCAGGTCGTTACAAGATCACTTAATTCTTCCTATCAATACAAGCATTTTAAGGATTCCGTCTTACTAGATCTTTTGATTCTTTCTACCAATACAAGCTTCGAACTATCGAAATACTAGAAATATAAGTATGATATATATATATATATATATATATATATATATATATATATATTCTTTCACGCACAATATCATATCAAGGATCTTGTCTCGCTAGATCAATTAATTATTAGATAAAAACATTCTGATCCAAACGGTATTAGATTAATTAAATTAGATAAAATAATTTTATTTCTATTAGAAGTATAAAAATATTTCAAATTAAAATAGTAAAAATACATGTACATAATACATACACCCCACTTGAAACAAAGAAAGATCAAAAAGTCTTCTAAGTAACGTTAGAAAGATGACATCGCATCAGCCATCAAGTAGTCAAAACATCTTTTCATTCTCACCTACTTTTCCCTCCTAAAACCAAAAATACCATTGTTTCTTCTTTGATTTTCATTCAAGTTCACTGTAAGCTAAAAAAATTCCATCTTTCTTTGTTTAACAAGATGGCATCAAGTAGTCAAAAAAGAAAAGATTTTATGAAACCTACAATAGTGTAGGAGTAGATGTTGATGATTCTATGGGATCATGTGAAAGTTATTTCGATCATTCCAAATGGGAGTGGGATTTGAACATGGTCCTGCAACTATTGCAATAATATAGTTACGGGATCATATAATAGAGTGAAAGCACATCTTTTGAGATTATTGGGTCATGGAGTTCAAATATGTAAAGAAAGTAGTGGTGATATATTTGCGACTTTGAAGATGGAGTATGAACAAGCCAAAAGAACCGTTGTTCAAGTTGATACAAGAAAAAAAGCTGATTATATATCACTTTCGGAGGGGACTAATTTAATTCAACAAAAAAAAACAGAGTTTGAGTAGTGGAGATATAAGGAAATCATTTGGCATCTATGAGAGAAATATGCCCGACAAATTAACTGCTAGGATGTTCTACGCATCTGGTTTATCGTTCAACTTTGCAAACTCTCCTTATTTTACAAAATATTCTAAGTTTGTTGCCAAAAATTCGATTCCTGGTTATATTCTCCCATCATATAATAGATTGAGGTCAACTCTTTTAGCTCAAGAAAAGACACATATTGATAGAAAGTTGCAACCAATTAAAGGTACATGGAAAAAGAAAGGATTGTCGATTTGTTCTGATGGATGGTCCGATACAAAAAGAAGACCTTTGATCACTATAATGACATCATCTAATAGAGGTCCAATGTTTTTAAATACAATCAATTCTAGTGGAATCGTAAAAGATGGTGAATATATTGCTAACTTATTTATTGAAGCAATAGAAAATGTAGATTCAAACAATGTTGTTCAAGTTATTACGGATAATTCAAGTAATATGAAACTTGCCAGTACTATTGTGGAGCAAAAATATCCTCATATTTTTTGGACTCCTTGTGTTGTTCATTGTTTGAATCTAGATTTGAAAAGTATGTGCCAACCTTCGAAAACATCACCTCACTTAACTAATTATAAATGAATTTTAGAGTTACTTAGTGAAGTGAGCAATTTGAAGAACTTTGTTATGAACCATGACTTGGTACATGTACTTTTTCAAAAATATTCAGATTTGTGTTTGTTGAAGGTTGGTGAAACAAGATTTGCCTCACACATCATTATGACCACCCGAATTCGCAAACTGAAATCTTCTTTGGAGAAAATGGTCATGGATGATGAATGGAAGAATTATAATGGGGATAAGGGAATTGAAGCCAAAACTCGTGAAATAAAATCCCTTATAATGAATGATGAAAAATGGGATAGTATTGACTATTTCTTGAAATTTACGGAACCAATTGTTGATATGCTAAGAAGTATCGATATTGATGGTCCAAAATTACATCACATCTATGATATGTGGGACTAAATGATTGAAAAGGTCAAGAAATTCATCTTTGAGCATGAGGGAAAAGATCTCATTTCCGGTCAATCAAATTTTTTTGATACTATTCATGATATTCTTGTGGCTACATGGAACAAAAGTAACACACCTCTACATTGGATGGCACATTCTTTGGTTCCCAATTATTATCATGAATCATGGCTTCAAGGAGAGAATGGAATTCTAAAGCTATCTCCTAATGAAGATAGTGAAATTTCATTGAACAGAGTCAAGTGCTTTCAAAGGTACTTTAAAGATTCTAATGAAATGAAACAAGTCTCATTGGAGTATGGATCCTTTTGTAACGGTAGTGGCTATTTTAGTGAGCCTCATGTGATTGAGACTATGATGTATGAAGATTCTCTTTCTTGATGGGCAAATCATGGGGCCTCGACTCCACTTTTGCAACATTTAGCTTACAAGTTGCTTACTTAACCGACTTCTTCCTCTTGTTGTGAAAGAAATTGGAGTACATATTCTTTGATTCACAATATCAAGAGAAATAAGTTAGCAACTTCAAGAGCCGAAGATTTAGTGTTTTTACATTATAATCTCTGGTTGTTGTCTCGCAAGAAAGAGAAATATATAAATGGGCAAAGCAAATATTGGGATGTTGGTATGTCTATATTTTCTTTATTATTTTCTTCAATTATTTAGTTTAAAAGATGTTTTTTTTCTTTTTATATAAAATTTTATAATATATTTATTCTTTTTAATTTATTTTAGGTGGAGATCAGTTTGATATTGATGAGACAACTAATGATCTAACCGAGCTTTCAATAGATGAACCTCAAATTGAAGGTGTAATATTGAGAAAGAGTTTGAACATTTGGAAGAAGTTGAAGAAGATGTGGAAGAGATAGCTAACTTAATTAAATAACTAGATAATTGACAATATTTTGTTGTTATGCTAATTTTGAGTTATGGATTAAGTTGAGATGATCTCTTGATTTTTGTTAAATAGTATGTTTTACACTTTTACTTGGTGTATTGAATATTGATTAGTAATTATGAATATCTAAATTGTGGATAAATA
Organism: Solanum bulbocastanum; assembly: GCA_037074985.1. Lineage (NCBI taxonomy): Eukaryota > Viridiplantae > Streptophyta > Magnoliopsida > Solanales > Solanaceae > Solanum > Solanum bulbocastanum. The sequence goes on along the minus strand of CM073603.1, from coordinate 9,035,321 downwards.
TCTTTGTGTATATCTTAAATCTTAATAATTCTAGTGTTTTCACTTTCACTTTGTTTCAAGAGTTACAATCCATGTTCTAAGGTTAGTTCTTCTTTTTAATTTTTATTGATTCTTTTAGTTATATTTATTCTATTGTAATTTGTAAATGCTTTTAATGTTTAGTTTCTATTTTTTTGTGTCTTTATAGGAAGAATGGAAGAGTAATCTCATCTTGAAGAATGGAAGATTGAATTCTACAAAATACATGTAAGTTTATCACAACATATCTCTCAAATTTAGAATATCATTATAACTGTATTTTTATAATATTGAAAAAATTTAGTCGTATCTCCGCACCCATATCCATACTCGGATTCACACCCTCAAATCTTAAAATTTGGATTTTGCAAGATTCGACTCTCGGATACGCATCCATCTCGGATACTCGCACTTGAGTCCGAGCAACCTAGGCCATATGATGGCATTAGTTGTGCTTGATTGTGGATTGGAATGGCTCGATTGGGGTAGGACATCGTTCCTTGAGTTATTTCCCTCCCCCTTATTTGATTATGAAGCTCTTCGTGATTGTAACGACCCTTTTGAAATAACATAAGTCAATAACTTATGAGATTTTTACTCATATATTGTCCTCACACTTGTAAAATGATATAAAACCAATATTATCAACTTTCGAGTACCCAATCAAGTGGTTCATGCTTCATACAACCATTCAAAAACAAGTAGTAAAATTAATATATTACAAGACTTGGGCTTACACTCCCCAAATGAACAAAACATGTAGCCATAATTATATTACAAACCATGGTGACCTGATCCGATTAGCCCTCAAAGTTTTATGCAATTATACAACATATAGATCATGTATAAGTCCCAAAGTTTATACAAAATATAGATGTCTGTATGCAAATGTGATCTTCCTTAAGGCTCTCAAAATTTCCATCTCCAATGGCCAATTTCACGCCTCCTCTCGATCATTCCCTACGATAGAAACAACTATCACTAAGCATATAGCTTAGTGGTGTAAAAACTATAAGTTCGACGCCTTCTAAATTTACCAAGCAATCTTTCTCAAGTCATGAGCAGCGCAACTGAAACATAATAAATACATCAAATAACAATATACAAAGAGTATCAAGTTTGATATTTAAAGATCCAAATGTCAAGAATGTTCAAGGCACCATTTTCCAAGAGATTCAATAACAAGACTCGCCCAATATATACATCATGTCGTCACACCAAGCACAAGCAAGTATCAAGAAGGACAAGGTCCCAACAAGAGTGCCAAGTGATCAAACAATCCGTACAAGTGGGCGAGTTACACAAGTGTCATACCAACACGGCAATGCAAAGTGACAAGAGGTAACCAAGGTACCAAGATCAACTTTCAGATATACCAGTAGTTAAAAGAGTGAAACTACAAGTTTATACAAAAACCTCAATACTTTATCGTAGAGACAGTCCACACAACTTCGCAAGTTCAAACTATAGACCAACCAATGTATCAAGGTCCTCAACTTGTTCACGAGGGTATACAACCTTTAAAAAATACAATTAAATAGCTTCTTTAATTCTTAGTATCTCAATAATGTCGAAGTAAAATGGAAAATTATCATCACAAGTAAGCTTAGCCCGTACAGAAACGACTCTGCTCCCAAAGCAGTGATTCTGGCCAGCCTAGTACCTCATGTTGCAACTTAGATTTGAAACTGCAAACGGTAAAACTAGACTTTATAACCTTCATGAAAGATGTAGGTACATATCTTAACGTTCCAAAAAAACAAGAATCACTGCAAAATCTATTTTGTACAAAAAAGATATATTGCAAACACTAATAGTTGTCCATACAGGATTTTCGAACCCAAAATCTGGACAAAATTTGTCCTATGTTGCGTCCCATATTTCGAATCCATAACAGCTAAATTAGAGTTTTACCTAAACATAAGAGTTGTATATATATGCATTAGATTTCCAAATCATATGTATTCGCCAAAAAATGAGTTCTAGAGAACGAGATATTCTAAAAGTAATACACACTACTCAGTTATAAAACAAATTTCGACTACTTACCAAAGAGCAGTGTGTGTCTTGAATTCCAGCCAAAAGAACCAAGTTTTTCTCTTGTGATATTGATGAAAAAATGGCTAACTAAGGTTCTAAGGTGCTTAGACTTTGAAGGAACCGAAATTCTCTAAAGTAGATGTCAAAATATAGGCTCAAAAGTGATATTTATCCCAATGCACAGCTGTCCCTCAAGGCTGCCCAAATAGTGTTATGCGCTGCCCAAAATGCATACATATACCCTCATATATATATATCCCTCACCTCTTTTTAAAAATATACAAAATTCTAATTAAACTGTTACGTAAATACCCCAATACAAACCCTTAAATTATGATACAATTTATGCTAAGCAAGCTAGCAATTATCACAACATTTCAAGTTCTCAAAATAAGAGTAAAACATATTGTAGTAATTAAGAAATGGTAAATCGACATGCGAATCTTGTTAGCATTTATGGGTGTTACAGTGATTTCGTTCGTTTTTTGATTAGTGGTAAGCTTGTTATGATTTATTGTTCTATTGTTGGGCCCGACGTGTAATCAAGGACCAGTTGGATTCCAAGTTAGTACTCTCCACCTTGGTAGTGTGGTAAGGTTGGTATTGTATAACTAATATTGAATTCCTTGTTTAAATAATGGTGATGGCATGCATTCCATTAGTTTTTTCACACTCACATGTTTGTGGTACAATCTCGATTTATTCATTGATTCATTATTTTCACTTGTGGAGAAAGAATATTTTCACCTGGTTGTTATTCTAAACCTGTTTTAACGGGATTCGTACCACCTAGATCAATTTGATAACTGATTTTTGAGACTTCTGAGGTGTCAAGGATGTTCTCCTTTTCTACTTCAATCATTGGAGATATATGGGATGTGCTTAGCTTTTAGTTAACTAGTTGGCACATTGACGCCCTTTCCTATATGATTTTGGATACTCATTCCTCTGGTACCACGATAGAGATGACTTGATCATAACACCTGGTTTAGGCCCATGCAGTGTTTATGGATTTCTTGGGTCCCCTATGAGTACCTCTAACGATGTGATCCATTAAGTTGCATGTGTCCTACCTCTCATGATAAGGGTAGGTTAAGGTGTACACAGTTGGTTACTAATGGTTATTTATGGTTCTACTACTTTTTCTGCATTCATATGCATCGCCTATCACTAATATAATTGGTTGTTGTTTGCATCCTCCGATTTTATGGGGTGGTTGGGTTATGTTTGGTTGTTTTGCCTTCTAGGCTTATAGGGGTGCGATTATGTTATTGTTTGACTATATTCTATATTTTAGTATTGTTGATCTGATGGTTGTTAGGTTAAGGTATAGATTTGTGCATGTTAGTTCTCCTGACCTTGGGTAGTTGACTTTTGTTTCATAGCTTGTCAGTAGGTTGTTTCTTGCGTTTCTAGGTGTGTTCTTAACTCGATTTCTTATCCTTTGTATCCTATTTTCTGCTCCTTATTGTTTTTCTATCATATTATATCTTATGTTTAGTTACTTGGGTTGTAATTTCCTTATTACCTATTATTTATGCTTGGTTTATCTTTGGAGTTTAGTCGGTCAATGCCTACTGAGTACCGTTTGTTGGTACTCATGCTACACTTCTGCATCTTGCAGATCATTGTATGAGTTCTCACCATTGACTTGGAGCTTGTTTGGAGTGGCTTTTGGTATTCAGAGACTAGGGTGATTTCCTAACGGTAGTAGTTGCCAATTTCCATCTATGTTGGCTAGGCTAATCTTGCACTTGTATTGTATTTGTAAAAGCCTTGTACTACTGTTTTTATTAGAAGCTTGACTACTAACTAATTCTAGGTCTTAGGGATGGTTTCTTTTATTATCTTAGGTGATCTCTATTACTTTTCTTTGTGGTTAACTTATTGCTTCGTATCAGCTTTCCTCCGTTTGATAGCCCATTCCTTCTGGTTCTGGTTCATTGGCTAGGCTTATCTACTGGTGGGGTGTATTAGGTGTCATCATGGCCTAAGAAATTGGGTCATGACAGAGCTAAAACAATTTAACGAAAATGGCAAAAAATAAGAGCAATGGGAGATATATGCAATCAAAAAGAGAAATTCAATCCCAAAACTTGGTAGTCACAAATACAGAGCAACTAAAAGAGTACAAGTCCCAAAAGTGGACAAAAAATACAAACTTGTCTCAAATACAAAAGATTTGTCAAAAAGTTATAAAAAGAAGGAGGCAGGCTGATCCAAGACGTTGTAAGGTCACCCTCGATCTCATATATCCCTACAACAGGCTCAAAATCAATGCTAGCGACTACTGCTCAGACCTGCATCACGAAAACATATGCAGAGTATAGTATGAGTACCAAAATAATAGGTACCCAATAGTCATCACAGGCTGACTAAGCTTAAAAAGTAAACACAATAATGAAAAACGAGAATAACACCAATTAGAGGTCAAAGAGCGGAATGCTAGTGCAAAAGAGTCGAGGAAGGAACAAAAACTATGGGCAAGTGACTAACTATAACCTAGTTGGACCCCATATATCCAGAAGGTATAATCTTGTGCAAGATAAAGTAAATAACCGGAACGGACCCCCACAAGTCTGATGGGTATAAGAGCTACAACTATTTATGAATGAGAACTCGTGAATCCAGAATAGAGGAATGCATAACCTGGACCTCAAATTATAGCTAGAACACCAGAAGAACCTAATAGAGCCATGCTTCCAAGCCTCACTCGGCTGGAAGTAATAATCCTAGAACTCAGACTGTTGCTAAGATAATATGATCGGACATTAAATCCACAACTGAGAAAAAAATATGCTTGGACCTTGTATTCGCGGCTATATGAAGAATCAAGGAAAGATACCATAACAAGAGTCACCATCATGAGGCCACTGTGCATCAAAAACCCACCCTAAGGTTACCAACAAATCACTCCAAGCTCAACGAAGTCCAATTCCATATCATCAAACAAAGCACAAAATCTTAATCAAATATCTCTAAGGCCATAGCACAAAGAGAGTTATGAATTAAAGGTCACCAGAGCTAAGTTACCACCTAGCTAAGACTCAAACTATCTAACGCAGGTCTGTTGTAACAATTTACAAAGAGCTAAGCCGTCTGAAGCAATGTCGGAGAATTCTAAGTCCTATCAGCTTCAAAATACAAGTTTAAAGAAATCACAATCCTACACCTAGGCTAAGGCCAATAACAACCTATCAATCATCATAAAAACAACATTAAGAAAGCCACAAGGAAAGATAAGATCACATGATTAAACATAGGCATGCTTGATTCCCAAAAAAGCCCAAAAAACAATGCTAAAGCCTGCTACACATGATTCAACAACAAACTCATCCAAATTTAAGCTAATCAACATGAATTCACATTTACAAGGTCAATATAAAGATCGGTAAGTCATATCCTACCTTAATGCAAACCGTGCGCGCTCTAAATCACAATCCAAACAGCTTTTGATCACTGCTTTGCTACAAAAAAAACATGATCAAACCGTCAGTATGGTCATTTAGACATCAAAATTACAATATTTGGAGATGGATCCAAAATTGAGTCAAAAAATAAAATTATGAGACCCACACAAAGAATCCCAAAATTTACTATATCAATGGGTTCTAATTAGCTTACTAAACTTGTGCCCCTAAAATGGGCATAATTTAAGCTTAGAAAAAAAATAACAACAATTCTTGCAAGAAAACAATATAAATAGCACTATAGAGGCTTGGGCAATCCCTAGAGCCAAGAAATCATTGGTAAGACGAGCTCCCCGTACTCTATAGACAATCCTAAAGCAATGCCAAGCCAAATCCTGACAAATACACAACTTGGATCACTGAAAATAAAGCTCCATAGCTCAACTAATTGCCTTAAGAAGTATGAACGTATTGTTGAATTTGCAACTGAATTTTTTGTAAAAGCCCAATCAAGCTACTAATCGTTATCGTTATGTCCATGGTCTTAACACGACCCCAGTAAAATGACCATCGCGTTCGCAGAGGTCAAATTCTGCAATCGTACTAATCAAAACTTGTAAATCCCACATAGATGCTTATTGCGATCGTGGCCACAATGCCATGCAACTGTGATGACCAGGTGAAATACCATTCACGATCGCGGAGACTTCATCTAGAACATCAGATAATGGTGCATTAGGTGGAACATCAAGATCACAATATCCCCCATGGGCTGCTCATGTTTTATTCAAAACCCTATACACACAAATGAGATGTGCTACCCCACCAAATTCAGCATTCTAGACTCAAAAGAGATATCAAAACTTCCAACCTAGGTCATATCGATGAAAATGGGTCCCACACCCAACCTCTATTTTAATTTATAAGACACAAGATTGCTCGAAATAAGCCCTAAAGTCTCAGGATCTACACTAAAGGTTCTTCTAGACCAAACTCGATGTTCTAGAGCTAACAAAACTATCAAAATTGCATCATGAGGCCCTCTTCCTTAAATTTTGACCAAAGTCAACCATTCAAGATTCAAAGCTCCAAAACATGAAAACTTACACAAAACCCAAATAAAGGACCAGGTGACCGAACTGTCAGTCCCAACAAGTCATAAATTACTTGGGGTTGCTAGAGAAAAGCTCTAAATGCCAAAAATAATGCAAAAATGAGAAATGACCTAGAGGGTCTTTACAATAGCCACTACTAAAAAGGACTTATGTCCGTGAAAGTAAAGATTCAATGAGTACTTGAAGGCAAAAACAGGCAAGGAAATTGTTTTCGCATGTCATTCTCTATATCCAAGTAGCCTCCTCGACTAGATGATACCTCCACTAAACCTTAACAACACAAATGTCTCTCAAAAGTAACTATTCAACATCTCTAGTAAAAATACCCATTAGCTCCTCCATATAGGTCAACTGGATATCCAACTAAACTGAGTCATATCGAGGCACATGGGACTCATCAGGAATATACCAACAAAGAATAGAAATATTGAAAACCAAATACATAGCTGAAAATGTAGAGGTAAGGCCAACTCATAAAAGATGTCACCAACAATCTTAAGAATCTCAAATGACTCTATATGCATGGGCTAAGCTTTCCCCACCTCCTCAACCGCATCACTCCCTTCATGGGTGACACTCATAGAAGAACCTTATCACCAACTCTAAATAACAAAGGTAGGCACCTACGGTCAACATAACACTAATGCTTGCTTTGTGCTAACCTAAGCATATCCTGCATCACTTAAATTATGTCTAAAACCTCTAAAAGTAAATAAGTGACACAAGGCCTACGCTTTGAAGACTGAAACCAACCTACCAAAAAGTGACAACGTCTATGTAATGACATGTCCTGTCATTATGGAAAAGCCAATGGGGAAGGAATTTGGGTCAGAAAACTTCTGAGTAGTAACTTGGAAATTTCCCGTCTAGCAGACTTGGATGAAATCATAGTCAGGTGAGGTCTAGGGAAATTCGATAATGTTCGGTGGATTTAATTATGAGTTTGATCACGTGAGTGGATAGCCAAGATGTTAAGGAGCTTAAATGGCATTTCGAAATCAGATTCAGGCGAGTAGAACTCCTGAAACTCATCTTGGCGTGAAAGGGCAGTTTTAGAACATCAAGGTTTAAAGGTGTGTTGCAAAATAGGAGCTTGAAACTCAAATTTTGAGTTTTTGTCTCCGTGCAAGCCGCTAGGGAGGGATGGGGCCCGCTGTGGCGGGCCATTCGCCACTTAAACTCGGGAAAAAAACCCAAAAATGTTATTTTCTACAAAACCTCGTTCTTAAGATCTAAGGGACGACCTAGGGAAGTTTCTCATCAAATTTCCACGAATTCTCGTGCCAAAAGTAAGTTAATTACTTCCATAATCCATATTTCGATTCTTAGAACTTAGAGTCCTTATAAATTATCATTGGGGGGAGGGTTTTGGCCAGAAGTTAATGGTAGGAAAAGCCCTAGTTGAGCATTAGGATCATGATTTTAGCCATAGATTGATATTTTGTTAGAATCCGGGTAAATTAGGCATTGTTTATTGATCCTAGCATTAATTAATTATTTTAGACCAAGAACAGTCTAAAAGACTCCGGAAAGGGAAGGCTCAAGTGTCTTAGGAGTGTTTAGGCTTGGTTTTGAGGTAGGTGATGGTTCAACTTCCCTTTGTGTTATATATGCCTATTAATTACTCCATTGTATGCATATATGTATATGAATAGGGAAACATGAATAGAATCTACTGAAATGATTAAGTATGAACAATTACATGTCATGAACCTGTTACTTGACTTTGTGACTATGTGCACTTTCATTATGGGTTTGATTTTGCCTGTTGTTGTGTTGACTGGATCGGGTGTCACGTTCTGACACATATATTGGACCGAGTGTCACGTTTTAACATATATATTGGATCGGGTGTCACATTTTGACACATATATATTAGATCAGGTGTCACGTCCCAACACAGTTAGAGTTTGGGTGTGGGTTCCATGTTAGGACCATTGTCACTGTCATATCTACTTGTTATTGATACTATGGAATTACAGATTTCTCCTAAAATGATTATTGAATTATGTATCATGTACATGTATATTTACTATGTTGTAATACTTACTTATATTTCACTTACTAGAGTAGCCGTGTTATCCTACCAGTACACTGTTATTTTGTGCACTGATACTACACTTGTTCTTTCTTTATTGAGTACAAGGAATCTTCAGGCTTCTATTGACAGACCTCAGCTAGGAAATCATCGATCGAGATCAGATTCGAGAGTGAGCTAGTTCTTTCTAGGTGTTATGTATCCATCATTACTTTAGCCCATTTTTTTGGTACTCAAACTATATATTCAGACTTTTACTTATGTTTAGTTTTCGGGGTTGCACCCCATTTTCCTTAGACTTGTTGATTAGTAGAGTTTTGGTACAATGACTTTTAGGTTTAGGGGTTGAATTTCCACTAGGTTTATGCTTGGTTGTTTTTGTTAAACCTTTTGAGTTATGGGAACTTAGTACTTAATTCATCATTTAAATTTGCTTCTGTATCTTTAAATGGTTTAGTTTCTTTAAGTTGCTTAGTCGGGTTGTGGTAGTGGTTCTCCCATCAGAGGGTTAGTGTGGGTGCTAATCACTGTAGTCTGGGTCGTGACATGGTTGGTGTTAGAGCCCTAGGTTCGTTGATCTCATTGTACCAAAACAAGTCAAGTAGAGTCTTGCAGAATAGTACGGAGACGTTTTTACTTTTCTTTGAGAGGCTATATGACTTTCAGAAATATCTTCCTTCTTCTCCTTTCGTGTTATAACTTGATTCTAATCGTTATCTGGTGATACAAATTGGTATCTAATCTCATTCCATTTTCTGTCCGCAAATGGTTATCACGCGATACAAACATGACTAAGTTTCTCCTACACCACAAGAAGGAGTGAAAGAGAGTGTGGAGATCAAAGTCAGGGAGGATGTTGGACCAGAGAAGGACGCACAGGCTTATACTACATGTCTTCCTCCCTTAGACCCAGTGATAGCTCAGTAGATCATGACTTTTTGAGTGGGTTGGTCAGCTCTGGAGTCCTTCCCACAGTGCAAGCTGCTCAACCTCCAGTCAACCACCCCATTGTTGCTACTGTTCCCAAAGTGGATGGAGCATTAGGCACTGATGCCATCTTTTGTCCCCTATTGGGTCCTGTGATGACTGGTATTAAGCATGAGATGTTGACTAAGTTTCTGAAGCTAAGGCCGCCTGCGTTCCATGGTTTTAAGAGTGAGGATCCCTATGAGTTCATTCTGGATTGCTATAAGAGGCTTCACAAGTTAGGCATTGAACACCAACATGGAGTAGAGTTCGTGACCTTCCAACTTCAAGGTGAGGCTAAGTAGTGGTGGAGGGCCTATGTGGAATGCAGATCACCAGTATTTCCCCCACTCACTTGGATGCAGTTCTATACTTTGTTTCTAGAGAAGTATGTGCCCCAGACTTTGAGGGATCTCAAGAAGGATGAGTTCATGGCCTTGGAGCAGGGTGGTATGACTGTAAGTGTTTATGAGGCTAAGTTTCATGCCTTGTCCAGATATGTTACCTAGTTGGTGACTACAGAGGAGGAGAGGATTCGTCTATTTGTCAAGGGATTGAATCCCAAGTTGCAGGTATTGTCTGTTTACATGAACTCTAAAGGTAAAAATTTTAATGAGGTGGCAGACTTTGCGAAGAAAGTGGAAGGATTTCGACGTGATGGGCAGGCCAAGGCTTTGGCTAAGCAACCCAAGAACACATGTAACTTTCATGGTTCTTACTCCAGAGGTTCAGGTAGGACAACAATTGCATCCCGGCCATTTCAATCAGCCTTGTCCGCTTCTATGGGTGGTTACTCGGGAACTCCACAACAGAATCCTATTCAAGATAGTCAAGGAGTCGCACCTGCGTCTGGTAGCAGGGCGTCTTTTGACCGCAGTTGTTACTATTGTGTAGAACCTGGACATATGAGGAGAGATTTTCCCCATCCATACATGTCTAACCTCGTGCAGCAGGAGACCAAAGTTGTGGTACCAGCGAGCAGCGGTAGTAATGGCAGAAAATGTCCACAAGGTGGGCGAGGTGGAAATCAGTAAGGCCATGGAAGCCGGGTAAATGGTAATATAGATAGAGTACCAGTGCAGCCAGGCAAAGAGGTTACCCGTCAAGATGACAAGGCTTAGTTTTATGCCCGTCCAGGCAACACTGAGGCTTAGGCGTCTGATGCAGTGATCACAAGTACTATTCTTATATGTGACTGGATGGCTACTATTTTGTTTGATCCGCGTTCTACTTATTCACATGTGTCAGTTCAGTTTGCCTTGGGATTTGATACGATTTGTGATGTGCTTGATTCCCCATCCATGTTTTTAGCTCAGTTGGAGTGTCTTTCACAGTCATTCATGTCTATCGTGCTTGTTTTGTCCTGTTACGGGATTTTAGACTTGGGCTGATTTGGTTATTATAGATATGACTGACTTTAATATAATCTTAGGCATGACTTGGTTGTCCCCCTATTATATTGTGCTTAATTGTAATGCTAAGACTGTGACTCTAGAGATCCCTAGTAGGGAAAAGTTAGAGTGGGAAGGGGTGTACAAGCCTAAGACAGCTAAAGTCATATCTTTTGTTCGGGATAGGAAACTGGTGAGGTAGGGGTGTTTGGCATATTTAGCTCATATTCGGGATGTGGATGATGAGTCTCTCTCTATTGAGTCTATTCCTATAGTGTCTCAATTCAAGGAAGTGTTTCCTACTGATTTGCCTGGTGTGCCTCCAGATAGGGATATAGATTTCTGCATTGACTTTGAATCGGACACTCGCCCCATCTTCATTCCTCATTATCGCATGGCTATAACGCAATTGATAAAGCTTAAAGCTCAAATCCAGGAGCTTCTTGATAAAAGTTTCATTCGTCCTAGTTCTTCCCCATGGAGTGCTCCTGTCTTGTTTGTTAGGAAGAATGATGGTAGTATGAGGATGTGCATAGACTACCAACAGCTGAATAGGGTCACTATTCGAAATAAGTATTTGTTGCCTCGGATAGATGATATCTTTGACTATTTGCAGGGTGCATCAGTTTTCTCTAAAATTGACCTAAGGTCTGCTTACCATCAGTTCAAGATTAGGCCTGATGATGTACTAAAAACGACATTCAGGACCCATTATGGGCACTATAAGTTCTTAGTGATATCGTTTGGGTTGACCAATGCACCTGCAACCGTCATGAGTTTGATGAATGGTATGTTCAAACCATTTTGTGATTCTTTTGTTATCATCTTTATTGATGATATTTTGGTTTATTCGAAGAGTAAGGAAGAACCTGTCGATCATCTTCATATTGTTTTGGGTGTCCTTGGAAAACAGAAGTTGTATGCAAAATTTTCCAAATGTGAGTTCTGGTTGACTTCAATTGCCCTTTTAGGCCATATGGTTTCAAAGAAGGGGTAATGGTAGATCCCCAAAAGATCGAAGCAGCTAAGACTGGCAACGGCCTAGCTCTGTGATTGAAGTTAGGAGTTTCGTGGGGCTCGCCAGCTACTATTGACGGTTTGTGAAAATTTTTGCTCCTATCACCACGTAATTGGCAAGGCTGACCCAAAAGGAGGTACCTTTCAAGTGGACTGACAAATGTGAAGAAAACTTCCAAAATCTCAAGACTCTTCTGACCACCACACCTATTCTGACACTGCCGGTGGAAGGTAATGATTTCATTATGTATTGTGATGCTTCGTATTCAGGCTTGGGTGTTGTGTTGATACAGGATAATAATGCCAGAACTTATGTATCATAACAGCTGAAGGTGCATGAGAGAAACTACCCAACGCATGACTTGGAGTTGGCAGCGGTAGTGTTTGCTCTCAAGATTTGGCGGCATTACCTTTATGTTGTCAAGTGTGAGGTGTTTACAGATCATCGTAGTGTACAACATGTATTCACTGAGAAGGACTTGAATGTGAGACAGCGAAGGTGGATAGAGTTACTCAAGGATCATGATGTTACCATCCAGAATCATCCGAGTAAGGCTAATGTGGTGGAATACACATTAAGCTGAAAGACGGTGAGTATGGGTAGTCTAGCTTGCTTGGGTGTGTCCAAGTGACCTTTGGCCAAAGAGATTCAGACCTTGGAGTCTAAGTTCATGCAATTGGCCATTTCATAGAAAGGTGGGGTGTTAGCTAGCATTGAGGTTAGGCCCATATTTATTGAGGAGATCAAAGCCAAGCAGTTTGAGAATGAGAGTTTGAATGAGCTCAGAAAGAAGACAATGTCTGGCAAGGCATAAGATGTGACTCTTGATGCAAGTAGTGTGCTCAATTTTAGGGGAAGAATTTATGTTCCACGAGTGGATGACTTGATTCAGAAGATGTTGACAAAATTCCATAATTCGTGGTATTCTATTCATCCGGGTATGACCAAGATGTACCAAGATTTGAAACAACTTTATTGGTGGCATGGCATGAAGAAAGACATAGTTGAGTTTGTGGTTAACTGCAAAAGCTGTCAGTAGGTAAAGTATGAGCATTAAAGGCTTGCAGGTTTGCTTCAGCGAATGTCAATCCCTAAATATAAGTAGAAAATAATAGCTATGAATTTCATGGTTGGTCTTCCCAAGACCATAGGGAATTTTGACTCCATTTGGGTGGTGGTTGACTGACTGACTAAGTCATCCCACTTTACTCCTTTCAGAGTAGACTATAATGCTCAACAATTGGCTAAGGTTTATGTGAAGGAGATAGTGAGGTTGCATGAGGTGCCCCTTTCCATCATCTCGAACCATGGTATGCAGTTCACATCCAAGTTTTGGGGAAAATTGCATTAGGAGTTGTGCACTCAACTCACTTTTAGCACAGCCTTCCATCCACAGATAGACGGGCAGTTAGAAAAAACTATTCAAGTGTTAGAGGACATGTTGAGGGCATGTGTGATTGACTTTGGAAGGCATTGGGATACGTTCCTACCTTTGTATGAGTTCTCCTATAAGAACAGTTACCACTCCAGCATTTATATGGCACCGTTCGAGACACTTTATGGGAGGGATGTAGATCACCCATAGGGTGGTTTGAGGCTGGAGATATGAAACCTTTGGGGTTGATTTGGTGAAAGATGCTCAGGATAAGGTGAGAAGCATCCACGCTAAGCTTCTAAAAGCCAAGAATCAAAAGAAAAAGTATGAAAACCGTAAGGTAAGGGACATGACATTTCAGGCTGGTGAGCAAGTTCTTATAAAAGTGTCACCCATAAAGGGGGTGATAAGATTCTACAAGAAGGGCAAGTTTAGTGCTCGATACATCGGACCATTTGAGATTCTTGACTGGGTAGGGCTAATGGCTTATAGGTTGGCTCTACCGCCTAGCATGTTTGGAGTCCATCCAGTTTTCCATGTGTCCATATTGAAGAAGTATCAGAGGGATGGAGACTACATCATAAAGCGAGACTCAGTTTTGTTAGACAAAGGCCTTTAGTATGAAGAGGAACCAGTTGAAATTCTTGATTGCGAAGTCCAAAAACTGAGGACCAAGGAGATAAAGTTCGTGAAATTTCAATGGAAGCATCGCCCGTTGAGGAAGCTACTTGGGAAATCGAGAAGGACATGCGAGACAAGTATCCCCAATTATTCGACGATTCAAGTAATACTCTACTTTTACCTTAGCCAGTTCTCCTAGTTTATCACTCGGGAATGAGTGATGGGTAAATTGGTATCTATTGTAACGACATGTTCCCGTCGTTATGGAAAGCCAATGGGGAAGGAATTTCAGCCAGAAAACTTCTGAGTAGTAACTTGGAAATTTCTTGCCTAGGCCAGACTTGGATGAAATCTAAGTCAGGCGAGGTCTAGGGCAATTCGGTAATGGATAGGGGATTTAATTATAAGTTTGATCATGTGAGTGGATAGCCAAGACGTTAAGGAGACTGTACTACTTTACAAAATTGAATTCGGGCGAGAAAACTCTTGAAACTGATCTTGGCGTGAAAAGATAGTTTTAGAACGTCAAGGTTTAAATGTGGGTTGCAAAATAGGAGCTTGGAACTCAAATTTTGAATTTCTGTCTCTGTGCAAGCCATTGGGGCGGGATGAATCCTACTAGAGGGCGAAGCCGCTGTGGTGGGATGGGGCCTACTGTGGCGGGCCAGTTGTGACTTAAACTGGGAAAAAAACCCCAAAAATGTTATTTTCTACAAAACCTCGTTCTTAAGAACTAAGGGACAACCTAGGGATTTTTCTCATCAAATTTCAACTAGTTCTTACACTTTTGTATTTCAATTCTTAGAACTTAGAATCCTTGTTAATTATCGTTGGGGAGGGTTTAGGCCTGAAGTTAATGGTGGTAAAAGCCTAAGTTGAGCATTAGGATCATGGGTTTGGCCTTGAGTTGATATTTTTTTATAATCTAGGTCAATTAGGCCTTGTTTATTGATCCTTGCATTAATTAATTATTTTAGACCAAGACTAAGTTGAAAGACTCCGGAAAGGGAAGGCTCAAGTGTCTTGGAAGTGTTCAGCATTGGTTTCGAGGTAAGTGATGGTTCGACTTCACATTGTGTTATATATGCCTGTTAATTTCTCCATTATATGCATGTATGTATGTGAATAGGGAAACATGAATCGAATCTATGGAAATCATTAAGTATGAACAATTACATGCCATGAAACTATTACTTGACTGTGTGACTATGTGCACTGTTTAATATAGGTGTGATTGTGCATGTGGTTGTGCCGACTGGACCAGGTGTCATATTCACGCATATATATTGGACCGGGTGTCACATTTCAACACATATATTGGATCGGGTGTCACGTTCTAACACACTAACAATTTCGGTGTGGGTTCCATGAAAGGACCATTGTAACTGTCATATCTACTTGTTATTGATACTATGGAATTTCACTTTGCTCCTAAAGTGATAATTGAATTAAGCATCCCGTATATGTATGTTTACTGTGTTGTAATTACTTGCTTATATTTTCGCTTACTGCAGTAGTCGCGTGATCCTACCAGTACACCATTGTTTTGTGTACTAATACTGCACTTGCTCTCTCTTTGTTTAATACAAGGCATCTCCAGGCGGCTACTGACAGACCTAGCTAGAAGATCATTGACCAAGACTGGATTTGAGGGTGAGCTAGTTCTTTCAGGCTGTCATGGATCCATCATTAGTTTAGCCCATTCTTTCCGGACTCAGACTATATATTCAGGCTTTTACTTATGTTTAGTTTTCGAGGTTGCACCCCATTTTTCTTAGACTTGTTGATTAGTAGAGTTTACAATGACTTTTAGGTCTAGGGATTGAATTTTCCTCTAGGTTTATGCTTGGTTGTTTTTGTTAAACCTTCTGAGTTATAGAAACTCAGTACTTAATTCATCATTTAAATCTGCTTCCATATCTTTAAATGATTTAGTTTCTTTAAGTTGTTTAGTCGGGTTGTGGTAGTGGTTCTCTCACCGGAGGGTTAGTGTGGGTGTCAATCATGGCAGTCTGGGTCATGACAGTCTACCATATAAGGTCTTGAATGAGGCCATTTGAATATTCGAGTGGTAACTATTGTTCTACACAAACTCCACTAAGGCAAACTCCACAAAGGCTAAGAATTAGTCCCCCTGACTTCTAAAGTCAAATACATAATACTGTAGTATATCCTCCAAAACCTAAATAGTACACTTTGAGTGTCCATCGATCAATGGATGAAAAGTTGTGCTAAGATCAACACATGTACCCATCTCCTTCTAAAAGGTCCGCAAGCAGCTAAAAGTGAACTGATAATCCTTATCTCAAATAATAGATGCTAGTACCCCGTGAAGATGAACTATCTCCCGAATATAGACACGAGTTAATCTCTCGGTACTAAAAGAAGAATGAACAAGAAGGAAGTGTTGACTTGATCAATAGATCAATGATGACCCAAATATTGTCAACACCTCTAGAAATCTGAGGCATTATCATAAAAAAGTCCATGGTGATGTGCTCCCACTTCAACTACGGATGGGTAACCTCTAAAAATCACAACCAGGCCTCAAATGTTCGGCCTTCACCTACTGGCAACATAAGCAACAGGACACATAGTCCACAAAATCTCTTCTCATGGAGCTTTACCAATAATACTGCCTCAAATCACAATTGATATATCTTTGCGGTAGCCGGATGAATAGAGTTTCTAAAATCATGGGCCTCAAGAAGAATCAACTAAATCAAGTGATCTTTAACTCTCAGAAGATAGATACGACCATCAAATCTTAAAATACAATCAGAATCCAAGGTAGCTTGCCAGCCTAACCTTGCAAAAATCACTCTTAAATAACTTCTAAGGCATCATTCTCAAATTGAGGACCATGAATTTGCTTCAAACGTATGATCGAAATATTAAGTTGAATTATCCTATTGGCTAACGATTGGATGTCTAAAGCCAAAGGTCACTCCAAAGCATAAAGAAAGGCTAGATTACCCATACACATGTCCTTCCGACTTAAGGCTTCTACTTACATATTCGTCTTACCCTGATGGTATATAAAATATAGAGGTCCTAGTCCTTCAAGAGTTGGATCCACCTACACTGCCTCAAATTAAGGTCCTTATATCTTGAAATTTACTATAGACTCCTATTATTAGTGTAGATATGACATCAGACCCTATAGAGGTTGTTAAAATACACAAAATTGTATATGAAAAAGTTCTACCTTTTTTCAGTTTATTAATTTACATGGATGCAACAATATTTCGTCTTATGTAGGGACATAACAATACTAGTTCTATGAGGATCATAATATCTAAGGTATTCTAGATACATACAACTTCACTTATAATAGGTATCCTATAGAGTTGTATAGCTAACCAACTTCCTTAAGTAATGATGTCTCAATACTCTCTTTGCAAATGGAAGGTGGGTAGCTAACTCTAAGTTTGCCCCTTAAGAACTGGAAATGAGCTAATGAGAAGGGCTTGGTGAAGACATCAGCTAGTTGATCCTAGATGAGATGAACTGCACAAGTAGGTCATTTCTCGGCACCTTAGACCTAACAAAATGGAAATCAATTTCCACATGATTTGTACAAGCATGAAATATAGGATTAATGGATAAACATGCATCTCCAATGTTATCGCACCATAAGATATGAGCTTTGGGTAGAGAGACGCCTAGTTCGAATAAGAGCGATTGAATCCAAGTTAGTTTTGCGGCACCATCAGCTAAAGCTTTATATTTAGATTCAGTTGAAGACCTAGAAACCGTTGTTGCTTCTTTGATGACCAAGACACTAAAGTGGTTCCCGTGAAAATAGCATAACAACCTACCAATTTTTTATCATCCAAATAGCTCGCCCAAACAATGTCCGTAAAGGCGGCTAGAAACTGAGTATCACACTTAGGAATGAAGAGACACAAATCATTAGTGGCTTCAAGTATCACAATATCCTTTTGACATTAGCCCACTGATTTGTGGAAGGATTATGCATAAATTGACACACTTTGTTTACCACAAAAGAGAAATATGGATGGGTGAGAGTGAGGTACTGAAGAGCTACCACAATTTGTCGGTATAGAGACGGATCATGAAAAAGAATCTGTCATTTTTGTGAAGCTTTATAGAAGTAGACATGGGTGTTACTAGGGGATTACATAACTGCATTTTGGCATGTACCAATAATCTTGAAATATAGTGACGCTGGTACAAAGAGAGGCCATACTACATATGTATAACTTTGATGCCAAGGAAAAGATTCAATGGTCCAAGATCTCTGATGGTGAAGGAAAAACCCAAACAAAGAATAATATTCTCCAAGAATGCAGAATCACTCCCATTAAATATTATATCATCTACATTGACAAACATGTAGGCCTTGATTCTATTTGAAGTATAGAAAAAGAGAGAGGCATCAGACTTTTAGCTAGAGAAACTCATATCCAGGAAAAGGTTGTGAAGCTTTAAATGCCATGCACAGGGGGCTTGTTTGAGTCCATATAAACACTTGTGTAATCAACAAACATGATTAGGGAGATGTGGGTGAATAAAATCAGGGGGTTGAGCCATATATACCTCTTCACGAAGGTCACTATAGAGGAAAGCATTTTAGACGTCAAGTTGTCACAAAGGCCAGTCATGAGAAGAAGCAATGGTTAGGATAATGTGAATTGTAGTGGGTTTGACAATGGGACTAAACGTCTCAAAGAAGTCGTGCCCATCTTGTTGATGAAATCCTTTGACTACTAACTTAGCCTTATAGCGTTCAATAATGTTAGTGGAATTTTTCTTGATTCGAAAAACCTATTTGCACCCCAAAATATACATCGAGGGGTTGCAAGGAAGAAAAGACCATGTTTTGTTATACGAAAAACAGTCATTTCACAAGCCATAGCATGACACCACTCCAATGATTTGTTAGCAATAGTGAAACATGTAGGTTCACAAGTTGGAGGAGCTGTTTAAGAAGATGCAACTGCGAGGTTGGAGAATGGTGGCATATGGCGTAGCTGCATGGTGTGAGTCTTATAGTCAAATTAGGACAACAAAAAGGGTTTATGGGCTGAGATGTAGTGATTTTAGTGTAAGAAGTGTAAAGATGGGGAGGAGGAAAGATCAACAACCAGTGGTATGAAAGGAAAAAAACCAGCTATTTTGGAATCAGTAGGGATAGAGGACGACAAGACCGACTGGACTGGAATGATGGCCTGATTGTGACAGAGATTTGGATACACTAAGGTCAAGATTGATTTGGAAACACTAGATAATATAATGGCATAGGACGTGGGAGAAGATATAGACAATTGAATGGGAGATGAGTGCCAAGGAAATTTAGACCGGACCATGTGTGCATGAGGTGAGCCTAGTAGAGAATTCGAGAAGAAATGAAATTGGTCCTCATCAAAATGTACACGACGGGCCAAATATAACCTACCTGACTTTGGATCAAGACACATTTAACCTAAGTATCTCGTACTATAGCCCATAAAAACACAAGGCTTTGTGCGAAAACCAAACTTATGTTTATTATAAGGACGTAGACAGGGAAATCAACCCAAATTCTTTAAGAAAGTGATAGTCAGGAAGATTGTTGTGAACCAATTCGAATGGAGAAGAATTATTATTATATAGAGAAGGAAGACGATTGATTAGATAAACAACGGTCTCAAAAGCAAATTGCCAATAATTGACAGAGTGGAGTTATGTGCCATTAGACCGAGACCAGTTTCAACTATGTGACGATGCTTTCGTTCTACTTTTGCCTGTTGTTCATGAGTATGGGGGCATGAAAGGTGATGAAAAAACCCTTGCTTATTTAAAACATGAGCGAGCACACGAAATTCGCCGCCACCATCTATTTGCATAAACTTTATGGTGGTATTGCATTGCCTTTCAACAAGTCCCTTAAATTGAAGAAAAATATGTGAAACATATGATTTCTTAAACATTGGAAATCCCCAAACAAAATTGCTATAGTCATCAACAAAAACAAGAAAGTAATGATGACCTTAGAAGAAAGAAAAGGAAATGGTCCCCAAACATCTGCATACAATAATTGTAAAAACGAAGAGCTTTTATTGCTACTAATGGAAAGAGTTAATTTGTCTGACTTTTTAACACATGATCTCCAATAAATTGGTGAGATAGACTTTCAAAGATCTTTTCAGGTGATTATCTTGTAAACTTATCACTAAAGATTGCCAACATAAATATTTGAGATGTTGTGATATAAGATTGAAATGCTTCATCTCCGAGATATTAAGTAAAGTTTTATCAGAAGGAGAAAAATATGTGTTGTACTCTTTTTCTTGACCATGGTTTTATCCCAATTGAGTTTTCTTGGTAAGGTTCTTAACGAGACAACATTCAAAGCGTGCTAAAAGATATATGTACTTTTTTTCCTTCACTAGGTTTTTTCCCACAGGGTTTTTTCCCGATAAGGTTTTAACAAGACACATTATCTATGAACATCAAAAGGGGAGTGTTATAAAATATTATGGTATGGCTGTCCACTACACTAAGAAGTTACTATGACTAATATCTCTATTAATTCCCTCCATTATGAAGATAACCTCCACCTTCATGACCATTATTTTTGTAGCCTTTCACCTCCATAACCTCCTCCATTGTATTCATGTTAATGTCATGTTTATGACTAACCTTTTGTATGCCTCTATGTTACACTATAAATAGAGGCATAAGGGTTCATATTGTAGCGACTTAAAAATTTGGTGAACACTTGAAAGAAAGAAAGAAAGTTATCTTATATTGTTCCTCTTGTCTTATATTTTCTTGTCTTCATCTTTATTTTATTCTTTTGTTCTTAAGTTTTACAATAGTGAGAAAAATTTTGGGTCTTGTTTTGAGGTTAGTTTTAATGGAGGAAAAGTTAAATAGGAATAAGAAGAGTATTGTAGCCGCTGAAAACTAAAAATTGAAGGAAGAAATTTTTTAAAAAAGAAAAAAGTCTGATGTGACATTTTTCTAACCTTTCACACACTAAAAAGAAAGTGTAATCACTTGCTATGCCATGTGGCACGGGAGAGGTGTTTTTTTTAACTTAGTTTGTCAAGTATAAAAGTGTTTTAAATTTGTCAATAATTGAAAGACAAAACGAATAATCTGTCAAGTTTGGAGGTGTTTTTGATACTAAACTCTCTCTCTATATATAATTTATATTATAAAGGGGTAACCCATCGGTGGCCCCCTAAACTTAGCACTAACTTTCACTTCGACACCTCAACTAGGCTTTGTTCATTTTAGACACCTCATGTGATATCCCGTTGTGTCATTTTGACACTTTTTGCTGACATGACATAGTGAGTGTGATACACTCCTTATTTTACTTTTTCTTCTTCTTCCCCATTTTAGCCACCATTTTCAAAACTTAAACTCCTAAACTCCTAAACTCCTTCCATGGAGAAATTGATCTAATAGTGCTACAACACCAAGAGATTTCAAGCTTAAACAACTTTTGTTATTTTGTTGCCATTCTTCCTCCTTGAAATGTTTTGAAAAAAATCGAAATATATTTTTTTAAAAGAAAATCTAGGAAATTTTTTTAGGGAACTCTTTGTTTAGATTTGAATAATTTGGTTTTATTTGAAGTTATAAGTAAGACGAATTAGTTTTTGCAAAGAAATTGTGTTTTTGGGAAAATAATTCTTTTTAAATAGTTAAATTACTATGAAAGTATATTGGAGAAAGACAATCTGGATTGTGGAGAGGTTGGGGTTGGGAGGGTGGGAAGTGGCAGAGAAGATGCATTGAGTGTGGAAGGGGTAGGGGTTGTGGACTGTGGAGAAGACAATCTGGTGGGGGAGGGGTTGAGGATTAGGGGTGGGGGATGGTGGAGAAGACAACATAGGATGGGCTTGTAAGTGATTAGTTTTTTTAAAAAATATTATTTGGATAAAAATTGCCACGTGTCATTGGCCTTTTGTTTAAAACTCAAAATTCAGTATTTAAAAATTATTTTCAATATATATGCCACATGTCTTTATTTAATTCGTCATTTTGACACATCATTGGCGAGTATGTTATACATGCCTTACATATTTGGCTGATTATAAAAAAAGTGTCAAAATGACACAGCGGGATATCACATGAGGTGTCTAAAATAAACAAAGCCTATTTGAGGTGTCGAAGTGAAAGTTAGTGTCAAGTTTAGGAGGCCACCGATGGATTAACCCTATTATAAATAAATAAAGCTTAAAAAGTCTTTATAAATTTCACGTGACAAGATGGAAGTTCCTTTGAAACTCACGTAAACCCACAGTCCCACAGTTCTCATTACTCGAAACAATTACCGGTTCCCGTTATACCAGCTCCAAATACGAATCCGAGATGCTATTTTACCAAATAGTACCCAAAGAATAAAAGGGAAAATATTAAAAAATCCACATCGGGATTCAGGCGAGAAAGAGAAAGCTCCATTTTGAGAATTTCCACTTCATCGGAGGGCAATCTTCTTCGATCTCGCACACACAAACACGCACTTTTGGGTGTATAAATTTCCTCAAACTCAAACCCTAATCCTCAATTGCGATCTCCATCTCTATACCTCTGTGTTACAGTGAAGAAAAATTTGAATTGTAGGGGTTATTCGATGATCAAAGGCACTGTGACTTCTTGAATCGAAGTCACGGTTTTGGAAGAGAATGAGCTGTGTGCTGAAATCCTGAGAACAATTCGTTGCTATTATTGCTAGAAACGCCATGTGGTTCTCCTTTTGGAGATCCAGAGAGCGATTCTCCTTGGATGAATTCAGGTAACTTGCTGTACTTTTGAATAAATGTAGAAAACTAAAAATAGTTGATTTATGTTGGAATACTAGTGGATATAGATCCTCTGGAAGGTTCTAGAATCGTTATACTTGGATCAAATAGAGAGAATTAAAAAGCATTGATTTTATTAGTGTATAGTTGTTTAGTATAGAAGAAGGTAATAATGATGGATAATGTTTATGAACAAAAGTCAAAGTGGTTTTAGACTGTGGAGCTAAAGTCAATTTGCCTTCTTTTCTTCAAGTCATAAGAATATATTTATTTAAACTATTTATACAGTGGGAAATACTTGAAGCTGGCCCGAACACCTCATTATCCAACTGCTCTTTATGTACCCCTAATGAAGAGGCGCTGGACACAAATACTTACTTGTAAGTTGAACTTGTAGATCTTTTGGTCGTACAACCTTCACTTTGACTTGATAATACTACCAGGTGAAGGCTTTATTGGGAGCTCATTCATTTTAATATAGATGAGCAATATAATCGAGGTTCCTTGCTTTTGATGTCTACAATTGCCCCCGTTTTTGACCAAAAACTTGAATCATATATAGATACATTTCTTTAATTCGGAAGAGGATAGTGAATTGTCCACAATCCAACCGACTATCTTGTCAAAAAGCCTATATTCCCATTACCTTCCAAAATCCTACTCTCTTGGCTTAGTTTCTTTCCCCTTGCCCGTCTATGATGAGGGAACTCTTTCCTATTTTGCGCCACATCTGGGCGCTGAAGTGGTGAGACTAACTTCTTTGTTTTTGATAAAGTTAGCATGACTAGCTTCTCTACTCACATTCGTCCATGACATGGGGACCTGTTCCCATTTTGCACCACATCCAGACACTGATATGGCGTGACTAGCTACTTTACCTATACACATTCATGATATGAAAACCTTATCTCATACTCCACATCCAGGCAGCGATGTGATGGAATCCCTGGACTATTATTCATTATATCCAGGTGCCACTGTAATGTTTGCATACCTGAGCAGGCCTGACAATATTTTTATTGTGAGAAATTATCATGAATTGTCTTATATCAGTCTACCACAATGGCACAACCCTTCTCCTCTATCCGGGTTTGGGACTGCCAATGTGAGCTTGCTCTAATATAGTGAAGTTCAGGAAATAAAACATGATAATTCATATGGAAAACTGTGCTGCTTAAGTTGCAGTGGAAAGTAGTCCATATTGCAGGCTATTCTTGCACTCCCTAATTGCGAGCTGTATAAAGAGTTATACCAACAATCATCATGTGGGAACTATGGAAAAGAAGGAACTCAAGGAGAGTGGGGGGAACATCACATTCGCAAAGATGGCCTTTCAGGTGCAATGAACTGTCAAGCAGTTGGTCGGGATGATGTATCCATTGATAAAAAGCTTTCCTGTTGGGTGGCCAACTGTAATTGCTGTGGTGAAAGACTACAAGACTAAGTTATACTATTGTAGCGTAAAATCGAGATTTCCAGAAGGTGACAGAGTCAAGTGCAATACTGATGGGGCAAGTTAGGGCAATCCTGGGTCCAAGCTCATATGGATTCTGTCTAAGGAACAAGAATGGTGATCTGGTATATTCTCAAGCAAAAGGAACTGGGATCACTACAAACATTGAAGCTGAGACTGTGGCAATCCTGGAGGCCCTAGGGTACTGCTGGAGACATAGAATAATGGATGTTCTGTAAGAAACAGACTCACTAAGGCTAATGAACATAATACAGGAGGTTCGGAAGGTACCCTGGGAAATAGTTGCGGAAGTGGAGGTGATAAAGGAGATAGTGCACAATCTAGACACTCAGTCATCCACACATTCAGAGGAGGGAATCATCTTGCAAACTCACTTGCTAATACAACTATTGGACAACAAGAATTACGTGAATATCATCCAATTCAGGCTCTTCCACCCATTGGAAAGAAGATCTTGAACATAGACAAAGCTTTGACACCAGCATTAAGGGTGAAAACACGCAAAATCAACCAGCAATGACTAGGCCACCAGAGATTTTAACAGACATGAGCATCATCAGTGTTCACAACAGTCATATTTACAGTTCATCGAACAAAGGAGAGCATAAAGTACACAACAAACATATTAACAAGAGAGTATGCCTGGAAGGAGACATTACAACTGTGTCTAAACTGTTTAGGCTACTCTACTCTACAACAACAACATACCTAGTGAAATCCCACAAGTGGGGTCTGAGGAGGGTAGAGTGTCAGACCTTACCATTACCTCATGGAGGTAGAGGGCTGTTTAGGCTACTCGACTCTAGCTATCAAAAATACACTTCACCAAAAGTGAAAGCTTGTAGGGTCACATCAGTCCTGGAAGATTGGAGTTCAAAAGTAGATGAGAGCATCACCGACTTCTCCTGGACCTGGTCAATACTAATGTATCAGTCAACTAGCTCGAAAATCCACAAAATATAGAAGGGGAGGGAGGATTGCCAAGGATAAACCAGCTGAACCCAGCCGACAACCTCCTTTGTTAGGGAAGAGATACCCCGACCGTCTGGATTAGGAGATAAGAGGAACAAAATAACTTCAGAAACAGGAGGAATAAAGAGATCTAGTAAGGAGAGGGGAAGCACAAACTCTGAACCTTGGAAATGTGAAGCAGAGTAATGGTCTAACGGAGTTCACCATCGACTAGTGGAGGCACAATCATAAAGAACATCCGAAGGAGAAGGAGCTTAAGTCGATGGTTCCAGCGACATGCCTCAGGCAACATTCTTAGGTGCCGGTGGAAGCTAAGGAGAAGACTGTCAGATAATCTTCTAAGATATACCTACAATCCTTTCGATAGTACTTTTTTGTTTTTTGGGGCTGGGTTTGTTCTTTTGGACGTGGACATTTTATTTCATTATTGCTAGTTTGTTTTGGGCCGTTGGTCCATTTTTTATTTTTCAGACTTTGTGTTATTAATAAAATCGGTCTACGGACCTTAATTTAATTATAGAAAAAGAAAGAAAAGTAGTCTGTAAAATTTAAGTACATGATGCTCAGATGATTGTCCAGCTTACTATAACAGTGCTTGATCATTGTGAAGTTTCAACTGCATTCCTGCCTATTGTGCAGATTTTTGACTGATCAGCTGATGAAAGTTCAAGTTGTTAATGAGGTCAACAAGGTAATTACATTGCCTTTACGACTTCCTCCTTTTCTTTGCTTTCTGTAACTATTTATTTAATGCTGTCCTGCCATCAGGTATGATTATTCTTCATATATTTAAATCTTTTCTTGTGACATGAAGGATTTTGTGATTGAGGCACTAAGATCAATTGCGGAGTTGATAACATATGGTGATCAACATGATGTGGCCTATTTTGAGTATGTCTCTGCTAAGGACTCTTTTAGTGTATACTGTTATTTTAGCCCGAGGCAGACCTAACAAGTTTCTTCTTGTAATGTTTTCCTTACAAGTGTGTCGGCATTTCTGCAGGTTTTTCATGGAGAAGCAGGTGATGGGGGAGTTTGTACGTATATTAAGAATTAGTAGAACTGTTATTGTGTCGCTTCAGTTGTTGCAGACGATGAGTATTGTGATCCAAAACTTAAAAAATGAGCATTCTATTTGTAAGTGAACTGTTGAAATGTGTTTTACTGAATCAAATATTCTTGCCTTTAGGCATTTTGTTAGTCTGACACTTTTCCCCAAATTTTGCAGATTACATGTTTAGTAATGAGCACATTAATCACCTTATAACATATTCTTTTGACTTTCGTAATGAAGAGCTTTTGTCTTATTACATATCTTTTCTTAGGTGTGTTTCCTAAACTCAGCCGCTTTAGAGGCATTTCCTTACTTTGAAATACATTTTTAGTCAAATGCTTCTTGCTGATACTGGTTTTCTGGATGCATGCATATTCAAAGAGCAATAAGTGGAAAGTTGAACAAAAACACCATTTCCCTTCTTGTGAAGACTGATAATGTAAGTTCAATTTGTAAAGTTATTAACTTCTTAATAAATTTTAAGGTTACTATTCTGTTTGTTTGAATTCTAGGCATGCCAATGTTATGTCCATTGACTTAGCTCAGCTAGTTCATTGCCTTACTTGTTGATCCAAGAGAATTCTGTGCTGCTGTTTGTTTAAATTCTAGGTATACCAATATAATATTTGTCGACTTAGCTCAGCTTGTTCACAGCCCTACTTGTTGATCCAAGAGAATTCTGTGCTGCAATTTGCTGGTTTGCTTTCTTATTATGGACCTTAGGAAAACTAAATTAATAAATGACCTAACTAGAGGTCCTTAGTTAATTGTTGAGAGCTTTAGGAGTGGAGAAACTCAAATATGATAGATGGGGGGAGCTATGATGAGGGAATTGGTGGAGAGGTCTCTCTTGCATCTTTGATTTTCCTCTGTTGCAAGCTGGAGTTTGAACCATTGAATAGGTGCACTGTCCACTTTTTTCAGGGAAAAGATTTCGACTTGCATTGTTTTTGTTGATTGTTAACTTGGTTCAATAGACAAGTTCAGAAAAAAAGCTTGGTTCAATAGTTTGAATTTTGATATATTCTGCCAATCTGTTTTGAACTTTGAATTTAATCATTTTCATGTAACTTCTTTTTTCAAAACATCCATCCCATTGTTCTTATCTTCTGTAGTTTCTCATCCTTTGCATTTCATTTGGTCTACATCTTTGAATAGGAAGAAGTAGTATCATTTCCACTCTATGCTGAGGCAATACGCTTTGCGTTTCATGAAGAAAGCATGATTCGAACTGCAGTACGTGCATTAACCTTGAATGTTTATCATGGTGAGCTTTCTTTTTATACTTCTTCTAAATTTCTCTATGTTCTCCAACATTCGCAGTGTTTTTGGTAGTATATTAAATGACCTTCAACGTGTTCACAGTTGGCGATGAGGCTGTTAACAAATTTGTTGCCAGTGATCCTCATGCCGATTATTTCTCAAATTTGGTCAAATTTTTCCGGGAGCAATGCATCAGCTTGGACAAGTTGGTTAATGCTTCAAAGTAAGTAGTTTCTTATTTTTATGTTGTCCTTGAAACTGGTTATGCATCACCTATTTGCTGTGTGACAAGTGATTTATGATGCAGGTGTATGGGTCCAAATACCAGTGATTCTATCCTTTCATCTGTTGATGAGATTGAGGATAACCTCTATTACTTTAGTGATGTTATTTCAGCAGGGATTCCAGACATTGGGAGGCTAATAACAGACCTCATGTTGAAGGTGCTGATATTTCCATCAGTACTTCCTTCTTTACGGATGGCAGTTGTTAAAGATAGTGTAATGACCTAAACCCCTCTCTCTCGTTCTTTACATGTGTAGTGAAAAATATAGAAGCACTAATATTTGGAAAGTTTACTTAAGGTCCTTGCCTTTACTAGATCAGTCCTCTAAATTAACTTTTTTGCCTAGTGACACACTTCGCCTCCAATTGTAAGATAGGGATCAAGTCATCAAGTGAGCAATGTGGTAAAGGGCCCCTAGGTAAAGGTCCACTGTTGAGCTCCTAGGCAGGCAATATGGATGGATGCAGCTTACCATACTAAAAAGGAAGAGTTTTTATATGAGATAGTCACACATTTCAACATGGTATCAATATAGGTAGAGGTCTTGGCTTCGAGTCTTGCTGTCACCCACTATCAAAAGAATTTCTATGTGCTTGACCCTTGAGATATAATTAAGTAGATAACAGTGTGCTATGGTACCATGTTGAAGTGTGACAATCTCATCTAACTATGTCTTCAACATGCCCCCTCACATGAAGCCTGATTCTCTTCATGGGCTAAGCACGTGGAACTTTTTGATTATGGGTGACAATGAGACTCAAACCTAGGACCTCTACATCCCCTAAACCATGTTAAAGTGTGTGAGCTTTTAGATAGATGGTCACACACTTCAACAATTGACACTTTCGCTTTGGTCCTTTGTTTATTGGCTTCCATTAGAAAAATGTCAAGAGTTGCTATTTTCTCACAGTTATATATTTTCTAAGATTGAGCATGTCCCAACATTTAGAGCAAATCAAATAGGTTTTTTCATTTATCAGTTTTTGGCAAACAAGTACCTTCTGCATGTGCTGGTGGGAGTTAGCAAGTACCCGGTGGAATAGTTGAGGTGCGCACAAACTAGTGTGGATACCACCATTATCTAAAACACAAAGTAGTATCTTAAGGATCAGAACCAAGTCTTATTTCTGTTTATTATTACAGTTCAGGTAAATAGAAAAAAAAGAAAATGAGGGGAAATTGCAATAAAGCAATTTATATCATTTTTCTGTGGTTAACTTCATTTTATCCTTTTATCTTATCCCTCCTTTGAATTGCTAAAGTTGAAACTGATGATCGCAGTTAAGTTTTCACTTTGTAATCAAAATTGTTAATTATCAAAGAAATAAATAAGAAGATAGATTTTGCTTCGACCATTAAAAGTGACTTTATGATGTACTACAAGTTTGGGATTGGGGTTAAAATGTAAAGCTTCTGTAGTTCTTTAAAATGAAGTAAGTAGAAGTGGCTCTAGCAAGCTCAAGGGGCTTGTAGTGACACAAGATAATGGTATAAGAAGCTAGTATGCTGAGTGAACTTGGTAACGTGCATGGGTTTTCTATGAGTTTCCCTTGGGATTTTGTTTCCTCCCTTGACATTTGTTGTTTTCACTGTATGCTGATTGCTGGAATTTATCTCCCGATATCTTTTGTGGCTCATGTACGTCTAATTTTTAACTTTCATGTTTCTTTAATGTAGGATACAGGAATTGGAACTGCAACTTCCTTGTATTTACTTTGTTGCATCTTGCGCATTGTTAAGATAAAAGATTTGGCAAATATTGTTGCTGCTGTTCTTCTTTGTGATATAGAAACATTCGTCCCAGTGTCTGAAGCTAAACTGAATGGTTTCATGGTTAACCATGATATGTCACATGAAAATCAAGATTCAGAAAATAGTGGCTTCAGATCAGATTCTGATGGTCAAAGTTTACGGGTTTTAATTCCGAACATATCCAGCTCTTTAAATAGTCACCCAGAAGATGACAGTTCTGAACCAGATCATGGGAGGACATATTCTGCGTTAAGGTAATTCACATTCCATCTTATTCTTAATTATCTGTTGTTTTGTAAAGGAGGTGAGCTATTAATTTGTTAGATGCATAATGCAAATCGAAGTTTTCTAACACTGCACTAGGTGAAATTATCATCAAAACATATCACAATCAATAATTGTTGTCTTGGATGAACAGTAACTGATAACTGCAGGGATGTAATGTTTACTGAATAATAAACTTAAGCACTCTGCTTTTAGAAGAATCTCTATCAACTTCCCTAGAGAATACTTGAATTTTTAAGTCAAGACTTTTGGCAAGATTTGGGAACCTCCTATCATGGTTAAAACATAACTTTTTTGAGTTTTGCTTAATAAATAGTTGAAACCTGTCTGATTGTCAAATTCTATGATCTTCTGAGACTGTTGACTTCACTCGGTCATCGAATCTTAGTTTTCCACTTCACTTTTTTCTAAAGGTTAACCTTTCAGATTTTTCTTGATAAGTAACCATTATCATATCTCATATCTTCTTATTATCATGTTTGTCTGTAGGATTTCTGATCATTTTGTTCTGTATATTTCTCCATTTTTCTCTCTACTCTACACAACACTTATGGAGTTGTAGTTATTGTTTTGAATGATTTTCACTAGCACCAGCTCAGCATGAGTTGAATGAAAAATAGTTGTCTTTCTTTTGTCATTCTTTTACTTTCTTGTTTCTCCTTACTTTTACTCTTATTTGGATGGTCTAGCAGTAAATAGTATTTAGAACTTCTTGAACACTTTGGTTACTTCATTGTGTCTTACACCTAAGTAGTACATACTGTAAACCAGTACATTTGGAGCGAGCAGCCCAATCACTTAAATTCATTGCTTTTTTTCCTGCAATTTTCTGTTCTGTAGGGAGGCCTTACTTTCTTATATTACTACTGGTGACGACGTTCAAGTTTCGGGTTCTTTAAGCATGCTGGCTACACTATTGCAGACTAAAGGTTATATAAGTGGTTTGTGGTTTTTCTCCTTAAGATGCTTTGCCCCACTCTTATAAGAACCTTTATGCCTGCAGAGCTGGAAGAATCAATGCTTGACGCTCTTGGAATTCTTCCACAAAGAAAACAACAGAAGAAACTCTTGTTGGTATGTTGCAGCAGTAAAGTAATCATTATATGAAAGTGATTTTTCTTCACTAGTTTCTATTAAAGTAGGTCCCATGCTTTAACTTTTGGAATGTGAAATGTGTGAATATGAAAAGTCTATCCAACAATAGGTTAGCTTAAGATCTATGACCTTATGAATTATGATGTTAGATAATGATTATTGCCTATATATGAATGTACTATCACTTTACTAACAAAATCATTCATAAAACTGATTTACCTTTTTGTTAATTGAATATTACAGTGTAGCTACAAGTGATACTACTACAACATCTATGCCTCACCCCCAAGCAAGTAGGGGTGAATTCCCCCCAACCATGTTTCTTCAATTGAACTCTTCTCAGATCAATATTCTAATAACATAACAAAATTTTAATAAAAATAGCATTAACAAGTACTAGAAGTTCTTTAAATATTCTACCAACTTATTAATCTATGAAAAGCTGAACGACTCCTAGAAAAGTATAGGACATAAAGTAAAAGTGTCGACATGGGTAAAACAATTCTCAACAAATAGGTATCTCCTATATAGTTTGTTTTGGCATTGTTCCCTATCTTTTTCAATCCTGCATAATTCCTAATATTGTAGGTCCTTCGATATAACTTCCTTCCAAGTGATTTAGGCCTACCTTGTCCCTTTTTAATACCTTCACTCACCATGATTTCACATTACAAATCGCCTCATCCAAGGGTCGACCAGGACATGACCATATCATCTCAAGCGACCTTTTAAATTTTATCCACTATGTGCTACTTGAGCTTTCCAGGAATATGGTCATTCTTAAGTTTGTCTAGTCTTGTATGATTGCGCACTTGTCTTAACATCTACATTTTTGTGACACTTTTTTCAATAAGAGATTGCTCTCCTCCGAGGCTTGAGAGCAGCTTGTGGATGTGTTGGATTTTAAGGGTCCACCTTTCACTCCTATATAACATTGTTGGTCTTATAGTTGTTTTGTAGAACTTGTCTTTCACTTTGGTAGGCAACCTTCTATCACATAACACCCTAGTTGCAGTGCTCATATCAACTGTTTGATTTTGATTCTGTGTAGCATATTCATCTATTGGAATGAGCCTAAACATTTGAACTGTTTGCACTTAGGCACCACAATTCGGTCTAATCTCACTTCAAGGTGGGGCTAGTCTCTGTGGTGGACAAGATGCATAAAGCAAGATTGAGATGGTTCAGGCATGTGAAGAAGGGGAACACAAATGCCTAAGGTGCGAAAGGTTGGCGAAGATAGATTTGAGGAGAGGTAGAGGTAGACAAAAGAAGAATTGGGAGAGGTGATTAGACATGACATGACACATCTTCAGCTTACTGAAGACATGACCCTAGATAGGATATCGTGGAGGTCAAGGATTAGGGTAGACAATTAGTAGATAGTTGAGGGTTCTCTCTTGCAAGTGATATAGTTGGGTTTAGTCTAAAGTGCTTACCTTTTTCCTTGCTAGTATCAGTGTTGTGAAAGGCGCTCGCCTTTCGCCTTTGGCAATAAGGCGAGGCGAGGCACTTTCGCCTATTTGCCTCGAGGCGAGGCGAGTTGAAAATGGTGACCTTATGGCGCCTTACGGCGACCTTTTGCGACAAGGCTGGTGTCGCCTTTTTTTTTTTTTTTTAAAGGTCTGATTTATAATTAAAAGCCAAAATTAGGGTTTTTTTTAGGGTATTTTTGCAAACATTCCACATTTGTGATTGCCTCCTCTTCTCCTCAGTATGCGTGGCAACGGGACCGGAACCGGGCACCATGGGCCAGAACAGGGACGAACCGGAATCGGTAATTTCGGCAATTTATATGTATTCCCGTCCCAGATCGGTATCGGACCGGACCGGACCGGAAATCGGGTCCCAACGTCTATATTTAAAAAAAAAAATTAAAATTAATTAAAATAGGAATATTACTCAAATAATATTAAAACTTTTGTAATTTTAAAGTTAAAAATTTATACTTTTATACTTTTAAAGTTTTAAATACAAACTTTCAAACTTTAAAAGTATAAAAGTTTAAATTTCACACTTTAAAAGTTTGAAAATTTAAATTCAAATTTCAAACTTTAAAAATATAAAAGTTTAAATTTCACTCTTTAAAAGTTTGAAAATTTAAATTCAAACTTTAAAACTATAAAAGTTTAAATTTCACCCTTTAGAAGTTTGAACTTTGAAACTTTAAATTCAAACTTTAAAACTATAAAAGTTTAAATTTCACCCTTTAAAAGTTTGAAAATTTAAATTCAAACTTTAAAATTATAAAACTATAAAAGTTTAAATTTCACACTTTAAAAGTTTGAAAATTTAAATTCAACTTATTCAAGACAATAATAAAAAAAAAATTAAGGCAAATAGCCTATACTTTTATTAATATTAATTAAATAGTACAAGTTGAGTTACAAAATATTAGTAGAGTATTAAAAAATCTAATCTACACAGCCACCTTCTAGGAAGGGTTCTGTTTGAATTAGACCTCGAATTGTTATACTCATACTAATAGACATTTAAATTTAATAGTTCATGCTACCAAGAAATTTTTTTTAAAAATCTTTTAACATTTCTCTAGTAACATGCTCTGGTATTGGTTGATTAGCTAGTTCCTCCATTGCATCAATGCCGTCGTCACTAAAATCTTGCATTATTTCATCAATGTCATTTTCAAATTTGGTCGGTAAAGGTGGACGACCATAACTCCTCTCGCCATTAATCCAATCTCTAAATAGTACCGATATCTCCAAGCTATCTGCTGCTAATGAATATTTATGCTCTCCAATTTGATATCTTGCTGCACTAAAAGCGCCTTCTGAAGCTACTGAAGATGCTTGAATAGCTAACACATCTCGAGCAACCGGTTGAAGCTTTTGAAATCCCTGGCCGCGATTGCTTCACCATTCTAGAAGATCAACAGTAGTAGGTTCAGTAGTTTGATTAATATACGCATGAAAATCATTTCTATCATTATGAGAAAGTTCAAGATAACAATCTATCATATCATCAATATCATCTTCATTATTATATCTACTCCTAGAACTTTGAGGCTCCTCATTCGTACTGCATTAATTATATTCAAATTATACAAGTCATACAATTTTCTAGCTTCAATTTTTATACTGTCTTTAACATCTTGACAACTAGGTGTTTCATCATCTTCATTATCAATACCCAAATTAAAATATATTTTATCAACCATTCGTGATGCACCTTCATCTTTGTAATGTGGATTTAACAAAAAAGCGGTTAAATAAATTTGAGGAATAGGAATAAAATATTTTTAAAATTTTTCAATCATTTTGTTAACAGATTCTTTAAATCTTGGTTTATTTTTGAATTTATAAAATTTACTAGAAATAGCACAAATATTAGGTAAAACAGAGCAAATAGTTGGATAATAAAGTGCAGATATTTTTTTTGTAGTTAAATAAAAAACTTTTAAAAATTCAATAAGTTCTTTTATGTCATTCCAATCATTATCATCAAGTCTATATGTCATATCTGAATTATGAACATTCCAAACCATTTGTAAAGGTTTCTTATATTCACAAGTGACTTCAAGCATTTCATATAAAGAATTCCATCTAGTACACACTGATTTAGGAATTTTTCTATGTGGAAGATTAAATTCACGACAACGATTTTCAAAATCTCTGCGTCTAGACTTAACTTGACATTTAAAAATAAAATGACATGCAGTTTCAACTTTTATGCAACCATCATTATACATTTCTATACCATCTCTAACAATCAAATTATATATGTGTGCAGTACACCTAATATGAAAGCCATCAATATAAATAGGGCAAAGAGACGGTTTTAGTATTTCAACAGTAGTTCTATTATTAGAAGCATTATCTAAGGTGACACTACTTATTTTATCACAAATTCCATAGTTTTGTAAAACATCTATAATTGTTTGAGCTATATAACTACTGGTTTTATGCATTTCACAACATTTATAACCTAAGATTCTTTTTTGCAGTGTCCAATTTTCATCAATCCAATGTGCAGTAATAGTGAAATAATCATTACCATTTACACTACGGCCCATATCAGAAGTAATAGCTATTTTACAATTATTATAATAAAATAAACACGAAGATATTGAAAATGTTGAGCTTGATAATCAAAGATAACCTTTTTAATTGTATTTCTAGTAAAGCCTTTAAAATGTGGATTATACACAATTTAATATAATGAATAAAATTGGGATTTTCAGCAAAACTAAATGGCAAACCCATAATAACAATCATTTTAGCTAATTCTTCAAGATCTTTTTCTCTACTATATGACCGTTGTATACTAGAGCCAGAAACATTAGAAGGATTTAATTGTGTTTGGACCATATTAGAGCCCTCTACTCCTACATTTTCAAGAAGGGTGGTACCATTCTTTTTAGCTTTGGCTACAGCTTTAGCATGCAAAAATTCATTTTTACAACATGACATTAAATGATTACTCAAATGTCCCGTCCCACCCTGTTTTCCTACAGCTTTATGATTCATTCTATGTTTACATTACAAATAACTTGTGTTTTATCTTTATTTTGAGTCATAAATTGCCACACAACTAATTTTTTAGCGCGTTCTACCTTAGTCCTAGGATGCACGGGGTGAACGAGAGCGGGAGCAGGACAACAAAAGGGAGCGGGAGGGAAAGAGGGATTGTGAGTGGGAGTAGCCGTAGCTGGCTGAGCTTCATCATTATCATATTCATCAACGTTATTATCAAAACTATCAACGTAATCATTAACATTATCATATTTATCATCTTCAGGTAATTCCTCATCAAAATTACCAAACCTTCTTTGTAAATGTTCATGATAAGGATCTAATCCACTATTACTATCAATATTAAAAACACTATCATCAACATGCGTATAATCATCCGTATTTATTCTTAATTGAGAAGGTTTTTTAGTTGTAGATTTAGACGTACTACCGGTTTTTTTATTTTTCTTGGATTTTGAGCTCCATAAATTAGTGATCGAATCAACTATTGTTGTTTTACCTTCTCAACATTGTTTTTACCGAAATCCATATTCAAATATAAAAAGTAGTAAATTATATATAATACGAAAATGTAATGCAAAGTTTTAAACAAATAAATAACTAAATAAGTAGAGACTAGAGACTAATTACTCACAAAATAAATAATTAAATGCAAACAAATAAATAACTAAATAAAAAGTGAGTTGGAACGAATGTATCAAACGTCTACTTAAAAAAGTAGACATGTATGACCGAAAGCCGAAAATTGAAAGTTGAATTTTGAAGCTCCAATTTCCAATGACTAAATTCGTAACTTTAACGAGAATAAGAGATTAGAGAGTAGAGAGAATAGAAGATAATATTTTTGTGAGTGAAAAGAATGAAAGATTAGGAGTATTTATAGTTAAAAAAAAAAGGGATGAAAATGTAGTTTTTAAAAGGTTGGGGTATTAAAAAAAGTTTGGGGGGTAGGGAGGTGTAAAGGGGATTTATGGGGGTGAAAGAGCCGTTGGTGGGACCTAAAGCCCGTTGCCCAACAGCTCTCAACGGCTAATAACATTTAAAAAAAATAGAAATTTAAACTACCGAACCGGACCGGGATCGGAATCGGGACTAACTGGACCAAGACTAACCGGTAAATCCCGATTTCTGTCCCGTTACCCCTCCCGGACCCGCTACTTACCGGCACTAACCGGAATCGAGACGAAACCGGTAACGGACCGGAACTGGAACCGGCACCTCCCGGTTCCGTTGCCACGCTTACTCCTCAGTCACGAACCCTTCGCGTTTTCCTCCTTTTTGCAAACACTGACTTCGCGACCTTCTTCTTCAACTGACTTCGCGACTACTGCTCCTTCGCCGCTTCGTGACTGCTGCCAGGTATGTTTCTTCTTCTTCAGTTCTTCTCCTCTTCTTCTTCTTCTTCTTCTTCTCTTCTAGTTCTTCTCTTCTTTTCTTCTTCTTCACTACTCTATTTTTCACTCACTACTGTGCTTTGTTTTGAGTGTGGTAGTGAACAGAGTTGTTCACTCACTCGGTGCTTTGTTCGCTATTAGTTTTTAAATTTAAATATTTGCTAATATATGTTATTGTTATTAAGATTTTGGATATTTATATGTGCAATTAAAAATTTTAATTTTTGGTATTAATTGGCGCCTTAATTCAAAAAGGCGAGCACCTCGCCGCTCGCCTCACCTCGTGGCGAGGCAGGCCCTTGTCGCCTTTTGTCGCCTCTCGCCGTCCAAAACACTGGCTAGTATTATTATTGCTGTTGAAGTGTGACCATCTTATCTAAAAGTTTAAGCTGTTAGAGAGTGCACACTTTTATTAATTGTATTCTCAACATGTTCCCTCATGTGGGGACCTGATTCTTTCTTCATGAGCCAAGTACATGGAAATTCTTTTTGATATGGGAGACGGTGAGATTCAATCTTAGGACCTCTGCCTGCTCTCATACCACGTTGAAGTGTGTGACCATTTCATCTAAAAACTTCAACTGCTTGAGAGATCACACTTGGATTAATTGTATTCTCAACAATTATTATGCAAGCATTATCTTATTGTTTGATTTTGTTACTACTATTGGTTCTCTTACTTCTGTTATCTCTAATATTTTTACCTTCAATACTTTTCTTTCTTCAATATTTTTATTATAGCTTTTCACTCTTGTATGTCTTTTAATTAAACCACATTCTGATACAAGGGTAAGGTCTGCATACACCCTATCTCCCTAGACCCCCCACTTGTAAGACTATACTGGGTATGCTGTTATTGGTGACTAAACTTGCAGTGCATATATTTAGTCTTACTTCTACTTATCCTAAAAGTCTTAGTGGTCGTTTGACATGCTGGACAAGCATAAATAAATCCGGGATAAAAATTTGGAATTGCCTTGTCCCTTGCTTGGTCCCTGGATAAAACAATGAAAATGGAAAAAACACCCCTGAGGTCCCTCAAACCCTTTCTCTACTAAATAAGGTAGAGGATATTTTTGTAAACAATCAACCTTTTTTTAGAAATTATGCAATGCACATTATTTTCAATACAACAAACCTAGTCAATAAGAAATATTACCAGGATAATTAATCCCGGCATAACTTGTCTTCAAACCAAACAACCCCTTATTCTCTAGAGTGATTCTCCATAATTCAAGCTTTTGGTTGACACCCTCATTGGTTTCATAAGTTAGCACAATATCATAGACAATAACATACACCAATGATTTCATAAGTTAGCACAATATTGTCGACAAATAGCATACACCAGTGGCTTCATCTTGCATTGTGTTGGTTAGCTCATCCATCTCAAGGGTAAATAAGTATAGGCTCAATACCGATCCCTAGTGTAAACCCACGATTATTAGAAATTCCTTTGTATCTCTTACTTCTATCCTTACACTAGTGATGTTCCCTTCATCCATGTCCTTCATGACATTTATATATTTAAAATGTAAATTCCTTTGGTCTCCAATACCCACCAATGAACCTTTTTAGATACTCTATCATATGCTTTCTTTAGGTCAAGAAACCATTGGCAAATATCTCTTCCTCTTGCAATAAACTTCCATCAATCTCCTTTATATAGCTTCTGTTATAGAGCTACCAGGCATTAATCCAAACAGGAACTTTGTCACTCTTGTAATGCCCTTACTCATGTCTATTCTCTTATCACTTTTTTCTTGAGTTCCATTGTATGACTCATAAGTTTAATGCCATGATAATTCGCATTACTTTGGATGTTTCATTTGTTCTTATAAAATTTGAGTTCAATGTACTCTTTCTCCACACATCGGGCATCCTACCACATCTTAATATAACATTAAATAGCTTGGTAAACTATCCTACTCTAACCTCTCCAAGACATTTCAGACCTCTATGAAGATACTACCTGGCCCCAAGCGTTTCTGATCCTAATATTTTTATGTCATGTTTAACCTAGGCCAGCCTAGTTCTATGAATGTAGCTAAAGTTCCTATTGCACACAGATGTACATAGCCTCTTTATCTCGTTATCTCTATAAACAGTTGTTGGGAATCATCCTAATATGCTTTACTTGTTTAAGTCCTCCTCTTCTCTCTTGGTCATGTTAGTTTATATATTTCTTTCTCCCTTTCTGTTGTCCATAGTTTTTGGTACAAGACATCTAGGGCTTCCCCTCAAGCTTACTGATTGCCTTCTTAGCTTCACTGTTAACTCTCTCATGCTCTTCAAAGGCTTCTCCATCTTCTGCTTTTGCTAACTTCTTATAGCACACTCTTTAGGTCTAATAACTCTTTATACTTCCGCATTTCACCACCGAGATTCTTGTGGTCGAGGTCCTACATCTTTACACATACCTAGCACTCCGTGTGCTACTCTTTCAATGCAACCTGACATTTTTTTCCACATGATGTTTGTGTCCCCCCCTCTAAGTCCCATACTCATTCCTCCCATAGTTTTTCTTGGAACACTAACTAGTTAGCACCATTTAATGTCCTCTACTAAATTCTCGATTGCTTGCAAATTTTCCCCTTTCTCACTCTTCCCTTACTCTTTACATCCA
Organism: Solanum bulbocastanum; assembly: GCA_037074985.1. Lineage (NCBI taxonomy): Eukaryota > Viridiplantae > Streptophyta > Magnoliopsida > Solanales > Solanaceae > Solanum > Solanum bulbocastanum. The sequence goes on along the minus strand of CM073603.1, from coordinate 8,995,870 downwards.
ATACCACCAACCTATGTTGGGTGGTTAGTTCTACTTCTTGTATAACCTTACAATCTTATATTAGAGATTCTATCCGTCTTGTAGTTAGAATAAAGTTATTAGATATTACAGACAAAAACAGATGGAAAATTGTCCCAGCAGTGATATGGTGGACCATTTGGAAAGAGAGAAATTTGAGATGTGGATTAAAATGAACTGCATTATCACTTTTTGCTACTGGTGTAGTTCGGAATATATAGATGATCCTGTAGCGATTGTAGACATCTTAGGATCCTTGTAAGATGCGATAGGACCTAGAGATAGATTTTCTATTTTTTGGGTTGCTGAGCCTACTCAGTTGTATGTATATGTAGCTCTGGGATGTAAATTTTTGGGATCCCGGCCTTAGTGCTGATGATTTTTATACAAACTTGTTACCTTGTCAAAAAAAAAAAAAAAACTCTAGGATAGGCTTTACTTAATCTTCTTGTGACATATACATATTCATCGTGTACTTGGTCAAAGCCATCACTCTTTTTGCCCACACACTTTTATATTATGGGAACTGATGAGACATAACTAACTTCTCTACCTATATACGTCCATGATATGGGAAGCGCTTATAGTCCCTCACACTCAAGTAGCATGGTGATGGTACCCCTTGCCTATTTTCCATCATATCGGGTGTTGATGTTAAGTGTAATTTGTGCACGTCCCTATGATACTGTATTGTGAGACTTCATCATGAAAATCATGAAAATTGCTAGTTTTATGCAAGCTGCCCACCTACTGCAACTCTCCTTCGTTATCTGGGTTTGGGACCGGCAATGTGAGCAAGCTTACACTACAGAGTTGTAACTACATATGAAACTAACAATTTAAAATTGTTAGAATCAATCCTTGAATTTTTGTTACCAGTCTCAGAAAAGAAAATAATCTATATCCTTGAATCTCATTATAGTTTTTAAATGGAGATTGGGTTGAGTTACATTGATTAAGGATTAAGTTTAATTATATCTACATTGACATGAATCTACTATGAACCTTGTCAATTTCTGCTCTTTTGATGAGCTTTATGGAATGTATTACTTTTTTTCTCAAGGAAAACTAAACCACGTTTTAAGGACAGGGGGCATTAGAATCCGTGAAGTTTGAAATCAGTTATCATGAATCTTACACCACAACTTTGCTATCTAAAGGTGCCGCTATATTTTATTGAGATATTAATAAAATATTTCAAGTGCCCTGTTTGTCCTATTATATCTTGTTTCCTGTAATAAAGAATAAATTCTTGGTGTCACTAGCCTTTTCACTTTACTATCCTTGGCAATGGTACTGATTAATTGCCAATATTACTTTCAAAATTTACCGTACATGCATCTTAAACATTGATAAATTTTATTAAACAAGAAGGTTTCTTTACTAAGTTTCTGGAAATTGGTGGCTGCAGTCGGAAGGATTTGTGGATAGAGTTAGAGAGCGATGGAGTTCCTTTAGCTACACAGGAAGACCCGACTATGTTTTGGCATGCAAACTTAAAACACTGAAACTTAAACTAAAAGAATGGAAACAAGAGGAGGGTGGAAATCCGGGCATTCAAAGAAGGAGATTGTTAGAGCAGTTAGCAGAATTGGATATAGAAAGGGAAATAAGAACTCTCACTGTGGAGGAAACGACAAAAAAGGCTGCAGTCTTACTTGAGTATGATGAGCTAGTCAAGAAAGAGGAAGTTTCATGGAGACAGAAGTCAAGAGTACCATGGTTGAAGGAGGGAGACAAGAACACCGAATTCTTCCACAAAATGGCAAATGCTCACAGGAGATACAACGATACAACAATATAGATCAACTCATGATACAAGGAGAGGTTACTCAAGAGAAAAGCAGAATTGAAGGGGATATAATAGCATATTATAAAAACTTGTATAGAGAAACACATCAATGGAGACCTTATCATAATGCTGACTATCCAATGTTGACTGAAGAGGAGAAAATGACCCTGCAAGGCAAATTTGAGGAGAATGAAGTACTAAATTGCCTAAAGCTATGTGCAGCTGATAAGACTCATGGTCCAGATGGGTACACAATGGGCTTCTTCATCAAGTGTTGGGATGTAGTGAAGAAAGACATCATGGACACCTTTCAAAACTTCTATGATCAAGAAGTCTTTGAGAAGAGTTTCAATGCTACTTTCATTGCACTCATTCCAAAGAAGAAAGGAGCCAATGAGTTGAGGGATTACATGCCAATTAGCCTCATAGGGGGAAGTATTTACAAAATACTTTCCAAAGTTCTCATAGAAAGGCTGAAAGGTGTAATAGATAGACTGGTGTACTCACAACAAATGACTTTTACAGAAGGAAGATAAATTATGGATGCAGTGTTGATTGCTAATGAAGTTGTAGATTCCAGGATTAAGCAGAAGGAATCTGGTATTCTGTGCAAGCTGGACATAGAAAAAGCATATGATCATGTTAATTGGAAGTACCTTCTGAAGATGTTAGAGATGATGTGATTTGGAAAAAGTGGTCGAACTGGATCAATTTTTGCATTTCTACGGTTGGACTTAAGGGTGATCTTGATGCTGTTTGTTAGGGTATCCGAGTTGCATATTAACTGGAAAAAAAGCTTTATGTATCCTATTAATGACGTCAACAATATGTACTTGTTAGCTTCAATCCTAGGGGGTGAAGTAGGTATTCTACCTACAACTTATTTGGGGATGTCATTGGGAGCAAGATCCAAGTCCTTGGGAATTTGGAATGGTGTGGTAGAGAAGTGTGAGAAGAAGCTGGCTAGATGGAAACTTCCGTGTGTGTCAAGAGGGGGAAGACTGACCCTCATTAATTCAGTCCTTGATGCTCTCCCAACATACATTCCCATCCCAGCAGGGATCACTAAAAGGCTAGACAACATAAGAAGGAAGTTCATGTGGTAAGGAAATAAAGAGAATAAAGGTTTTCATCTAGTAAAATGGAATGTTGTGACAACTGGAAAGAAGAATCGTGGTCTGGGAATAAAGAATGTGGAGCTTCATAGCAAAGCACTCTTAATGAAGTGGCTATGGAATTACTCAAATGAAACGAAACACTTTGGAGAAGAGTAATAGGTGCCAAATATAAGGATGAAGACAATTGGATGACTAAGATTGTGACCACTCCTTATGGGACCAGGTTATGGAGATCTATAAGAGTCTTATGGGAGGAAGTTAAACCCAACTTCAAGATGTAAGTGGGGAATGGGAACAAGATCAAATTCTGGAAGGATGAATGGCGTGAGAAAGGTAACCTGGAAACCCTTTTCCCGATATTTACAATTTGGCAATGTTCCAACAAAGGACTATTGCAGAACTCTGGACACCATAAGGGTGGTATTTCATCTTCAAGAGACAACCAAATGACTGGGAAGTGATGAGGTTGGCAAAATTCCCCAACATGGTTGCACACTTAACTGGACTTCAGGCAAATGAGGATATGCTTTGGTGGAAAGGCAACAATAGAGGAGAGTTCAAAGTACATTAAGCTTATAGGTTGATGGATCAATAAACCCAGCAGAGCCCCATCTAGCCTTGGAAACAAATATGGAAGTGTAGAATTCCACGCAAAGTTTCATGCTTTATTTGGTTGCTAGCTAAGGAAGCGGCCCTGACTTAGGTCAATGTAATGAAAAGGGGGATAACCTTGTGCTCTAGGTGTATCCTATGTAGGGAAACCTTAGAAATTGTAAACCATCTATTTCTTCACTGCAAATATACTCAGCAGCTTTGAAGGATTGGACTATGCCTAGGAGAGTTACTGAGGCCTTATATAGCTGGAGGAGGCAAGTGTCCTTGCAAAAGATAGAATTAGATGGAGAATTATCCCCGTTTCATTATGGTGGGCAATCCAGAAAGAGAGAAATTCCAGATATTTTGAAGGCATAGAAAATAGTGTGCAGGAAGTTAAACTAAACTGCATTTTGTTGTTATGTTTTTGGTGTAATCAATTATACTCAAAAGACACTACTTCTATAGTTGATGTTTTAGACTCAATATAGAAATAGAGAAGTGGAGTTTGGAGTGCATTTCTATATAAGGTTTGAGTACAACCCATGTACTTTTGTGATATAATACAAAGTTACCAAGTTAAAAAAAAAACTAAGTTTCTGGAAATCTACTCAGTGTGGAGGTAAAGAAATGGGAGATTCTTTGAAGATAGGTCCAATTATATTCATAAAGAAAAACGGAATTGTATTGTATCTTTACTTTTTGGTGTAAACAACTTTGTATAGTAGATATAGATCAGATTGTAGATTTGATAGATCTTTGTAACCTATTCTCTGTTTTGGAGGTGGCCAGCACACCCTTAATGCCGAAGAATACAACTTTAGCAGTTTCAGAATAAAAAAGAGAGATCTACTCAGTAGGTTTAGATCTCTTGATTTGAGTGTAATAACATGCATGCTTAAAGCATGTTTTTCAGGATAGTCCTCAATAAACTCTTAGTTTATAATTTCATGAATTTCGACATCCTAAAATTTTGGGGAAAAATGACGAGAGAAGGGAGCTTAGTCCCACTTATTTTCCACAAGTCATTTGGCTCTGATCAGTCTCTCTCCAGTCATCTTGATGATCCAATATTTCAACAAAAACAAATTCAGTGTAATCCCACAAGTCGGGTCGGCCTGTACACCATTTTTGCATAGTTGCTGGATTTTGAGTTAGAATATGTTTTGTTTTTTTACCAATCAGGTGCTTTTTCTATTTCATAGTTGCTGAGACTTAGCCTCTATCACCTCTTGTTGTGGAACCAAATTTCTGATGATTTAGCCATCTATATATGTTGTGGCCTTGTGGAAGGTAGACACTCAACACTGATTTATGTATAAATGATAACATCAACTGGAAAATAGGGTCTGTACAATGTTCTGACTGAGACTATTGAGCATTTGGGTCGAATGGAAAATACTTCTACAGTTTTACTTATAAAAAAAAAAAGGAACTATTGAGCATTTGTGTTGTAAAGATGCTTCCACTGGCAGTTATTTCTCTTGATGGAAGTGAGAAGATGAGATATCCTAATTTAGCATTCCTGAAATCTCTTCCTTATATCTACCTAAAATCCAGTTTAAGGAGATAGAACCAGTAAGTTCCCAGGGCGTTGCTCTAGTGGTAAGAGCGCAATGTGTGATGTGTAGATTAGGCATATGACATGGGTTTGAACTCTGTCACAGGAAAAGGCTGGTATTTAAGTAAAGAAGGTTAGAGGAGCGAATCCATTATCTAAAGTTCTGAACCGAACGCCGCTGGCGCTCAGAGATTTCTCGGTTGTTCAAAAACCAAAAAGCTGACCTAACTTACTGCTTAGCAGTTCGTCCAGTGGCTACATTTTGTATGTGCCTTCTTTATCCTTATTTGTTTCCGTTCAATATGCCATTGTTTTTCTTGTGGTAAAGAATGTATTGCTTGGTGACTTGATTGATTATTTTGTAAGTATAGTTCTTGCCTTGTTTGTGACTACAGGAAGCTTTGGTTGGTGAAGGATCTGCGGAAGAGCAACTTTTTTCCTCAGAAAATATGGTAAAGGATGGAATAGGTAGTGAAATGGATTGCTACTTCCAAAAGTTGAAGGTACTATTGCAGTATTGATTCTCTTTCCCATCTTTTCTCATTTTCAATTTCTTGTATGTGTTGCTTTCCTTTAAATATGGAGAGTAACTATGAGTTAGCAGCCCATTGTGAATTCCAAATTCATTTTGCCCTTCTGTAAATGACAGTGTAGAGATTCTATTTAGTAGCAAATCTAACCTTTAAATCTTGACTTGGTAGTTTCACTATTGAAATCCTCCTAATTTATGAAACTTTTATTAGTTTCTGGAAGTTCCTTTAGGATAGTGATGGATACTTGTTAAGAGTCCCACATCGGTGTGGAATGTGGTAAATTTTTTACCTTATATGGTCTTGGGCAATTTTAACCTCTTGAGCTAGTCTTCATGGTTGAGTGAGGCCAAGGTCCATTTTCTCATCAATACTTATGAAAGAAAAGGAGTAAAGTGATGTGTGATGTAAAGAAGCCGGCACTTGTCAGTTGTATTATAGGTTAGATAGCATTCACAAACTCATTTTTATTTCATGAACTGAAGTGATCTATTCATTGGGTGTGAGGGACTGTCATTTTTATTTTATTTTTTGAATAAGTAACATTTGTATTGTAACTCAGCACTTAGGTAGTGCTAAACCCCTTTACAGCAAGTCATAGTATAGCAATATATGAAAGGACTCCCAATCCTAGCATGATTTTAACACATCTAGGATATTTTCTGCATCTATAGGAGAGTTCTTTGTACACCAAAAACACAAAAGCAAAATACAATCTGTTTTGATTTTCTGTACTATTCTACTCCTGTCTTCGAAACACCTAGCATTTCTCTCCTTCTAGATGGTCCACCATATACAAGATGGTATGGTTTTCCTGTAGCTCCTTTTTTTAGCTTCCTTCCCAGCTTCTTCCCAACTAGATAGAGTGTCAACAATCTTGCTAGGCATTGTCCATTGTATGCCTCTGAGATTAATGAAAATCTTCCATTGTTGGTCAGTGATTCTACAATGCAAAAACAAATGTCCCACTGTCTCAGCTGCCTCACCACATAAACAACAGTGCGTGACTAAGATAATGTTCCTCTTTCTTAGGTTTTCATGTGTCAAGACAGCTTCTTTTGCTAGCAACCATGAGAAACACGCCACTTTCAAAGGTGCTTTGGTTCTCCAGATTTGTTTCCATGGCCTATGGAGTTCTGTTCCACTGTTGAGTTCAGAAGTTTGTACCTGAACTTACTTTGTATGCCCCTTTGTTGTGCCCATTCCACCATAGTCTGTCCACCCTATTCTTTAGACCTTGAAATGCTTCACAAATTTTGAAGAACTCAATCAGTCTAGAATTTTCCCAATCATTCAAGTTTCTTCTAAAATTTAATTCCCAGCCTTGGAACGCCCACATGTCAGCTATTGTTCTGTACTGATGGATAGCTAAATCAAACAGATCAGGAACTTCTCTGCAAGACTCCAATTACCTAACCACCTATCTTCCCAGATGATGGTTTAATTACCATTACCTACACTAATGGTAGTGTGGTTATGTAAAATAGTCCACCAGTTTCTGATAGACCTCCAAACAGTGACACCATAGGATTGTTTGCTTCTTCAGTCATCCACCCATCCAATTCTCCATACTTTGCTCTAATCACCTTTTTCCATAGAGTGTGTATATCATGGGCATATCTCCATAACCACTTCATTTTCAAAGCTCTACTTTTGTTCTTCAGATTTTTGATACCAAGCCCCCCCTGATTCTTGCTTGAGATTAGTTCTTTCCTTTAGCATTCAGTTTATCAGGGAAATACAGAAGCTTCCATAACAAAATTATGAATTTTTCCACATGAAATAAATAAGTTAAAACCAAATAATGAGGAAGAGATTTTGGTCCTTTTTTTCTTATATAGGTACTTAGAAGGAAAGATATAGGAGAGCCTATGAGGGGTAGTAAATGATTTTGTACGGATTAGAGTCTAGTTTTTCTTTCTAGTCCAGTTTGATATACCCATGAGGTTAATGTAGTAAAGATGCCCCAGGTGTTATTTGTAAAGAACTTAGTTGTAAGGAATAGGAGTGCCTTTCAGGGGGGAGAACTGATTTTGCACAGATAAAGTGGTTTTTGTTTCCAGACAAGTTTTAAAGCACTCATGTGTTTCCTGTAGTTTCCTCCGGGATTTAACTAGTATCAATAACATTAAAAGAACACTTTCTTGATGACTCCTTTGGCAGGCCAGTCTTACATATGTTTTCTCAGGGATTAAACCATTATCAATAAAATGAATTATCACAATCTATGGAAGGCATGGAATATGTGGGAAATGATGTAGATTGAAAAGATATGGTGAGTTTTTGCACTTTCGATGCTTTTATTGCTGTGTGACTGAAGTATACTCTTGACCAAATGAAACGATTGCCTAAAGGGAATTTGTTGAGAAAGACAAAATATCCGATTGTTAATCAAAGGGCTTTAATCCGAGTGCCTAGTCCTTTTCGTTAGAGAATGTGTAATCTTTCTATTTCCCTTCTCCTCCTTAAGATGTTCATACAGATGGGGTATCCATATAATATGCCAGGGCAGCTCATCCACAATCTTTGGAGTAGAAAGATTGATTGAGTTACAGAAGCTCAACTTTCTCTGAGAGTTAGTTGACTGGCTAGTCTAGACAATATTGAAAGATGGCGGCGTATTTGGTTGGATTGTTTACTGTTGTTTTGAATGTGACTCGGCATATATTTTGCAGTAAAATATATTGGAACTCTTTGAGCTTTGTAGTAAGATGCAACTATTCTAAGTAGAAGACATGAAATGTTCCTCATTCAATATTAAGAAGTGAAGAACAAGAGGAATCTTAGTAGTTCAGTTGGTTGGTGAATTTTCACTTTGTTGGTGAAGGTTCAATTCCCCACCTTGTAATCCCCTTCCCCATTCCCCCTTCTCCTACCCCCAAATTTGTTTTTTTTTTTTTTTTTTAAAATGAGGTGAAGAATAATAGAAGTGACATATGTTCTTCGGATTTTAAAACATGGATTTCTGTCTTCTATAAACAAAATCTTAAATTTTTGTAGGGAATAAAATATCATGAGTAAGTTGTGAACTTTCAAGACCCAAATAGCCTAAGTTGCTCGGACTTGAGTGCGGGTGTCTGATACGGGTGCGGATCTAGAGGTTAGATCCTTCATGATCTAATTTTTAAGATTCGGGGATATGGGATCATGCAAGGATACGAGTGCGGGGATTTGCCTAAAATTAATTAAAATATCTAAAAATAGAGTTATAAAATCTAAATTATAAGATTTATATGGAGAACTTGGGGAGAAACATGAAAGGAGATAAAGCAAAAGGAGTGACATAGACATTTCTATACAAAAGGTATTCCATTTTCTTCAATTTCACCTTAGCTTTTGTATTGATTATAGGAATCATTAAAATTGTCTAGGCTTTCCCCATCTATTTTGGTCAAAGTACCCAAAATCCATTGACCAAATTGGACACGGATCCCACACCCACACCCACACCCATGTCGTGTTGACACGGGCCAAAAGTGAAGAGTCTAGGCAACTTAGCAAATAGCCATGTAGTTCTATGTTGGAACTCTGTTGTTTCATCTGTAAGCTATGCTGAGATATCTAGCAGTGTATTGACTCATGATATGTTAACAATTGAAATTTCTGGCCCTATTATTTCATAGCATCCATGTGTAAAATATTGCTTTAAGCAATAGGACTATTGACTCAAGCATTGGTGTACAACAAAAAATATGTTCCATCTTCGATGTGTGATATAGTTTGTTTGTTTTGTCGTTAAAACTTAAAACTATCTAGGTTTGAGTTGGAATTGATGACATTAACTCTCAATGTAAAACTAAAACTTGAACATATAGAAATTCCTTTAAGAATTCTATTACGATTGAGATTGGGTTTCAAACGTTTTATTACAATTGAAGAATTATGATCAAAGTTATGACGATTAACCTCAAATAGGAGTTCATCACATAAATTGGGACAAAGTATCTTGTACTTATTAAGTACATATCATAATACCTAAGCTATTTTAGTTGATGTTTGTTGGACTCTCTAAAAGTGCTGCCGCATGCGTGTCGGTTGCTCTGAAAATGCACTTGGAAGACATTATTAGTCGCTTCTGAAAATGCTCTGAAAATCTCCAAAACATAGATTTTAGTCGCTTCTTGCTTGTGTGTCTGAGTAGGAAGACTTTAAAAAAGAAATAAGCTCTAATGTTTGTCTGGCTTGGTGATGTCATAAAAGCTACCATGTCTAATTGTATTTAGTTTGATGTTATGACAGGAGAAATACGGATTGTTATGCGTGTGCAAGGAAGTTACAGTGACTCCTCGTAGACAGAGATTTCAAGTATGTATTTTGTCCATGGACTATCATGTGTTATCTTTTACGGTCACATGATGTTTTGATAATCTCCCAGCATTTGACATAGAATCCCATGCTAAACCCATCTGGCCTAGGAGCTTTATCAATAGTACAAAGTTTAAAGCTATCGAGAACCTCCTGTTCTCCAAAGGTTCTTTGGAGCCGTTCCTTTTCATGTTAAGTGATTTGGGTGCCCCCCAATTAAATTGAAATCTGGCCTCAATGCCTCTGATACTGTGTACAGTTATTGATAGAACCTTATTATCTCTCCCTTGATAACTCTATGTCCTCCAAAGTTGCTCTATCATTACAAGTTGATCAATGTTGTCCTTTTTGTGTGCATCTGTTGTGCTTTAGCCACAAAGTTCTGGACCTTTATCTCCGGTGAATTTCTGCACATTTACTACTTCAGATTTTGTAGAGAGATTTGCTGTCAATGCTACTTCCTCTTCATTCAAGTTCCTCTGTTGCTGGATTATGTCCAGTTAGGGGTGGCAATTGAGGTAGGGTGGAGCAGGGCACACCCTTAATGGGGCGGGGCAGGGGAAGCTTTAAATGGGGCAGGACAGGGTAAGGTCCGAAAATGGGGGATGAGATAGCTAGAGCCTAGAGGAGAAGAATTCGTGAAGAAAGCTGGAAAAAAAATCAGCAGTTGGAGACTTTTCGGCTCCTAATACGATGACACTGCAGTTTAAGTATTACTTGGAATTTTTATTCCATTTCTTAGTTTTATTATATAGTAACAGTCACTTGAAATTAATGGAGTAATATTTTTTGAATTTTGTTGTTTTGTAAGTTTTAAGGTTTGATTTGATATCTTTCTACATTTTAATTGTGACAGAATAACAAGTGTGCTACATGAACAAAAAATGCCCGAATTTCATGTTAATTTCTTCAATTCCAGCTAGCAGTTACCAGTCCATCCAAATTTCCCAGATTTACAAAGGTTGAGTGCAGCTAAAAATTCATGTAATGGGTTTGGGTTTAGCTTGGTCTTGCAATGTTGTTGTAAGTGGGGCGGGGCAGGGAATTTTTTTTTTATAAATGCTAAACAGGGTAGGTTAGGGCAGGTCAAAATGTTAATAGGGCGATACTTGCCCCACCCCGCCCTATTGACATCCCTATTTCCAGTTCTGAAATCTGACTTAGAATGTTGGTTCTTCTTAAATTCCAAATTCCCTTAGTTGCCAAATTCCACTTCTTCCGCTTTACTTTCAAAGCTTTCAGTTTGCTTGTCTGAATGAAGTCTCGACTGCCTTCTGCTTCAAAGGAGTTCCACCAGCTTTTTACCTGCCTATTAAAACCTTCCATTCCCATCCACTAATTTTCCAAATTTGAAATGGAACTTTGTGGAGTCCCAGTTCTCACATATCAGAGTTGTTGGCCAATGACCTGAGATTGCCCTTGGCGAGATACTGTTTAATGTTTTTAATTCCTCATCCCATTGAGGCAAGAGAGAAGCAATTGAGAAGGTGGATGGAGCTATAGTTCCTACGACTCCAACAGAAAAGATCCCAAGAGAACTCAAGAAACAGGAACCAACTAGTAACTTCGTGAGCTATGGTACAAGAAGTAAGGGGGGGGGGGATGTTTCTTACATGTTTTAAATGAAAGTTAACATAGTTTCATGGATTGTAAGGGGACTCAATGATCCAATGAAGAGGCTACTGATCAAAAACATGATGAATAATTGGAGGCAGACGTGTATTGTTTTCAGGAATCAAATATTAATGGAGATTTAAGAGCGGTGATAAAAGAGATATGGGCAAATAGGAGGGTCAAATATGCACAACTAGAGGCATGTGGAACAAGAGGGTTTATCATTATCTTATGGGATAGCAACATTTGGGAGGGTGAAGTTTGTGAAGTAGGGGCTAACTGTATCATATGTAAGTTCACAGGGAAAACTCAGGTTTTTTAATGGCATATAGTGTCTATGCTCCTAACTGTGGAGACGAAAGAGAAGAAGTATGGGGAGAATTGGGAGCAGTAAGGAGTTTGTTTAGTGGACCTTGGGTGGTGGCTAGGGAATTCAATGTAGTAAGGTACCCATCAGAAAAGAAGAACTGCAAGAGATTGAATAAGGCGATGGAAGATTTCTTCGATTTTATAGAGGATATGGAACTACAAGATTTACCACTGATAGGTGGTAGTTTCACATGGAGTAAAGGGGATAGACAAGATATTGCAGCAAGACTAGACAAATTCTTGATTTCTGAGGAATGGGAAGTTTCCTTTAGGAAGATTAAACAATCAATCTTACCTAGAGTTATATCTGACCATAATACATTGTTGCTGGAATGTGGCAACTGGGAGAAACAAACATCTTATTTCAAGTTTGAGAACTGGTGGCTACACTCAAGACTTTAATGAAAGAATTAAAGATTGGTGGAATTCTGTAACTTACGTGGGAAGACTAGACTTGAAGCTACTGAAAGTCAAGCTGAAAGAATGGAGCAAAACACTTCATGGCTATCTTGGTATGCAGAAACAGTGCACTCTCAACCATCTAGCTGATCTAGATTTGATTCAAGATTAAAGAACTTTATTTGAAGATGAGTCCTACTTGAGAGCAGTATTGACAGTGGAGTTGGAGGAAATTGCCAAGATGGAGGAAGTGGCTTGGAGGCAAAGATCTAGGGCCCTTAAGGAAGGGGACAAGAATTCAAAATATTTCCATAGGATTGCTGACTGTCACAAGAGGTACAACAACATTGACAAATTGATCATGAATGGAGCTAATGTTACTGAACCAGCTGGGATCAAAGATGGAATAATTAGATTCTACCAGAAACTATATAGTGAGTCAAAAGTATGGAGACCTCAATTCAATCCTAGATTCTAACTCATGATCAGTGAAGGATAATATTGCATTGCAAGGCCAATTTGAAGAGCAGAAATCAAAATCAGTGTGTTCTCATGTGCAAGGGATAAAGCACCAAGACCCATATGGTTTCTCAATGGCCTTCTACATAGGGAAGTGATTAAGGAGGAAGTGGTAGCTGCCATCTAGAACTTCCATGATCAGGGCTATTTTGAGAGAAGTTTTAATGCCACTTTTATAGCCTTGATTTCTCAGAAAGTGGGAGCATCTGAATTGAAAGATTTCTGGCCAGTTAGCCTAATTGGGAGCTTCTACAAAATCATCTCAAAGATCCTAACAGAAAGACTCAAGAGGGTTATGCCAAAGGTGGTAGATGATCAACAAATGGCCTTCATAAAGGGTAGACAAATTATGGATGCCATTTTGGTGGCCAATGAATGTGTAGATGTGAGAACCATATCCAAAGACCCAAGAATTCTTTGCAAGCTAGACATAGAGAAAGCTTATCATCACTTGAACTGAGAATATTTGTGGAGCACACTCAGGAGGATGGGGTTTGACAACACCCGGATAAAATGGATGAGGTTTTGTATGACCACAGTGAAGTTCTCTGTTCTGATCAATGGCTGACCATCTGGCTTCTTTTCCTCTGAGAGACGATTGAGACAAAGGGACCCCTTTTCTCCGTTTCTATTCATCTTAGCTATGGGAGGTCTAAGTGATATGCTGAAGATTGCTCAGGTTAATAACAAAATTAGGGGCTCTAAAGTGAGTGAGGGGGATTCACTGGAAGTGTCTATCTCCCACCTACAATATGCTGATGACACATTAGTATTTTGTGATGCAGAGAGTGAACATGACTCCATATCAATTTGGGAAAGAGCTTTATCTATCCTGTGAATGAAGTACCACAGATCAGCCGCCTGGCAAACATCTTAGGTGGCAAGATAGGGAAACTTCCCACCTCCTATCTTGGCATGCCTTGGGAGCTAAGAGTAAATCTTTGAGCATCTGGAGCTCTGTGGTGGAAAAATGTGAAATAAAGTTGGTTAATTAGAGAAGTCAATAGCCAATACTTATCCTTGGGTGGTAGAGTCACACTTATCAACAGTGTTCTTGATGCCATGCCGACCTATATGATGTCCCTCTTTCCTATGCCTGAGAAAATCATTTAGAGGCTGGACACTATCAGAAGAAATTTTCTTTGGCAAGATAATGGGGAAGGGGAAAAGAAATTTCATTTGGTTAAGTGGGATGCTGTTATTTCCAACAAAAAAGAGGGAGGTCTGGGAATTAAGGATTTGAAAGCCCACAATAAGAGCCATCTGCTAAAATGGCTCTGGTGACTAGCAACAGATGATCAGAGCTTATGGAAGGACATTATCTTTTCAAGATATGGAAAGGAAGGACCATGGACTACTAAGGAGGTTAATATTCCTTATGATGTGGGTCTTTGGAGAACTATTAGAAATCAGTGACCAAGAATGTGGAGTAACTCTGTGATTAATGTGGGAAATGGGAGGAAAATCTTGTTCTGGAATGATATATGGATGGGACAAACACATTTGAAATAACAGTTCCCAGACATTTATATTCCTAAAATCAGCAGAAAATGGCCACAATTTTAGAAGTCAGAAATGAACACGAATGGAACCTGATTTTCAGAAGGTTCCTCAATGACTGGGAAGTGGAGAGAATGACTCAGTTCTACAATACCTTGGAACAAGCCAAGAACCTCACTTTTGAGCAAGACAAATTGATATGAAAGCTGAGAAAGATGGCAAGTTCAAAGTGAAATCAGCCTACAAATTGCTAGACATTTCAATAGAAACCAAGGAGTTGTGGCCTTGGAAGATGATCTGGAAAGGGAAGATACCACATAAGGTGACTTGCTTCACATGGTTGTTGCAAGACAATCTGTAGATACCACATAAGGTGACTTGCTTCACATGGTTGTTGCAAGACAATCTGTTCTGACTCAGGATAACTTCATGAAAAATGGAAAGGACTTATGCCCCAGATGTTTTTTTGTCAATCTGAGACGGAGACAATAAATCATCTTTTTTTGCATTGTAAAGATTCCGAGAAACTATGGAAGTATTTCATTAACTTGAGAGGTGTCACATGGACGATGCCTAGAAATACTACAGAAGTCCTAGCATGGTAGTATAGAGATGGAAATCAGCCAAGACACAAGACACAAGGAGAGATGGAAGATTGTCCCTGCCTGCATCTGGTGGACAATATGGAGTGAGAGAAATTAGAGATAGTTTGAGAACAAGAGTATACCTTTCCAAAGCATTAAAATGAACTGTTTACTGACCTTTTACTTTTGGTGTATCCATACTATTCCCAAGGATCTGGGGGACATCACCCTATTCTTAGATAGTTTATGAGGGAGATAGGTGTTTAGTATTGGTGTACTTCTCTGTTTATAATACCAATTAACTTTCTCAAAAAAAAGAAAATTCCTCATCCCATTTGGGTTAGATGAGAAATCTATCCAGTCTGGATAAAAGAAGCTTTGACAGTTGTGTGTACCTTTGTACTCAAAATTCCAAACAAGTAGAAGTAAGAAATTTTTTGGGGAATCACCCTGTACTGGTCTTTTGGATGAAAGAAAGAAAGTTTCTGGATTGACATTTATAAGAATAGAGAACCTTTAAGTGGAAATGTGGTGGTAGTATTCAACTTCATATTGTCAATATTCATGTTTTTGAGTTAGCTTTTATTAGATAGTTTCCTCCCTTGGTGACTCAAACCCACAACCTTAAGGTTAGAAGGTGGAGGTGCTTTCCATTTGAGCTTGTCAACATGTTCTTGAGTTAACTTATTTTATTCTTCTTGAGTTGTCTCGAATTACTTACGGAGTAAGAGGTATTCACTAGATTTTTCATTCAATTGATCTGTTAAGTCTACAATGCCCATAGCTTTCATAAACTTTTTAGTAGATTTGATGATATGCCTCTAATTCCAGTTCTCTAATCACTTAGGCTTCCTTCCACCTCATCCTAGAATCAAGGCATTCATTAGCTAAAAGAACTACATCTATTATTTATCTCCCTTAGCAAAGCATGTATCTTTGCAATAATATTATAGATTCTTCCTAGTAAGCTAATTAGCCTGTAATCTAATTTCTTTGCTTTCTTCTGTTTAATTCTTGAAGTTGTAAAGGTAGCAGCAGTAAAGCTCCTTTCAGATCTCTCTTTATGATGAAGATTCTTAAAGTTTTGGATCACATTGTTTTCAGAATAAGCCAGTGTTTCTGATTAAATGCCATAAAATCATTGGGGATATGTCTCCACTATTTTTCGGGTTAAATATTACTCCATCCATCCCATTTATGTACTTGGTGCATAATTCAAGAAAGAAAGAAAGACTATTCAAGTTTGTAGTTTAAAAATATTTGTGTTGCCCAAAATCATCTCATTAAGGGTAAAATGAGAACTTCTAAATTAAATTGTTTTATAATATAAAAACATAACATTCTTTTTTTGATAGACTAAAAAGGAAAGCATGACTCATAAAACAGGACAAATAGAGTAGTACACAAGTGGTGTTTTCTAGTAGAGAATCGAACATGTTTCTCTGATATTTTCTGGAAAAATGCTTGAAGAATTTTGTCCTTTTATCGGTTTCTCAAACTTTATGTTTTTTTTCCTCTTTTTTTTTTTTTTTTTTTTTTTTTTTTTTTTTTTTTTTTTTTTTTTTTTGTTTGTTTTTTTGAGAAAACCAAAATTGGAAATTATTTAAAGCTTTGCTGTAAATTTGGAAGAATTTTTTCAATTCTTGGAAAACGTATGTAGCTTTTCAATTTTCAAAGGAAGTTAAAAGTTTTTCTCCAAAGTTCAGAGAGAGTTATTGTTTTGTTCCCAAATATTTTCAAACAAAATAAGCTTTAAACCTTATTCCCCCCGAAAGGCCATAGTTTGATATTATCAAAAGTTCAGGGATTGTCTCCAACCATAGAGAAAATTAGCCATTTAATACGTGAAGTAAAACCCTACACATAATCTAAGCATCTTGGATTATCCTTGGAACTTATTATCAGTCCTCAGGTATGAAACAAATTTCCTTCAAATGATGGACCCATCTGAAAATGACTTTGTTATCTTATATAAAGATTTTGCTTATTGTATCATCTTCCCTTTTTGTCGATGAACATTTAACTTGACACCAAAATAGAAGGCTGTACAGTATATTTTTTAATCAACGAATTTGGCCTTTTGGACAGCTTTTATTTATCAAGAAAACCTGTACAGTTGATTTAGGCTGTATAATATTTAAGAAATTCCTAGGTTCCAGTTTAGGCTTGTCATCATATGGCAAGAAAAAGAGAGTTAATTTTTCATGTGTGAAATTCAAGGTGCTACTTAACTATTTCTAGTGCTTAAAATTCATCAAGTTAGAGCTTTACAGGGACACAAATTTCAGTCTTTAGTATTGATGATTTAGTTACAGTTCTATTAGTAGCTCCTTGTTATTGGTCTTGTATTAATTTAGTTTAAGATTGAAAATATCATCAAATAAGTGAACTTCTTTTATAGGTACTCGATGCATTGGTCAGTCTATTCTGCAGGTCAAATATCTCTGCAGAAACATTGTGGGATGGTGGTTGGCTTTTGCGCCAGTTGCTTCCATACAGTAAGGCGGATTTTAGAAGTCATCATCTTGAATTATTGAAAGTAAGTTGTTTCTGCAAACAACTAGAAACTTACCTCTGTACTTTTTCCTTTTTTTTATCTATGTTGGTTGAATTTTTATCTAATTGTGTCAGCAGTAGTTGGTGCGACAAGGGCTTGTAGCATTAAAGATTGCACTAAGCAAGTTTTTTGAAATTATGAGGATTATGCCTCGATCACCCTACTCCCTTAGTCCCATTTTATGTGATACTTTCCCTTTTACTCTGGCAAAAGGACACTTTCATCTTTGAAACTGCTTAATTTTTATCCCCATTTACGCTCAAGGACATGACTTGTTGGGACCCTCACCATCACTCATTTACTATTGAATGACTTGTGGAACTCTCTTCGCCACTTATTTAAAAGAATACTTTTGGTGCTTTGGATATATTTGGTTAAAATTCTCTTTCATCTCTTAAACTACATGCAAGTCAACACCGTATAAATTGGATGGAGAAGTAAGAATTATATCTTGTTGGACTTAAAATGCAAGTCAACACTGTATAAATTGGATAGAGAAAGTAAAAATTATATCTTGTTGGACTTAAAATTTTCGAAGAGTCTTCATAGGTGGGTTGCTTCTTTCGTTCTCTTTTCCAGATGATTAAAACAAATTCAACTTTAATTGTAATAGTCATTTCTTGGTTAACCTGTTGTTAATGAGGTGAGTGTTTGTAATGTGTGAAGGATACATTCCACAATTGTACTAGCTGTATTCTTGATGAAACAAAAGGAAGTTGGCCTGATCTGCTAATTATGGTACTATGTGATGAGTGGAGGAAGTGCAAAAGAAGTATGTTATGCCCATACTTCCCCTTATTAAATGTTTCCATTATTTCCTTTTAGATGATAAATTAATGTGAAGAGCATGTCACTTGCAGCTATTGAAGCTTCTTCTCCAAGGAAAGATCCTAAATCAATGCTTTTGCCAGCACACAAGTCCCTTTCTGAAGGTATGATTGTTCCTCTCTTCCCTTCTTGATCTCTTGGCTTTAATTACCTTAAGGTTATGAAAAAGAGAAAAAGCCCAAAATAGTCCCTCATCTTTGGATTAAGACTCAAAGTTATCCTTGAATTTTTACATAGAACACTAATAGTCCCTCATATTTGCAATATTGGTGCACTTGTGGTCCTTCCTCAACCTTTTGCCTATTTTTAATATTGATTTTATCCACAATTTATGTATGGAATGTTTAATCTTATTTTTATTTATTTAGTGTTAAATTATATCCCCATGTGAGAGAATGTGAGAAGAACACCTTGTTTTATTTAGTAGAAATATTACTGCAACTAAAATCGAGAGGTTTATCACGTCGATTTCACGTGCAATAATACAAAATTTCTTTTCTTGCAACGTCATATGTCAAGGTGTTCTTAATTTAGTTGCAATTATATTTCTACCGAACAGAACAAGGTGTTCTTCATCTCACCTTCTCTTACATGGAGTTATTATTTCTACTAAATATATGAAAAGATGATTGAACATTCCATATATAAAATCATGGACAAAAAAATCAACATTAAAAAATAAGCAAAAAATTGGGGGAGACCAAAAATACACCAATATTGCAAACATGAGGGACTAGTAGTGCTCCATGTGATAACTCAAGGGTGACTTTGAGTCTTAACTCATAGATAAGGGACTATTTTGGGCATTTTCTCTATGAAAAGTAACTTCTAATTATTTACAGTTTACTGCACGTTTGATTGGCATTTTCCGACTGTTCTGCTTTTAATTTTGTTGTACTGTTTTTTCCATGCAAGAAGTTGCTTCTGGGGAATCATCTTTTGCTGCTGGTGAAAGATTGTTCGAGATTGTCAAGGTTGTCCTGCATCTTATCAGACATGAATGCTGATATTTAATGAATATTTGGGGCCTCCAAATGCTTGAGATGGATAACTAGTGTCCACTGGGAATCTCCAATAATTAATAAACTCGACTTTAAATTGATATCCTGCTAATCTTTATTTTGATAATCTACAGGTGTTTGTACTACTTCATCAGCTTCATATTTTTTCAGAAGGAAAATTGTTGCCCGATCAACCTCCTATACATCCTACAGTTGATGTCATGGAAACATCCCGAGCAAAAAGGGCTGGCATTGACAGTTTGGGTCCAAAGCAAAGCGCTGAATTAAGTCTTGGTCAGTTTCTGTTTTTTGTTCTTCCTATATTCCTCTTTACAGCATTTCTGAACCTCAAAAAAGAAGAAAGAATTCATAACCTCCCAATGCCACACCAAATACTAGACAAAATGCTATTTGACATAATCTAGTCTATGAAGGAACCTATTGTCAACGTTCTAAACCTGCTTTGCTCTGTTCTGTAGTTGATGCGGTTCCTTGTAGAATTGCATTTGAGAGGGGCAAAGAACGTCATTTCCACTTTCTAGCCATCACTATAGGAACCTCTGGATGGCTTATTCTTGCTGATGAATTAACTGTGAGGCCAAGCTTTGGTGTGATTCGTGTAGTTGCACCTCTGGGTGGTTGCAATGTAAGTATACCTTTTTTTTTTTGGGCTAATACTGCTATCCATTTTTTTAATAAGTTATGCCCTGTTTTTTTAGGTAGATTTTGTATTAAAAATGACTAGGCTGCTTTAGATAAAACTCGGACCTTGCATTGAGTAGCTTTAGAAGAAACTACCAAATAGAAAGCAAACAACCTACTCGAAATGAACCTGAAAATTCGACCTTGCAATGGTATCCCTAATGCCAGTGATCTTTTGAAATGGAAATCTCATTAATTACTACTTCCTAGTCTGTGCTAGACTGGAATATTCTTTGAAGAAAAAATCAGTAGTTATAATCTATTTAGTCTATGGTTGTCATTTTCTTGCTTTCCCACTTCAGCCCAGAATTGACGAGAAGCACATGAGATGGTTACACCTTCGAATACGTCCATCCTCTTTCCCTTGCATAGATGGTGCAAAGCATACGACCCATCCTAAAGTCAAGTCAAAAGCTTTGGTCGATGGGCGGTGGACTTTGGCTTTTCGAGATGAAGATTCTTGCAAAGGTGCTTTTTCTATGATTGTTGAAGAGCTTAAGTTACTGAGCAGTGACGTTGAGAGAAGAATAAAACCTATGCTTGTCATTGAAAGAACTATTGATACTTGAACAAAATAGATTCAGGTGTCATGAGAGTACGTCTACAAGAATATGACCATATAGGGATTTTTGAGATTTTCACCAGCTTGATATTTCATTCTCTCTCTCTCTACCCCAATATCATTTTACAGCAGGTGGTGGAGAATATTAAAGCTTTACCACCCTTTTGTACATGTTTAAAGGAAGCCCTAGGTGTCTGTAAATTAGAGTGTGATAGTGCCCATTCTTGTATATTAGGTTACTTTTATCATTTCTGATTTATTAACTTCACTATTATGTATGGCCAATTTTTTAGTTCTTTGAATCCTCCTCCTTCCTCACATATGTAAAGATGTTGTAGCAACTCTGCAAAATGTAAAAGTTTGTGTGGTGAGCGAGCTTCTGTTTTCACCAAGTTTGCTCAGTTTTCAGTTACTGTAAGTATGTTACAAATTGGAGTTGCGTGCATTTATAAAGTATCTGTCAGTGTTTCATTCTATTGCAGCAAGTCTGTATATTCTAATGTGATCAAATTATTTCTATAGGTTTTTTTTTTTTTTTTTTTTTTAAATCTGTTTTACTTTTTAGCTGTTGAAAATCGATATAAACATTTACATGCATCAAACTACATGAAGAGTCAAATTCATCATTCGGAAAAATGGTATGCAGTGAAGAATCCACTGTACGTATTCATAAGATATATAAAGGAAATTTTACACGGAATGAAACCTTCGGAACCTTGATATCAACCCGTACTCATCTTTTTAAACGTTTTCGGGTATTCAGTTTTAAAGTTGGGCCTAATTATGTACGTTTATTTTGTTTCATTCAATGTCTGCGGTATTGTTTCCACAAATATCATCAAAATGGGTTTACATGACTGCTAGCTTTGGACAAAGATGTAGTATAAGAAGACCTTTATTTATAAACTTTACCCCTTAATGGGTATGGCTATGGATGGAAATGGGGCTGGGGCTGGGCGGGTTTTGTCAAACCCACAAAATTCTCAATTCGCTTAGCCTCGTCTTACATAGCATTTTTTCTATTCTCAACCTGCTTGGCTACAGCCTAATAAATCTGCTCCGTCCCACTTAAGTTTTTTGTCTTACTTTATTACTTACGTATACAAATATTTTTAAAGTTTTATAAAGTACCATTGAATAATTCAACAATTGATTTAAAACTATTTTATTAGGGTTTTAGCTAGCAAAATTGATAAAATATAATTTTAGAAAGTAAAGTCATGGACTATTTTTTAAAAAAAAGTTTTTACCATTAACAGAGGTTTAATCAATAATCGAAAATAAACCCAAACTAAATCCAAATCTTTAAAATGTAAAAAAAAAATGTGGCAGTCATCTAAAACTTTGTTGACAAAAATTGTAGGAGACCTGGCCCGCCCACACCCGCATAATTTTTAAAAATCTAGGCTTTGACCCGCCTTAACTCACAGTCGCATCTTCTTAGAGATTGACTTGCCCTGCGTAGCTTTAAACTCACACCTCTCCATTAGCCATCTTAGATATGACATAACTCTTATGTTGGATTGACCATGTAACTCGTGATAGATTAATTGTTTTGAGTCAAGATTGTAATTTTCACGTTGTTGGATAGTCTAACATTTCATTCTTTTCACTTCAATTTATAGTCAATGTGTTCTGTACACATTAACCACTTTCCACCCCCAACAAATGTCCTATACCTTGTTTTTATTAATTTCCTAGACTCGCCATTCTATTTTCTCTCATCACAGCTATCGTGTCGCTTTCCACTATTTTCTTCCGTCTTTGTTCTCTTTGCTAGAGGATTCTTCGCAATATAGAGTTTCTCATGGGGAGGGACGTAAAATGTGTTTAGCAGGAAACATTAAATATTTGTGATATTGTTATTTATAACGGATTGCAGGTCAAATTAGAAAATTGGGAGGACAAAAGAAAACTAGATGGGATGGGTAATTTTTTTGAGCCGTTTATTAATATTTAATTGATGTTCGAAAATAATAACAACTAATGCGAAATAAAAATTTAAACAAACATACTCCTAATAAAAGCACAAATTTTTTTTAGCATAATGTCGAATTTAAGACGTTTGCAAGTGAAATTTTAGTAAACTGTAATGGTGTTCAAAGTTTTATAACAAAAAAAAAAAAAGAGCTTAAGGAGAAGATGCTTCCTTTCATAATTTTAATGGTTAAATTAGCACAACTTATTACATGAGCAAAACAAAGAAAAGAAGGTTGTAATTAGAATTTAAAATCAAAACCTTATCAATTTTCACTAATACTGCTACTTGTGAATATTCAAGCTCCAATGGACTCTTTCTTTATCAGGTGAGATAGTTGTTGAGTAGGAAACAAGTCCAACATCTTCTGGTTGCTAAAAATATTGTCCAATCTTTTAAATGTATGCAAGTCTCATCAATTCTACCATTTCATCAGTGTATGTGCTTTATGTGTAATCAATATCAGTGAAATGACATTCATTAAAGTTAGTTGTTTCATTGTGATGCACTGTAGGCCTCCAAACGTCTCCTCTACACTAAGGATAACACTAAAAGTCACCCCTACAAGCCATGGAAGTTGCCACTGATATGCAAGATTTATTAGAGAGTCTTGCAGTTCTTCGTCTGGCCCTTTGGTAACAAATTGCATAAACTATTGTCACCATCACTTCTTCACTATTTTGTTGATGGGTTATCCTAACAATGAGATGTTGTATAATATCGATAACAATGTCTACCTGCACCTCATCATTAGTAAATGTACATATCTTTTCCTGAACAATTGGCTATAACATTTGGCACCCCCGAAAATGCTTTCTATATATGTCTAGAGTATTTCCATCTTGAAAAAGCTTAATTAGTCCTATTATACAATATTGATCTCTCATGTTTATATTAAGTCGATATTTTAAAATCTTTGCTTAGAGTTGACTGATCTAATATTTCATAATGAGACTTCTTCATCATAACTTAAGTGATTAAGAGGCATCAAACCTCTTGAGTATTTGTCTAGTTGGAGAAGGAACTTGTTATTCCTTTTTCCACCTTTTACTTTTGTGATGAATCTCTTGATCTGTCTTCTTGTCATGTAGAGAGCCCTCAAATATTGGCAAGTATTTGTTGTTAGTCTTGACCTTAGATTGACTGATGTACTATTTGTTAGTATTGATCTCTTTGCTTCTACAGTTGACAGTTGTGCCTACCTTCTTTACTGTTGGTTCTTTGCTAGTACCTGCATAGATTGACTAATTGATTGTTCTAACTTTGGGTGAACTACCAAACACTTCTTTTTTGAGTGGTCTTGTAAACAACTCTCTTTACATTATTTTAGCAAATAATCATATACTTAATGGTAATTCACTATGTTGTATCCTCTTCACTTATTTATATTGTCATGACCCAAATTATACCCTAGACGTAATATGTCGTATAGAACCATGAGAGGCCCTACACAAGCCACTTAGCATTCATACAAGATAATAAATATAAAGACTTTTAAATAAAGCATTTCGTACAAAAGAGCTTGACAAAAGCGGAAGTCTAAACATAAGTCTCAAAGTCATCTAATACATCATAAGGAAAGTGATTGAAACGTAAATCATATATACATCACATACAAAGTTTGAAACGAAAAGCCATAAAGCGCTAAAGGAGTCTCGGTCCTCGGAACATGAGGACTCACCAATCTTCAAAGTCTATGAAGGATCACTAGCCACGAGTATGGGAGGTAGGAGCATCATACCCTACATTAATGAAACAATGTAGGCACAAGTATGCATTAGTACATGTAATGTACTAAGTATGTGGAAATATGTATAAACGTAGGCATGATAACATAAGTTACTTAAAACGAGTAGGCCTGATAACATAAGTGACTTAAAACGAGTAGGCATGATCATAATGGTACATTTAAAAGCTAGGTGGAAAGTTGATGAGATATTGTGATTATGATATTTGTATATGGACTGCGAGTCCCCCATGGGTCCTTTTCTAGAAGCTAAATGCTCAGCAAGGTGTATATGACAGGTTGTGTGACGACCTTGGTACCACCACATCATCCCATCATCTCATTGCATCGCATTGGCCAATCTTGTTGTGTTGTGAAACTTGTTTTTGTGCTGATTTAACTATTTTATGCCCTCGTATGTGTTTACTTTATTTGCGCCGCTCCTTATAAATTGGCGGCACTGATTTCGGATTGGACTTTTCTGCGTGCAGGTGAAAGCGTTTCATAGTTTATTTCTTAAGTCTATTTAGTTGCTTGTACTCAATTGGACTAACCTACTAAGTACTTGTAGATTGTACTCACCTCCTACTTTTATAACCCCTTTCATGTAGATCCTAGTTTTATGATCTTTGTAGCAGTTGATTGGATCTAACAGAGTTATCTCTTTCGGAATTGTGGTCAGATCCTACTTTTCGGATCGCCATTAGTCTCCATCTATCATTTTAAAGTCTTTAACTTTTCTTTCGAAGACTTGAGATTTATTTCAGATTTTAGAAATGTATTAAATGCTCTTTATACTTATACTACCAGATTTTGGTATATTTATTGTTGTTTTTTTCTATCGTTTGTGGCCTGACTTCCCTTCGTAAGTCTCATATGTGTATTTCTTTTAGCTTATACACTCTTTTGGAGTTCTTGGGTGTGTGTCATCATGACCTCAACTTTTGGGTCATGAAAAGTTCTCTAAACTATGTTGTTGCCATGTGGTAGGGAGGGATAGAGATTGGATGAGTCCCTGCCTCCAAATTTATGCAAAAATCAATATCTCAATCCAGAGGCATGCTAGATAAATTTATAGGAAACATCTTTGGAAAATATGAAACTATGAGAATTGACTCAATAGAAGGGACCCTGCGCTAACGTCTTAGAGATGAGCTAGATAGGCTAAATACCCTATCCCCACCAGCCTGCTCGCGGATATATGATATGAACTTTACTAGCTTAGGTTTGTACATACCTTCCCACTCTAGTTTATCTCTATCAGGGATCTCTAGAGTTACTGTCTTAGAATTACAGTTCAAAAAAGAATAATAAGGAGACAACCAAGTCATACCCAATATCACATCAAAGTCTACCATATCCAATATGACCAAATCCACCCAAGTTAGAAAACCCATGGGAATCAAGAATATCACATGTCAATTCAATGCTCAAAGCAAACTCTGCATATACATAAAAATAGGCAGAACTCTGATCAAACAATACAATAATCATCCAGTTAGAGACAAGAATTGTAACATTCCGGAAAATTTTATACTAAACTAAAGTCTAACACAAAACTAATAGACTTAGTTAAAGCTTGATGTTAGGGTTAAAGTCTAGAAAATACCTCCCCGTACCTTAAAATTCATGTTTTCGGGTTAGAATGTCAAGGCCTAAATCCCAAGGACCAACCATGGGTCCTTGAGGAAAAGGCCCAAAGATGTGACCTAGGCAGTGACCCACGAGGGCACCTACGCCCTGTAGGTCCACTCATGACCGTAGGTGGGGGTCGTGGGTCAAGCCCCAAAAATCAGGCCCTAGACCATGGACCTACAGAACTACAGAATGGCCAGTAGGTCCATTCACGGACCGTAGGTCCTAGGTTCGTAGGTGGCACCTGTAATCTACCTAATTTCGGCCTATGGAGGGGTCTTTAGGTAAATTCCTAATTAAGTTAGTTTAATGTAGGATCATTTTATATGATTTTTAATTGACATATATAAGACTTTTAAGTCATTAACTAACTACAAACACTTCATAAAAATCTCAACTATCCAAATCAAAATCAAACCTCTCCAAAATCTTCTCTCTAAAACTCCATTGAAGAAGAAAAGAAGATCAAGTTAGGGCTATAAGAAGAGGGCTTTCTCACACAAATTTGTTGGATTTCTACACCTAAGGTATGGTAGTCTTTGATTCATGGAATGCTTTCTTCCATGGAGTCCTTAAACTTCCAATTTCAAAGTAGACAATTCTCCAAAACCTAGGATTTTCACTTCAAGTCATGGATTCTTCCAAAAAAACGTTTTCAATGATTTATTTAACATATATTATGATTTAATTGCTGTTTTATGCTGATTTTATGATAAAATCTCTCATGAATCCATGAAATCTCCATAACCCTAATTTATGACTTTATGATGTGGGTGAATTGTAGTAAGATCAATTGTATGGAATTGTATTTGTTGTAATTTAGTTCTTCTGATCATATTATTATCCATGTTGAATGTAGTAACCCTAGATTGATTACAAGAATGTGATCCTTGATCCAAGAAGGGTAGAACATGGGAATTATGTCAAATTGTGGGCTTCATGTATGCATACTTTATGAACATGATTATAATCTAGTTATTGTGTTAATTGAAAGTTCATTCTAATAAACACATAATGATCATGATGTGATGTTCTTCTCACTATATGATGATTCTAAGGTTGAAAGTCCACTCTCACCTATTGAATCTATGAGCTATTTTGTGAATTGTGTTGGATGGAGGGTTTAGACACTCCTTCATGCTTGTAAATGCAATTCAAAGACAAAACATGTAATTGTGGGAAGTAATGATTAGCACCAAGTAGATATTGATTATGAGATACAGACTCTCCCGTTAAGAAAGGTCGGGTTTCTAAGGTTAATCTCATGAGATGGAAGTTCCCCCGTTAAATAAGGTTGGGTTTCTAGTAGCAATCTTCGTATCCCTTAACTATGTGCCTCATAGGTCCTTAGCTAGTGGATCCACCTAAAAGCTAATACATTTAGTTCTACCTTAGGCAAGTAGGACACCTCTTTTCGGTGTGGGGCATGACACCGGATTTCATGTTAAGATCACATGGTCTACGTCGGTTATGGCTTATTCCCAATGTAATTAAAAGATGAATTATTAACTATGATTGCTCAAGGAGTTTTACTTAGAATGGGTAGGATTATGGGATCTTACTTATGCATGGCATTCATTTTCTCTCTACTTCCATGATGATTCTCAAACTTGATAAAGTGCATGCTCTTCAACTAAATTGTCCCTTTTTAGCATATTTTCATGGTTTTGTGCATGGCTATCATACTTCGTGCAATTTTGTACTAACCCATATTTCTTCTACATTTTTCCACAAAGTGTAGGTTCCGGTGTTTGAGGTGACCTTTCTTCTTGTTCAAAGCTTGGATTGACTATTCTCCAAAGCTTGTGCTGAGTCCTCATGGATCCGAGGATGAGTGATATTTTGTTGTTCCTTTCATTTCTTTGTATTTCATTTCGGATTTCTATTGTAAGGGTTGTGACCCTATTTTGAGACCTCGATTGTAATAGATGGCTAAATGAGACAATGTCTAGACTTCCTTTGCTTTTATGAAAAACTTCGTAAGACTTGTGAAAATGTCTTTTTACTCTTTATTGTTCTTTACTTATGTGGTGATGATGCTAAGTTGCTTACATGGTCCCTTTAGGGGCATTGTGTGCCTTGTTACGTCTAGGGGTACTCTTGGATCGTGACAAGAATAGTACATGTTATCATTGTGTCTAACACCTCAGCCTATGGTCTTCTCAGAAAAGCATAACACTAAGCTCTATCATCATTATGGACGACTCCACTGCCTAGTCGCGTCGCTCCTTAGTTTTTGGCCTTGCCATCCTTATGTATATATTTGTGTGTTAGGGTGGCTTCCATGAAACTTGTGACATTAAGCGCCCTGTTCGGTCAGCTCTGTTATATTCTTTGCTTTTATATTATGACGACTTAGTAATGTTTAGGCCTCATCAGCCTCAATTTGTTGCAGGAAGTGTTATTTAGTTGGTCTTTGTTGATTGGCTCGGCCTAAGTTATGTCATTAGGTGCCAGTTACACCCCTCAAATTTAGGGTGTGACAACACCCTATTCTAGCTTGATTCTTTCTTGACCCAAGTTCAATGAAATGTTCTCCTTGTTGCAAGATTCATTTTGTGCCATTTTTTTTAATTTCTTTGTGGTTGAAGAAACTTTGTTTGAAATTTATTTTCCAAGTTAAGTAAATGTTTGAGATGCTTTAAGGTAAGTTTCTACACCTACTTTGCTTAGAATCTCATGACTTATAGTTGAATATTGATTCCTACAACGAAAATTTCTTTTTGGTGTATTTCTTAGAATTATGACATCGAGATGATGTTGAACCTTTGAGGAAGTTTGTTTTGATTGATAAATAGAACCTTTTGGTTAAGTTAAGTTTCCTCCAATCATCTCCCTCATATGTTTACGTTTTTATATTAGTTTGTTAGCTTTTTACCCATGAGGTGACACGTCAGTGTCGTGGCTTGGGGAAGCCTAGTCGTTATTTAGTTATGAGCTATTTTGATGTGTATATTAATGGTGTAAAGGTGATGGATGATAGTGAACCACTTTTAGGAGACATGTAAAGAGATTATTGATTGAAATAGTATGAAGTATGTCTTGTTATACTACATCGGGAGCTTGCCACACTTGTGAGATATAGATAGCTTGTTCTTGTTGTTTTTAGCTACCGGTTTAGTAGAGATTGTTATGTTATTCAATTAAAGTGGACTAGTCGTGATAATGACATTACTATGTCATCAATTAATTATGGCTCTTGCTTGTAGCCTTATTAACTTCGGCATTGGTTGTGTTTTCAACCGTTTGGTCAAACATTATGAGGCTCATGTTTAAAAGGTATGTTAAGGCTTCAATTCTTCTTCTGTCATGATTCTGATGGCTTAAGCTTAATGGATCCAACTGATCGTAGCTTGCCGAGCTGTCAAAACTCGAATCTATCCTCTTTTAGCTCCAAACATTAACTTTAGTCAAACTTTCCAAAGTCAAAACACCTAAAAATAGAATTTTTTTCCCTCAAACCACATCCTATCACCTCAGAAATAACCGTGTCACTCATTCTTACCAGTCATAAACAACTAACGAAAGCTATAATGAGATTCAAACAGGAGAATAGAGACAAGGAAAAATGACAGGATAACTTCCAGTAAATTCACAATATTTTGTGAAATATTTGAATGATGAACAATTTGAAGCGTTGAAAGCAAGACTTCAAGGACTTCAAATTGACATACATGTCATTTATAAATTCAATATACACCAGGAGTTATGAGAATTTGGTAATTATGTTATTAACGACTATGGTTGTCTTCATCACTCAAACATTTTAAACTTGCTCCATACAACCTCTTATGTTTTCTAAACAAGCATACAAACTTTCGACATAAGAATTAGATAGTATACAATACAATGTAATTTTTTATTGAGAGGATTCGAATAAATCCCTCAACTACCACTAGATCTGCCTCTGAGTCCTATGTCCTTCATATTTTTTCGTTATGATTTTTATATATTTAATATGAATTTCTCTTCTCTAATATCAATTAAAAGATCTTTTTAGTTTATCATATGTTTTCTTTTGGTCAATGAATACCACATATACATTTTTCTTTTTTCACGATAGACTTCCTTCAATCTCCTCAACAAAAATATTACATCTGATGTAGATCTACCATGTGAATATAATTAATGCTGTTCAAGTTTCAAATTTCATATGATTAATTCTTGATCTAACAAAGCATGCAACTATTTTTAATTATTTTATTTATCTATATATAATTGATAAAATATATATACTCTCTTTATTCTTATGTGAAGGCGTATGATTCAAAAATATTTTAAAGGGATAAGAGTCTGAAAAATACTTCAATTTTGGTCGAATTTTCTGTTGTGATACTAAACTTTCATGAGGACCTATTACCTCTCTAGACTATTTAATACCGTATTTTAAACATATATATTTGCCCATGTGGACATAAAAAATAATGCAAAATTATAAATTGTAATGCGTCCACGTGGACACATATATACCTTTAAAATACACTTTTAAGTAGTTTAGGGGGTAAAAAATACACTATTAAATAGTCTAGGGAGGTAATAGGTCCTCATGAAAGTTTAGTATCGCAATAGCAAATTCGACCAAAATTGAAATATTTTTGAGACGTTTATCCCTATTTTAAAATATGAAAGAATTTTCGACATGCTAATCAAATATATGCAGAGAGTCAGAAGTATGATCATTTTAAATGAGTGATGATGAGATGCAATATATATTTTTTTCATTTTAAATGAGTAACAGTAATTGTTCAAATTATTTACGGAAAAATTACCTAAATACATAACTTATTTTATCATATGTTCTCTAAAATTTCTTATTATTCGAAAAATTATAAAATTTCTTATTCTCTTCTATTCTCGGATACATCACTTTATGCAATGTATCGGTCAGATACATCACCATAAGCAATGTATCGGGACGTAATACAACACTATACACGATGTATCGGGATGCAATACATCACTTTACATTATGTATCGATCGGACATCACTATACATGATGTATCGGGACGTACGATGCATCAGGACGTTGAGTGATGTATTCGAAACCGAGACGTGATGTACCGAGACGTTGAATGATGTATCCGAAATTGAAATGTGATATATGAGGACGTTTTGAGATGTATCCGAATTCTACTAAATTTAAGAAATTTATGTAATTTAGAAAAAAATAAAAATATAATATAATTATTTCTTAACACTATAAGATTTGAGTACAACTCTCTATTATAAATCATTCAATCAAGAAAAATAGACACTAAAATTAATTAATCTCCTGAAAGAAAATATGTCTTTTCGGGACAACAAAAATGAGAAGTTTTAATTTGATGCGTGAGAAGTATAAATTTATACTGTATTTTGAATTTTATGAATATTGAAATTTAATAATATAAAATGAAAGGTATCGAGTATTACATCGTCTTTGTTCAGTCAAAAACATCTTTTGCATTTGTCAAAATGTTTTCTTTTAGGCGTGAGTCTAATAAAAAAAAATTTTCTTTCATAAAAATAAGAACTACATATGTATAAATACAACACTTTTGAAATCCTATTATTGTAATACTCATGTGTACTTTTTAAAATTTTATATTAGTTAACTCATATTAATCTGATATATCTTTTAAAAAGATTATAATTAGAGTTGTATTTTATTAAACTAACTTTATTAATGAAAATTTGAAATTCCAACTTTTATTTTTATTTCATGTAATTATTGAATATATAAAATAATATAAATAATAATAGTTTTTTTTTAATTTACTAAAATGATG
Source organism: Solanum bulbocastanum (assembly GCA_037074985.1). Classification (NCBI taxonomy): domain Eukaryota; kingdom Viridiplantae; phylum Streptophyta; class Magnoliopsida; order Solanales; family Solanaceae; genus Solanum; species Solanum bulbocastanum. The sequence goes on along the minus strand of CM073603.1, from coordinate 8,964,209 downwards.
AAATATTTGTTTTACGGAAAATGATAAAAAAAAAAATGTCCTTAAATTATGTAAAATAAATAAAAATGCCCATTCTTTTAATATTTTGGTCCAAAAAATGCTCTTATTGTTACTTAATAGATCAAACACACCCTTTTTTCTATATAAATATATTATTTCTTTTCTTTTTCAACACATTTTTCCTAGTGATATATTTTTTTAAATAGAAAATGTTTATCCTACTTTAGTTTGGAAAAAAAATTAAGAAGTAAAAAATATTTTCTGTTTTATTAGAAAATTTTTATCATTGTTTAAATGAAAATTATTGACGGAGTTACTATGATCTTATAAATATTACCTATATTTCAATTAAAAAGGTACATTGAGTTATCCTAGTTTAATTGTTAAAATAAGATTAAGAAGTAAACATGATTATCTTCTATACTTAATTATTAGTTAAAATGATTTTAAAAGTGAGGAAACAAGAATAGTGGTTCTTTAAAGTAATGTTTTTATCAGAATGCCCTTATAGTAACCCCGTTAATAATTTTCATTTAGATAATGATAAAAACTTTTAGTAAAATAAAAAAATATTTTTATTTCTTAATAATTTTTACGAAATTAAATATGATAAATATTTTTTAATTAAACATATCATGATTAGGAAAATAATATGTTTAAAAAGAAAAGAAACAATATATTTATTTGAAAGATGATATTTTTTATCCATTAAGTAATAATAAGGATATTTTAAAATTAAATTATTACAGAAATTTTTTTTTTTTGATCATCTATGGATTTTTTTTTCTTTCGCATAATTTAAAAACATTTTTGATCCCTTCCTATATATTTTAACACAAGAGCAAGTAAAATGAAATTAAGAGAGAATACATTGTTGTTGTTTGACACATTTTTCAGAGAGAGATTTAGTGTGTTACTTTTTCGTCCAACAATAGTTATCTACTATTAATTGATATAAGGATTAAAAAATAATAAATTATAGGGATAATTTTACTAAATCACCCTTATTAAATATAAGTCCTTTAAATATGAAAAGTGAATTGTAATTACTAGCAAACGTAAAATAGACACAAAATGATAAATTATTCATGATTTAATAAACTGAAAAATATATACCCCGTCGTCCTCTTTTATTTGTTATATTACGCTTTTCGAAAGTCAATTTGACTAATTTTCAAAGTTGTTAGACTACATTAATTTGATATAATAAACAAAAAAATTAGATATTCAAATTCTGTACAAAAAGTAAAATAAATTGCAATTTTTTGCATATTAATATGATGAAAAAATACATCGTAAAATGTTAGTCAAAACTTTTATAGTTTGACTCTAGTAGAGGAAACTATAACAATTAAAAGTGGATAGAGGTAATATTAGATATCTCAAAATAATATACTACTCAATCAGTCTATTTTTAATTATTATATTGCTCTTTTTGAAAGTTAATTTGACTAATTTTTAAAGTTAAATTAGATTATATTAATTTGATATTTTCAACAAAAATTTCAAATATTCAAAAACTATATGAAAAATATTATAAATTGTAATTTTTTGCATATTAATATAATGAAATACTATATTATAAAATATTAGTTAAAATTGTTATCATTTGACTCTAAAACTAAAACTATGATAACTAAAAATAAACTGATAGAATAATAGATAAGTAAAAATGGATGGATGGAGTAATTAATGGTATCATAGGAAAAGGAGAAGCAATATGGTGAATGAACTTTATGTGGGGGTTTGGGGAATGCGGGGGACAAAGGATTTATATAATTTTATTGGGATCGGAGAAAATAAAGTAGAAAGTGTGGTAGCAATGATGAGTTTTGAGTGCTCATTGTTTTTCATGTAAGAATAAAAAAGTTGAAAGTAACATATGCTTTCTCTCTTTTCTTTCACACTCACCCTTTTATTTTCTTCTACATTTGTTTGTTTTTTTTTTTTTTTTTTTTTTAAAAAAAACTTTTCTTTATTGCTGTTTAGTGAACCCACTTTTGACCAGTTATGTCTCACAGTGTTCAGTAAAAAAGAAGACTGTTTAATATGAAGAAGCAATGTTTATTTATTTATATAATAAATATATAACTGATTTTTAAAATGTATTTGATATTTAAAATGTTATCATCAAATTAATTGCAGTTTCGAAATAATAGATAAAAATTTAATTAATTGCACCTTTGAAATACATTTCTTTTTGTTCCATATTAGATGTTTACCTTATCATAAATAGTTGTACCAGATTATTTGTTAATTTAAAAAATAAAAATAGAATTAATTTTTTTAAAAAATTATTATATTCTTATAGTCCAAGAAAGTTTATTAAGAGTTAAATTAGTAAAACTATCCATTTAATTTATGTTTTTTTTAAGGGCATGTACAGAAAAAAGTGGACAACTACTATGAGACAGAGGGGGTTATCGATACAAAAATTAATACTTCCCCAGTTTTAGTTTGTTTATTTGGTTTGACCTCAACATGAAACTTAAGAAAGTAAAGATGAGTTTTGAATATTGTGATCGTAAATTAAAGATTTGTAAAATGTACAAAAATATATTTTAATGTTGCGGTTTTTAACATATTATTTAGAAATTTAGAATTAAAGAGTTCTAAAAAAGAAGATGGATAATATTAGTTAAAATAAGCATGTAAATATGTCATGGCCCAAAAACTCGAGGCATAATGACACCTACCTTAACTAGTAGGTAAGTCAACTCATATCCCAGAATGACAAGTAGCAGGTATATTTGATAGGAACAATGATCAATGAGAAATTTAAAGCAATATGACAAGATACACAATAGAAAAGAGAAGGACAATAATATATACAAATTCTATATATACAAGATCCAAACCCACGACCTCATGGACATCAATACAAAGCTACTATATGAGTACAAGTTCCAAAAATGGACAAAAAATACAGACTTATCTCAAATACAAAAGTCTAGCCCAAAAACTATATACAAAAGGAGATTGGCTGAACTAGAACACCATCAGTTTGCCCTCAATCTCTAAAGATCTTCATAGCTAACCCGAATAAACACTGACAACTGACACTTGGATCTGCATAAAAAAATAGATGCAAAGTACAATATGAGTACAAAAATAATGTATACTTATTAGGAATGATAGAACGACTAAGCTTGGAAACCAAAGAGAATATTAAAAGAGAGAAAGTAACAACAACTAGAGGTCAAATGAGTGAAGCGATAACGAAAGACTAACTATAAAGCACTTGAGTCTAGATAGAGGATGAAACCAAACATTAAAGTTGCAAGTTATAACCTATCTGGACCCCCAGACGTTTAGACACCCTATTTGAAACAATTGAAGATGAACCCAAAATTTAATCAAAAACAGAATCGTGGGATCCACACTAGGAATCTGTCAATTGGTCCCAAATAGCTTGAGAAACTTTTGCTCCGAAAATGAGCACAATTCAAGCTTGAAGAGTGTAACACCTAAGACTTCGGGGAATGGCTAAAAAAGGCAAACAAAAAAGTCCACGAACCCAAAATGGACAATGGACCCTTCACAACACCCTAGACGGTTCGTTTAGGGCTCCATGACTCGTCTTGGGAATCATGAATGACCATCCAAGGTTGCCTAGGTAAGAGTCACCTAGAAGGGACCCTAGGCAGCCCGTGGTGACTTAGACGTCCCATTTAGGGGTCCGTAAAAGTCACCAATCAGTTTTTAGATTTTGTGTCAACTTCAAATGACCATATTTCTTAGCACAAAATGAATTAGGTCGCCTATGACCTATCAAATTAAAGGTCTTTGAGTCCTCTTTCCAATGCCATTGAGTTTGCCTCATTTGTTGCTCGGAGTATAAAGGTATGCCTATTTTAGTGAAGCCATGTCGGCAAGGTGAAGCTTCACGACTGGCTATACGGCCCGTGAAGCCCCTCTTTTATGACCCCTCGTTAACTTTTAAGTTACAATCATTTTGGTCTTTTCCCGAAGTGTTTGGTACCTAAACTACGTCATTTTAAACACCATTTCAAGACATATATGAGTGAATTAAGTCTTGAAACTACCAAATTTAATTTATTATTAAAAATTCCCTAAACTTGACCAAATTCATCCTCTCCAAAAATCTATTCTCTAGATCATGGAAGAAGAATAAGCTAGGGTTCTTAAAGTTCAAGTCTCCTTTCTTCATCATTACTTAGGGCTTCAATCAAGGTATGTAGGGAGTTTATCAATGGGTTCCATCCACCCGTTGAGCCCCCAAAGTTTCTTCTATTCTCCAATTCATATTCCCAAGATTTGATTAGATTATTACTCAATTCCTCATGGGTTCTATTTGTATGGATTCAATTTCTTTATTATGATCTTATTTTGATAATTTGGACTTAATTACATGATTTTAAACTAATTCCATGTGAACCCATGTATTGATCTATGAAATTTTTCTATGAACCCTAATTTGCATGAATTTATGAAGAAGCTTGAACCTATGAATGTATTTTTATGAAATCATGCATGTTTTCATGAGATAAATGTGTATGACTTATGTAAGATTATAAATGAAGGTACCTATATGTTATATGAAGCTTGGCCACATGACATGAATGACATCTAGATTTACCCTCAATGCTTTTCAAACTATTTTCCTAAAGTAGGTCTTGATTAGTATGGTATCCGGATATGTGATCAATGATTATAGATCACGCTTTCAAAACTATTTCTATTAGTAGAATGGAATTTCTAGTATGAAGTTAATGACTATGGGCCTTATAAAGCTATTATGAAAAGATCATGGATGGTGAAAGGTTTTCTCACGCATAGTCTAAGGAGCTACTCTATGATGTTTCTAGTTTGGATTGGTTGCTTAATTGTGCATTTTAAGATGAAAGACTATTTCGTGGGATTTATGCTTAGCACCGACAGGATATTGAGATGAAAGCTCCCTTGTAGCTTGAAGCCGGGTTTCTAGTAGCAATATCCTTATCCCATACCTATGTGCCACCATAGGATGATTGTCTTAGATAGACATTAGCTAGTAGATCTAACTAAGCTAGAAGTTTATGATTCTTACCTTGAAAAGTAAGGACATCTCTTTTCGGTGTAGGATAGACACTGGATTCCATGTTATAGCTCACATGATCTATGTCGGTTAATTGCAAACTTCCTACAAAATTAGCCAAGTCAATTACTGATGTTTTATGAAGCTTCCTTTATGACTTAAAGATGCATTGATCATGTTCATGATTTATGAATCTTCTTAAATGATTTTTATTATGTTTTAACTTGGTCATGCATTTGATGTTTTCGATTATGTGCTTTAAAAAACTCTGTTGGGACTCACCTCGGGGCTCGCTCTGGGCGGGACTCTAGCAAAACACACCGAAATTCAACTGTGGTATTTAGTTCTATAAGACTTACACCGTAAGCGTCCGATCATACGCCCTAAGCACATCCAACGCCCAATGCTCGGGGCTCGCCTAATAGATCTTACACAAATTATGTGTTTAAATCTTTAGTTATCATTGTTGACCCTTATAATTTTTGAATAATTGAATGATACTTAATAATTTTTAATCTATAGAGATAAGAAGATTGTGAGTAACTCAAATAACAAGTTGTAGTATCGTATCTTTACTATTTTGTAACATTGTGTAGGTAATTATTTAGTACGTAACATTTCTTTTAAAAATACATAGCGAAATTTTACTTTTTCACTTATCATTGGTCTTCATAGTTTTGTCATATGTCTCAAAATTATCACATTTTATTTAGCTATTTGAAACTAATTTGATTTTTATTCATGATAGAGTGATATTTTTATTATAATAGTAGTAAATTTTATTTATTATTTTCTTTTAGGGGTAAATTGTATAGTATAATAAAAAAAAAATATTTTTAGACATAATGATTCTTTTATTATTAGAAAGTTAAGATATTAGATTATTTATACTAGTATAATCATGTTAGAAGTTTTATTTTCTATAAGTTTCCTTAATTATGTTTATAACTATCTCAAACTATTGATGTATTTTTATAATTTTTTGTTATTATATTATTATAATATATTGTAAATTAAAATTTAAAGATTCGTAGGGCTTACGCCCCACGTCTTGAGGCTTACGCCTCGCCCTATACTAAGTAAAATGCCTCGCCTCACGCCCCCGCCTTTTAAAACACTGATCACGTCTCATGTTTATTGAATTCCCCTTATACTTAGTACATTCTATGTACTAATGCATACTTGTACCTATATTGTTTCACTAATGTATGGTTTGATGCTTCTATTTCACACATTCGTGGCTAGATTAATCCTTAGAACTTTTGAAGACTTGGTCAGTTGTCATACTTCGAGGATGATATCACTTTTATAGCTTTATGTCATTTTCATTTCAGACTTTGTATGTGATGTATGAGTTACGTCCCAATCACTTTCCTTATGATGTACTAGATCGCTTTGAGACTTATGTTAGACTTTCGGTACTTTTTTCAAATTCTTTATGATATGAAACTGTCTTTTGAAAACTCTTTAAATTTTATTATCTTGTATGGTGCATGCTAAGTGGCTTGGATAGGATCTATACGTCATGGTACGACGAGGGTGTACTTTGGGTCATGACAAAAACAGGCTAAATCATATCATGCAAGTCAAAGACTCAATAATCACCATTACAGAAGGATGAAGGGTATTTTGGAACAAGAATTTACCTTTGATATGAGCTCCCCACACCTTCCCGATGATCCCAACACGTAGCCTCAAAATATTTTCAGCAGTTGGAGTAAAAAACATGCTCAACGAGAGCTAAAATGAGTAAGAAATCAACTTCAAAAAAATGTCAACTGAGCTAAAATATTTGAATTTGGTCTCATTAAAAATATAAAGTTGTTCATCACTATTGTGCCGCCTAGGGTCACAATCATAACTCACTCAAATATCAAGGCATTGCGGTTGTGAAGGTCAAACCTCACGATCGCGCTGACCAAAATAGTCAACCCTCAGAGAATGCTCATCGTGACTAGAAGGCCACACAACTACAATAAGCAGGTGTAGTGCGCTATGACTTACCAATATTTAGACTGTGCTTGTGATTTTGAATTCATGTTGATCAGCTAGTTTGGGTTGGTTTTCTAGATTGTATCTTGATTCGTTGATAGAACGCATACCATTGTCATTTTTTTGTGTAGTTCTAGAGATTTGAGCATGTCTACCTTGATTTCGTGATTGAATCATGTCTTGTAGTATCTCATTGGTTGATAGTATAGATATTGGTAGCTTGTTCTTGACCTTAGCTTAGGCGTAGGCAAGTAGTGATTGCCTTATACTTGCGATTTTGAGCCTTTTTGGACTTATAAAATCTCTAACATCACTTTAGATGGCTTCGCTCCCTATAGAATGGAATAGTAGACTTGGGTCTTATAGTATAAACATTATCTAGAGACAACTCAGCTTCTCTAACCTTTAATCCATAATTTTTCATATGTTATGGCCCTAGTGTTATTCGATTATGAAATTGGACTTTGTTCGTCTACTTGGGTTCGGACTTGGCGTGACTCGTTAGCTAATTTTGATGTTGGGTAGCTAGTCCCATATAGGGGAGAAGGGTGACCATTAGGTCACTTAAGGGGTCCAACAACAAGCCAGAACAGAGAGAGGACTCCAAAGTTGGTGAGGTCGGGGCCAGCCTAGCCACTACACGGACAAGATACGGCTCTAGATCTTTAGACTACTATTGCGCAATTACTAGTAATATTATGGGGCATGCAGTAGCCCCTAACTCCATCTATACCAACACAACGAGATTAAATTGAAGCAGTGGCTCCATAGGTCAAGATTCCACCAGTATCCATTGCTGGACAACAAGTTATTGCGGCCAAAGTTATGTCGTTAGAGGTAGGGGTGGGCATGGTATGGTATATACCGAATTACCATACCAAAATAAATTTCTTAATGTTGTGGTTATGGTATTATAGTATTTGGTTTGATAGATGGTATACATTTTAATTCATTTTGGTATTCAGTACGATATTTGATGTTTACAAATAACATACCGAAATACCTAATATCATACCAAAATCATAATATATATATATATATATATATATATATATATATATATATATATATATATATATATATATATTATTAAAATACTAACAAATATGCAACCTAGTATTAGTATAAAATGCTTAGAAGGTGAAACTTTGACTACTCTATTTTGATTGAAATGTATTTGAAATTTAACTAATTAAAAAAGGAGTTGTTTGTACATTATTTTGAATATATATTTATACATGTGTAATATATTAGTATGATAAATCTAAGACATTTCTTTTAATTATTGAAGTCATAATACTCTATATACGAGTATATATTGGTCAAAGTTGAACAAACTATGATTACCGATTTACCATATCGTAGAATATCAAAATCGAACTTCAAACTATCGAACCATACAAAATTTAATTGGTATGGCAATGGTATAAAGTTTTAAAAATTGAATACCAAATTTATGGAATAAAAAATTTCAAATACCGTACCGTATCGTACCGAACCATGCTCACCCCTAGTTAGAGGAGTAAAAGATGCTCAGAGTGATTTTGAGATTGTCTCCTCTGAAGTTTTCTTGGACTATTGAGGAGGATGCCCATGAGTTTTTGACTACTTACTGTGAGAGACTTTATACTTTAGGACTGGTGGAGTCTAGTGGAGCCAACTTTACATCTTATCAGCTTGATGATCAACCAAACAGTTGTGGCATATATATATATATATATATATATATATATATATATATTAAGTGTAGACTAGTTGGGTAGGTTCTAATGTCATGTACAATGCTTTCTGAGGCATTTATGACCTTATTCATACAGTAGAGAGTCAGAGATTGGCTCTAGGATTAGTTCTCTAGGATGAAGTAGGGCTCCATGACGGTATTTCAGTATGAGACCTAATTTTATGAGCTTTCTAGGCAAGCTACCATGATATTACCTATTGAGTAGGATATGGTTTGATGTTTTCTCTATGGTTTGAGTCCAGAATTGTAGATAGAGACAATCTATGGCTTTCGCAGGTAGCTCATTTTTGGATGTTGTAGATTATGTCCGCACTATGGAGGAGCTTTTTAATGAGGCCCAAGGGGGCCACGACAAGAGGGCTCATTATTAGGGCAGTTATAATGGGTCCCATTCTAGAGAGGTACTTATGTGATAGGCCTCGCCAGTGGTTTCAACAAGGTTAGTCAAGTCGGCATATTTAGGCGACAATTTAGGTCTTAGAGGGCGAGCAGTACTACCGAGGTGTCTTTGGGGATTATCAGGGTTATAAAGGTTCATATTTGGGTTTTTCAAGCCATAACATCCAACCTTTTCAGAGCCGACCTACTAAGGGTTGTTTTGAGTGCAGAGATCTTGATCATTAGTCTAGAGAGTGTTATCGGGGTGAGATTATTTCACCTTCTATATATTCAGCTTAACCTATGTCAGCCATAGAACCCCCATCTAGAGGCGGTGCCCATTGTTAGGACCGATAGGGTAGACATTATGAAGGTCGTGGAGGACCCAACAGAGGCAGGTTAAGTGATAGATTGGATTCACAAGGCATATGTGGACAATGCCACCTATATGTAGCTCCAGTTAGGGTAGAGGCTAGGCATCTGGTGTTGCCATCAAGGGTACAATTCTTTTATTCCATCAACCCACCTTGACTTTATTTGATTCGGGCTCTACCTTTTCATATGTATCTTTATATCATACTAGTGGATTAAGTATATGTTCTAAGCCTTTATTAGTTCCATTACATGTCTCGATTCTCGTAGGTGAGATTTTAGTAGTGGATCAAGTGTATAGATATTGTTTGGTAACCATGAAGAGGTGTGACATTCGGGCTGACCTTATTGTGTTGGATATGCTAGATTTTACTATTATTTTAGGCATGGTTTGTTTATCCCCCCTACCATAAGGTCTTGTATTACTTTGCTAAGATCATTACCTTAGTTATGCCTTCTATCCCTCCTGTGGTGTGGTATGGTTGTTTTAGTCACACACCAACTGACTTATCTCTTTTGTTCGGGCTTAGAGATAATTAGTTGCTGGCGGGTGTCTAGCTTATTTGGCCTATGTTCAGGATATTAGTAGGGAGGGACCTATAATTGATTTAGTTCCTATCGTGCTAGAGTTCACCGATGTATTTCCTATTGATTTACCTAGCCTTTTACCGGAGAGTGATATTGACTTTGTTATTGACCTTGAGTTGGGAACTTTTCCTCTCTTTATTCCACCTTACCATATGGCCCCCAGAGAGGTCAAGGAGCTCAGTGTCAACTTTAGGATCTTTTAGGTAATGGATTCATTTGGTTGAGTGTGTTGCCTTGGGGTTTCCTAGTCTTGTTTGTAAACAAGGACATGTCTATATGAATATGTATCGATTATATGCAGTTGAACAAGGTGACGGTGGAGAACAAGTATCCCATGCCTTATATGGATGAGTTGTTTGACCAACGGTAGGGTGCTATGGTGTTTTCTAAGATTGATTTGAGATTCACAGTCCATCAATTTAGGATTAGGGCAACAAACATCCCTAAGACCAGATTGAGGACTCATTACACCCATTATGAGTTCCTAGTGATTTCTTTGGGGTTGACCAATTCCCCTGAAACATTCATTGACATGATGACATGTGTGTTCAGGTCGTATATTGATTCCTTTGTCATTGTGTTCATTAATGACATTATGGTATACTCATGAAGCTGGGATAAGTATGAGCAACATTTGAGGATTGTGCTCCCGACTTTGAGAAATCAATGATTTTATGCCAAGTTCTCAAAGTGTGAGTTTTAACTTGAGTCTGTAGCATTCTTGGGTCACGTGATGTCCAAAAATGACTTTGTGGTGGATCCGATGAAGATTGAGGCTATTCGTGATTGGGATACACCCACCTTAGTGACTGAAAGTCAAAACTTTATCGAAATAGGCTTCTCGACCATTACAACACCTTTGACTTAGTTGACTCACCTTAATGTTCGTCTCGAGTGGTTAGATGAATGTGAGTTGAGATTTTGGAAGCTCAAAGAGTTTGTCACTATTGATTTTGTTTTGACTCTACCAGTTGAGGGTGAGGGCTTCACAATGTATGCATCGATGTAGCTTAAGGTGCTTGATCACAACTTCCCCACTCATGATTTAGAGTTGGTGGTGGTATTTTTCACGCTTTAATTTTAGAGGCATAACGTGTATGGGGTCTTATGTGAGATCTACACTAGTCACATAAGTCTACAATACATTATGAACCAGAAGGACCTTAAATCGAGGCAGCATATATGGATTGAGATCTTGAAGGGATAAAAACTCTTTATTTTATACCCTTCTGGCAAGATGAACGTGGTAATGGATGCCTTGAGTCGGAATCCGGTGAGGATGGGTAGTCTAGTCTTATTTTTTCTTACTGCAGAGCAAACTTTTGCTTTGGACATTCGGTCTTTAGACAATAGGAGATTCAACTCGATTTTCATATTTTAGGTGGGTGTTAGCTTATGTTGGGGTTCAATCGTCTATGTTGGAGTGGACCCATGGTCATTAGTTTGAGAATAAGGTCTTGGTAGCTATCCGAGATACGATTTTGTGAGCTTACACCGGACAAGCCACCTTGGATGACAGTCGTGTTTATGCTTCGATATTTTGATATTTGATTCAATTGATGCTTCATGAGGCCCGTGATTCTAGATATTCTATTCATCTAGGCACCATGAATATGTATCATGATTTTAGGCAACACCTTTGGTGGAGTGGCTGTGTGTCCTAAAGCAGAAGTGGGAGTGCATCACCATGAATATATATGGTGTATTCTATTCATTTGGACACCATGAATATGTATCATGTATCCAAAGTCTCAATTTTACCAGTTTCATTGAAAAATTTTCTAATAACGACTCAAGTTGTCCTAAGAACCTTTATATAGAGTAAAAGTCAAGATATTTATATTCTCTAAGATATGTAGTTAATTGAAGGTGTACATAGTCTTAATCCATTTTTATCCTCTTGTTTAACATCTATTAGACTTTAAGGATTCTTCTTCTTGGGATTTAGATACTAAAGAGCCTAGTTAGAACTTAAGAACATATAGTGGCATCCACCCAGAGACTAGTCGGCTATGAAGGATCTAAGGGTATACATTTCCTTTAACTATAGCAATTCGAGAGAAATTTTTTAACATGAGGAGTCTCTTATAGCTTTTGTTCATCCTCGTCAATAATGAGTTGTCAATGATCATCTTAGTCGGTAGAGGGAAGTGGAATCTTGTAATTAAATTTCCAATTAGGAACAAATACTTTATGTTTTATTTTATTTTATTTCTTGTACCAACTTGATGGTTTGGTGCTAAAAAGACATGTCTATTTCATTAATTAATTTAATTATGATAATATGATTGGTTTTTATTTCACAAAAGTTAAAATTCAGAAGAGAAAGCTTAGGCTATATGTGGAAAACAATTTTGAAAGCAAATAGCTATAACCCTTCAATAAAACTAGTTTACACATTGTTTTTAGTGAGCAATAAATGTGAGCTATTTTCAAAAATAGTTTGTAATAATTAACAAATCATCGAAAACACCATGTTCAATGACAAAGTCATAATTATTAAAATGATTCAGGGTTCCATGTAGTAAAATATTATACAATATATCTAAAATGTATTGAATTTCTAACTTTAGATGGTTTTATTGAAATTAAAGGACACTATGCCATATCATTTGAACTGTGTAGTTTAAATTTAATGCTTGTGTACAAAAATTCAATTGTTGTCGTTCTAACATCATGATGAGATAATAAGGAGAATAAGAAAGACACATAAGTAGAAATGCCTAATTTGATGTTCTCTTATGATTTTTATGATGAAATTGGTACATATGTTCATATAATTGTATTCCTAAATTTGAGTATCAAATGTTATTTTAACGATTCAATTAACTTCGCAGGGCTATGTTGTGCTCGATACTAACTTCAAGGGGTTAGTTGTAACTTGTACCTAATTAATTCTCTTGCAATATATTTGTAACACCTTAACAGATCAGTAAAAGTCAATTAATTTATGACTGTAGAACATACGATTTTACAAAAGTCATCTACGGACTGTTAAAAATAATCACAAACTGCATAAAATGCTCATAAATCAACTTCAGAGACTTGGTTTCCAACTTGAGTTTCACGAGCTCTAACCACGGCTTATGGATCAACTACAATAATGGAATTATTGAATGATGTGTGGGAAAAGTTAACTACTATTTCTATTGCGTAACAATTACAGACCCATTCAATGGAATGTCTATGGAACCATTGGCCGTAGAATAGTCTCACAGATTTAACTTCTAAGAATATTAATATTGATGGATTCCACGAACGACATCTACGAATCATAAATGGAACAGTAGACCATAGATGACCCTCGTGGATTTCTCCAACAATTTTTCTCTTAGGCAATTTTAGTCTTTTTCACTCTTTTAACTCCTACATTATGTCCTTTTACCTATCCTACGTGGGATAAAGGGTAAAACAGTCGACCTAAACTGATCCCTAATGCCTAACACTTAGAGTAATCAGACTATTATGATCTTATTTCAGCCAAGCAAGAAAAAAGGGTTCCTCACTCTCAAGCTTACGTTCAATAATTTAGTCAAGTGTTTTCCTTCCGAGTATGTGAAATTTCATCAATGAGTATCCTTTAACTCATTGAATCCCAAAGAAAATCCTGTATTTTCAAATATAAAATAGATATATAGGGTTTGTATGACCAGCAATGATAATTTGAGTGTATTGCAGTTCCTATTTGTTATCAACATATAAAGATATGTTTTCCGTAGATTCTAGCATACTTAAGTGTATTTTCAAGAACCCTTAGGACAATTTGAAAGTAAATTGCATAGTTTTGGACTTGTGTCTTTTAATTTCAATTTTGAGTCTGATTACAAAAGATATCAAGATGAGTTTAACACTCAATTTTCAATCCTTATGTATAAGATGTTTTCATATAAAGTGTATTATTTTAAAGTCAATTTTCAACACTTATGAGCTATCCAGATTTTCAGTATTACAACCATTATCAAATTAGCAGTGTTATTTTGTGTCACAACCTGAGCCTATACCCTGGACATGACTAGCACTCGAGAACCATTGCTGGCTCTCAAGCGAACCCTTATTCTGGCTGGCTACAAGCGAAATACTAACTCAAGCATATATAAGCATTAAATTGGAAGAAACGTTTAAAAACAGTTTACTAACTCTCAAAACTAAACTAAATATACTGAGTATGTAACATAAGTTTTAAATAAAACATCTGATACTGAAAGACTCTCCAAACTATCTCTATGTAACCTCTGCATCATAAAAGAATGCAGGTCGAATGGCATCAGTACATGAAATGTATGAGTATGTAATATGGCTGAGTAAACAAATAACTAAACTGAATGACTAAAAGCAACTCAACTGAATCAATATATGAACATGAAGTGAAAACCATTTGAGATTTATAATAAAATATACAATTAAAGCAACATTTTACTTGTGGGTAGTTCCTCTAACCGACAACCATTACCATGAGTCTAGAAATGATAAAACGTCTCGCCGCACTTTCGAGGGCCCATCCAATACCTTGCTGGGGGTATAGAATGATGTCGTGATTATGGATCCAACTATATGCCTTCTCAGTGGCGGTGAGAAGTCGCATGAAGAATCAATGCTATCCTAGCCTACGCTGGCTACATAGTTTTATGGGACTTCTGAGTTATAAAACACTCTAATCCAACTCGGTGCTTGATACTACTCCCAAAATAATTAATATAACTATGTGCTCAATTCACCCATTACAAATAATGGACTTCTTACATTAGTTGAAATACTTTTCAAAACATGAGACGTGTTTACCTTTTTGAAAACATGCACTTATGAACTTATCTTTCTAGTCCAATAATTAACATAGGTACATATGTATCTGAATATATATATATATATATATATATATATATATATATATATATATATATATATATATATATATATATATATATATATATATGAATAAAATAACATTAGAAACTCTTAAGTCCTTATCAAAATTATAACCTTTAAATTTTTTTCTCAAAACTCAGTTTGAAACGGAATGATTGACTTTCGAAGACTCTCAAGTCTTATAACACAATTCGTAGGGTTCTTGCAGAATTATGGACATGAACGACTTAACTTGAGGACCTAAATAACCATATACAAATTTTTTTCAAAACTCATCTTTACTTCCTTAAAAAAACTCAGTTTAAAACTCAACTGTTGGCTTTAAAAAGCTTCTCAAAATTTATAACTCAATTCATAGGGTTCATGAGGAATTATGAACATGAACGACTCAACTAAAAAATGTTAATTCATAACATATATCAATTCAAGAATAAGGAGTAGAATTTCAAAAAGAATAGGAACTCGAGAACTCAAAATTAATTCATTTCAAGAATACTCAAATCTAGGAATAGAATCCTAGATTACTCTTTTACTGATTTGAAAGTAGACGTAGGGCATCAGGAAGAACTAGTCCAACACTATGATAGTCCTAAATACCTAAAAGATCAAGGTTCTTGATGAATCTTGAAGAAGAACTTGATTAGAAGCCTTGAAACCCAACCTTTCTTGATATTTCTTGAATTAGTTTCTTGAAACTCTATGGATAAGAAATATGATTTTTACTAGTGATTCATAATTGCATGGAGGAATTTGGTAAGGTTTAGAGCACCCTCCCAACAGAGGTACATGCTGGACTCTATCTTAAGCTCAAATATAGTATGTTTGTTTTACATTCTCCCACAATTTAGTTTTCCAGTATTACATCGACCATGTATAAGCTTATTTTAGATCGTTAGAGTTATTTGGGGACATATCCCAACATCTTATTTTGGTAAATGATTTCGGATAATCAGATATGAGTTTGAATTTTTTTTTATGTTTTAGAAGATATTTCATTGCCATAAGATATTGTTTGTATTCCTTATTACTTTCAACTTTAGCTTTCGTATAAGATGTTTTCTAGTCATGCCAAACCATGGATTAACTTGAAATCACTTGTGGCTTTAAGTAGCATCTTATGACTATGGGGCAGTCTCGTATCGTGACAAACTTTGTAGAAAAGTATTAGGTTTAAAGTGTCCTAGGTGTTTAAAGACGCATAAAGTAAATTCTTGTTTATGGGTGTGAAGCGTACCACTCTTATGAATAAGAAGCTATGAGGTGTTTTAGGAAAATTTTCTTTCTTTCATATTCTTATTGTGCAATAGATTGTGAACTCTAAATAACTTCCTGTTAATTTATTCTCTACTGATTTATAGAATTATGTCTCCCTAGAGAGCATATAGAAGGAGGAACAGATAAAAATGGTATTGAGAATGTGAAGCCCCACCTATTCCAACAGACCCTCTCAACGCTCAAGTCTCTTATGTGGAGCTTAAGGTTGCTTTCCAATCACTAGATTAGGTCATGACCACTAAGGTTAACCAGAAAGTTGTTTCTCTAGTCAATTTGAATAGGAATACGACAATAACAAGATTCTAGATTTCACTCGAATAAAACCTCCTAAATATCATAGTTCTAGGTTGGAGAAGGATCTATAGTAAACCACTGATGACATCTAGAAAGTTACATAGATAATGGGTGTCACTCTAGTTATCTCTTAAAGAGAGTGGGTCAGACTTCATACACGCAGTGGAAGAGTGGTAGGGGTGTTGATCTAGGTTCAATGGCTTGGGATGAATTTGTGACTGCATTCCAAGATAAGTTATTTCTTCTTGAGCTGAGGGAACCTAAGGTCCAATAATTTTAAATCTGAAGCAAAAAGATATGATTGTAATAGAGTATTCTCTTAAGTTTAGTCAACTCTCTAGGTATGCACCATCGATAGTGGTCA
This sequence comes from Solanum bulbocastanum, assembly GCA_037074985.1. Lineage (NCBI taxonomy): Eukaryota > Viridiplantae > Streptophyta > Magnoliopsida > Solanales > Solanaceae > Solanum > Solanum bulbocastanum. Next base: position 8,947,304 of record CM073603.1, on the reverse strand, counting down.
ATTCAAGGGGACACATGAGTAAGTTTGTTTTTGGTGTATCCAAGACAATGGTAAAGGAGTGCTAGACTATGATGTTGATCAAAGAGATGGACATTGACGACTCATGAATAACAAATAGAGGAAAAAATGGTAAGGAGAGTGAATTGGAGAGTAACAAGGCTAGAACAGGCAGTGTAGACTACCTCTCAGTAGAAATCAGGTGGTGGTAATCACTCTTAATACACTATTAAATAGTATGGGGGGGGGGGGGGGGGTAAAAGGCCCTTTCTAAAGTTTGGTAGTGTAACAACAATTTCGGCCAAAGTTGGAGTATTTTTCATACCCTTTTCCCTTTTTCAGCTCTAATTTTGTTATCATCTAGTGCCCCTGTGCCGAAGTTCAAAAAGGAGAACAAGGATGGAGTACCAAGATCTAAGTCCCATGGTAGTGTCACTAGTTTTTGTACTTATCTGGTTTGCAAAAACTATGCAAAGAACCACTCAGGAGAGTGTATGACGGGTAGTGGTGGTTGCTTTGGGTGTGGCAAGTCAAGTCATAAATGGAGGGAGTGCCCATTTTATTTTTAGAAAGGAAAGGATGTTCGCAAACAGTCTCAGACCAACCCTTTTACAGCTCAAACAAGTTCCCTGAATCAACATGTGCCTCATCTAATGCAAGTAATGTTCTGTGCTAAAACAAGTTCTATGCTTAGTAGACTCGACATGATTATGATGATTCTCATGATGTAGTCTCTAGTATGTTTGATATATGAGCAACACTTTCCATTGTGAATCTTTATATTTTAGTGAATTTTGATGTCAGTCCAGAAATCTTATTAGAAACCTTCTCAGTCTCCACTATTGTTGGTGAGTCAGTCTTAGCTAAATGGGTATACATGGATTGCCCAGATTTTTTGAAAGTCACAAAAATTGTTCTAGTAGAGTTAGACATGTTTGATTTTGATGTTATTATTTGTATGGATTGGTTACACTTTAGTTAGTTCGTAGTTAATTATAGAACCAGAGTCGTTAAATTCTAGTTTCCAATGAACTAGCCATAGAGTGTAAGGGTAGTACTTAAGCGTCTATAGGTCAGTTTATTTCTTACCTTAAGGCCAGAAAGATGATATATAAAGGTTGTATTCATAATATTCGGGTTATGTATTCAAGGTCCAAAATCCCAACCCTTCTATCTATTTTAGTAGTGAATGAAAATCTAGATGTGTTTTTCAAAGATATTCTTGGAGTCCCTCCCAAAAGAGATATTGATTTTGGAGTAGACCTTTTTCAAAAGAACTAGACAATATCAATTCCCCTGACATAATGGCTGAATTTGAGCTTATGTAGTTAAAGTTACAGTTAAACAATCCTCTAGATAAAGGTTTCATCAAATTCAATATCTCTCCATAGGGTGCTCTAATTTTCTTCGTGTGTTAGAAAGAGGGTTCTTCCCCATAGACTTTGTTATGGGATTGCCTCGGAGTTCTAGAGGTATTACATCATTGGGTCATTATTGATCATTTGACCAAGTCAATACACTTCCTTCATGTTCAGTCTTATTTAGTTCTGAGAGGTTAAATCTTGTCTACATTTGGGAGATAGTTCGTCTTCATGGGGTGCCTGTATCTATAATTTCATATTGGGGTTCTCAGTTCACTTCTAGCTTTTAAAGGAGTTGGGTATCCGTGTAGATTTTACCACATCTTTTCACCCGTAGAATGACAATAGTTGGGCTACGCTATTTAGGTTTAAGAGACTATATTGTGGGTCTCTATTTTGGATTTTGGGGGTAAGAGGGACAATTTCTTGGCTTTGGCAGAGTTTGCATGTGACAATATCTACCATTTAAGTATTGAAATTTCGAGGCTTTATATGGTAGACATTGTCACTCTTAGTTTGTTGTTTTGAGTATTCAGCTATGTCGTGTGGTACTGATCTGCTTCAGGAGGCCATAGATTTGATGCCTCTAGATAGGATCTGGATAGCTCAGAGTAGGCACCATAGTTATGTTGATCCTAGGCATTGCCACTGAGATTTAGACTCATTGTCTGGGTATTCCTTCGAGTGTCGCCTATGAATGGCATGATGAGATTTGGGAGGTGGAGCATGCTTTGACCCAAGTATATAATGGCATTCTAGATTCTGTGGAGTATTGGTAATACCACTAATAAGTTGTTCCTACATCATTTATTTTTCATCTATACACCTAGTTTTCTATGTTTCTAGTTGCACTGGTATATTCCTGATGAGTCTCATGTGCTCTCATATAATTCAGTTGAGTTATATGACCATTTGACCTTCGTAGAGGAGCCAATTTCCATTCTAGACAAAGATGTACAACGATTGTGTTCAAGAAAAATTCGTATAGTTAAGGTCTATTGGATGCATCGTCTAGTCAAGAAGGCTACCTAGAAGTAAAAGCACGAGATGTGAGAGCAATTTCCCTGTTTGAGCCTTCATGTACTTCTTGCCTCTTACTTTTGCAAATGAAAATCCTTTTTAGTAGTGGATATTGTAATGACTCTCCAGGCCATTTCCTTGTTAATGCCTTATTTTTGTTATTTAGAGCGTTCCTATAAAAACCACAATGCATTTATGACTTGCTGGAACTGAAAATTTGATTACCTAGTCATTTGTTTGGATTCAGTGCAAGTTTCTTTGTGTTTGGAGCTTCTGAAATATGAATACTTGACTTTGGTCAAAAGTTTAGAAATACAACCTCAAAATGCAATTTATACAGTTCCATCAGCAAATGAACATTGGATTCATTCTAGTAGGACCTTTGGTGTGGATCTCGAGGCTTTTATGATAATCTCGAGCCCTCTTGTGGAATTTGGCTTAAGATAGACTTTGGGTGTAGGACCCACTTTTTGTTGAGATGACCTTGTCAGGAAGTTCGGCATCTACATTGAGTCTTGAATGCTAGCATATCTCGTTTGTGTGCACAGGGTTTGATGAGTCCACAATTTGGACTCTTTTAGGGCTTTATTTTTATAGATTTAGTGTTCTCAAATAAATATTTTACCTCAATAACTGATGTAAATCCTTGAGTTTCAGGTATTTGGAGTTAGAGACAAAACATGGACACTGTGGAGTAAAAAGAGACAAGATGGCTGAAAGAACGAAGAAATGAAGGCCTGAGGATCACCTAATGCATTAGGCGAGTTGCCGAATGGCTGTAACCTCGCCCAAAGTTCCAGTGTGCTGAGCCCTGAAGGAAAAGATCAAGTTCATGATAAAAGGGAGTGGGCGCGTCACCGAACAGTTCCGCGAAGCAACACTATATCGCCTAATAATTCAAAACGCAAAGATGTTGAAGGCAAAAGATAAAAGGCGATGAACCAGACCAAAGGACAGGCGATCCCGACTAACTACACCTAGTGGTCCGTCACAACACCAATTTTCGAAAACTATAAATACCCATTTAATTATGTAGCTTAGTATCAAGTTGTTGAGAATTATTACTGATTTTCAGAATTTTTTTAGTTTGAGTTCTTAGAGTTTTTGGGAGATATTGTTCTTGAGCTTTGAAGATTTGAAGGTTAACAATTCCAAGAAATTGGAAATGGGTCTTGAAGTTCATCTTTGATGTGTTTAAAGACATTCTCTATCGTACACATTTGATGGAAACACTTTTTGTAATCGATTTCTATCTCTTTATCATGTCTAGCTAAAACCTCAATTCTTGAGGTGTGATTATGTGAATATGGATTAAATTTACTATTGGGCATTACTTATTGTTAGTCTATTTGTTGTTTAAATCTGATTTTGTTTAGTAGTTGTGTTTGAACTTAATGAAATTATAGTGGCAAATACGATTTCATCTTAGTATTTTTGGCATGCTCGAGAGAGAGGTTTTAAACCTAAAACTACTAAATCGATAGCATGTGGTTATTGGGTCGTCGTGGGTTTAGCTCGAGAGAGTGAATCCTAGGATTTTCCCCACACATTCAGCTCGAGAGAATGAATGGGCAAGGCGAAGGTTGTTCTTAATTGCTGCAACTCGGTGTTTGAGAGAAACCGAGTTGATTCGGGGTAAGTTGTTCGAGAGAAAACTTACCCCCACTAAAGTCTAGCTTAGTTACAAATGTTCAGCAATTTACTATCAATAGCATTTAGCCAATTGTTCATTTTGTCCCATATTCCTATCACATCCCAAGAATCCCATCTCCCTATCTCTTATCTTTATATTTTTGATGATTTTTTTGTTTATTAGTTGAATACAAATCCCCATTGATAATTGACATTGGTGTCACTTTTTGATTTAATATGTTTGTTTTCGTTAATTTTTATAGCTATGATTGATTAGAAAACAATTTTACTTTTTTATTTAATTATCGATTACTATTTTATTTAATTCTCAATTACTAACCGCTCCCCTGGGACTCGACCCCAACCCATTCGGTTGGGTTATATTACTACACGCGATCGTTGACACTTGAATTGGAAGTTGTGTGTTTAATTACGTCAAACACCAAAATGGCACTGCTGTCGAGAACTGGTGTTACTTGCGAATTTTTAGTTAAGTTGAATTTTGTTCTTGTTAGTTATAGCTCTACTTACTTAATTTTTATTTTCATTTTGCTTGTTTGTGTATTGTGAACAGGAATTATGAGCGTAAACGGCATCAATGGCAGCCAAGTAGGCCATCAAGACGACATCGAAAATATCAACAATGTAAATGAGCCTCATGCTAATGACCCCCATCTTATGGGCGGTATTGGTTCCATTCCTTACATCCGGCCGAAAGGAATGCAGTGTTCCACATCATGAGTACTATGTTGTAACTCTTACAATTGAAAGGGCTTTACAGTGGTTTGGCTCATGAGAATCCCCATGAGCACATTAGAAACTTCGTGGATGTTTGCGGACCATTCTCCTTCAAGAATATCTCCCAAGAATTGGTCCAGTTAAAGTTGTTCCCGTTCTCATTGATGGGTGAGGCGTGCAAGTGGCTGGCTGAATTGCCACGTGAATTCATCACTTCGTGGGAGGAGTTGGTCACCGCATTTCAAGTGCAATTTTTTCCTCCCTCGAAGATGATGATTCTTCGGGATAACATTCATAGCTTTAAGCGTGTAGATGGAGAGCGTATCCGTGAAACTTGGCTGTGATTCAAAAAGTTGGTGCTTCAATGCCAATCCATGGCTTGACTGATAATGTGTTGCTGCAGTATTTTTACCGGAGTCGGGATTCGGTAAATAAGGGTGCTGCTAACCAACTTTCTTGGAGGTTTGATGCAACAACCTTATGTGATAGCTGCTCAGCTCTTGGATGGCATGACTACCATAAACAGGGCATGGTATACCCATGAAGACAAGGTCTCCCCTCTCACGTTCAAGTTAACTAAGGAACAAATGGAGAAAGACCAAGAGAGCGACCAAAACATTGCTAAGATCATGACACAACTTGATATTTTGTCTAAAAATGTCATGAGAGTTGGTGCTCGAAGTGCCAATGCCATGGGTGTCGAGTGTGCTAACCCAGATCAATCCAAGTTTGAAGCCTTGTATAATGAAGAGGTAAATTTCCTAGCCAACCAAGGCAGTGGCAACCGTTCAACCTACTCGAGACAGGGTGTTAACCAAGGTTGGGCTAGGGATGAAGGTTGGAAAGATTGAGATCGTGAATAGAGGGACCATAATCCGAATTAGAGATATGGGGAGAAAGATAGGTATACGCCTCCCTACGAGGGCCAAAATCCAAAAGATTTGGAAGGTGGTTAGTCTGAGGATATGCTCTCTCGTATCTTCAACAAAGTTGAAGGTTCAGACAAGATTTTAAATGAAATGAAAGAAGATGTGTCTACCTTTAGCCAGACCGTCACCTGCCATTCAGTGTCGATCAAGCAGTTAGAGACTCAAATGGGTCATATATCGTCTCATCTCAACCCGAGACAGCAGAGGGGTTTGCCTAGTGATATTAAGGCTAACCCCAAGAATGAGGTTTGAATGTAGACTTGCGTCGTGTCATGACGTTAACTAAGGCGCTGCTTGGGAGGCAACCCAAGACCCCTTTTTGCTTTATTTTATTTTGATAAAATAATGGTGTCTTGATTGTGTAGGTGGAAGTGTGGAAAATGTTCAAGAAGTGTGGATTGGCGAGCATCAGGTCCATTCAACAAATTGTCGAAGAGGCCAGCGACCCCGACCTTGACTGCCGTTAGACTCAAGGCAATTTTAATGTGGAGTCTGTAAAACTCGGCGAGCCCAGGAAATCATCGGCGAATCGCTTACCATGTTGGCGAACTCGATGGAGAGCACCATTTGGACCCTTGCAATAACTAAAGGTCCTGTAAAATTTGGCGAGGTGAATAACTACTCAGTGTGTCGTTGAGTAGCTCGGCGAGCAGGACTAATGTTGTTGAATGGGCATGAACTGAATGATTTTTCAGGCTAAAGGTTTAAAAGTCTCAAATTCATTTACTTTCCCTCACTTTTTATCTTCCCAACCTCACACCCGCACTCTAGTTTCTATATTTCTTACATTCTAGATATCTTAGTCGTTGATTAGTGCTCGGATTGTGGATCACTTTGCCTCCTAACATGTCAATTTTCATTAATCAGTGTCAAAGGTTGGTTTTCCGAACCCCTAGACTATTTTATCAATGTTGTACTCATTTCCAATGATCTTTATCATGTGGTCGTGTGCTGAGCCTCTCTGATAGTAGTATGTTTGAATGCCTGATTTAATTTGATAATCTTTCCCATAATGTCTTGATTGTCGAAATCCCATAGGCTTGTGCTTAAAATGAAGTAATTTTCATGGGTATTATGATTGGGTGTTATGGGATTGAGCTTAATTAAGCTAGTGCATGCTCTGATGTTGTTTTTGGGGGTTACGGGGTTGAATTTGAGAAGTTGGGTTAACGTTGGGCCGTTTGGTGAGCTGGGTCGAGCTCGCCGAACCACTCAGAGGGTCGTCTAATGTCCCCATCTCACCTTTTATTTCATTCTTTATTTGATGATTGATTCTGTAACTTTCAGTGAGACGCTTGAGGTCGCCGAAAGCACTCGATGATTTGCCGAAAGTCTTTTTTCTTGCCCTTGTTTGCTCATCTGTATGCCTTTGTACTATAGCTTTCAGTTAACTAACCCTTGATCGTCGAATGACGTCGGCAATTCTCCGACTAATTCTGCAAGTTTACCTGTAACTAATTTTCTGTGCATCTATAAAATGTTTTTATCACCTTATCTCAAAGTTGTAGACATGGCCAAACTTAAGGTTGCAGTGGAAACAGGTCACCTAGAACAAAGGGAAAGAGGATTGTCACCAATGTACGAGTAGCTGCATCCAAAGGCAAAGCTACCAAATTTCCCACATCTGGCGGGAAGGCGGATAAAGGAAAGGGCATGAAAGCTCGGTGAGTGTATGCATCTTCTTGTTGGAAGTCCATTTCAACTACTTCACGAAACCCTAATGTTCCTTCATGGGCCCGGGGGTTCTATGCTGCTGTGCATGCCTTTTGGACGGATTCGCAGGTGGCCACTCCTAGTAGGGCAGACACTGTTGATGCTTTTGAAATAGTTCTGGATATTGATACCCATATATCAAGCACTACTCTGTGCAGTGATGCCTAGGCAGATGGAGTGACTACTTAGACAAGATCCATTTTTTACCTCCATCTCTATCTTACTTTATTTTAAATTTTGGATAATGTTGTTTGCATTTGAGGACAAATACTTTTATTTGTGGTGGGGTGAGGCCCACCTCTATGTGATTTTGTAATTGATTTTTTGATCGTGTATTTGGGTTGTGAGCCATAATATTGTGTTATACACTGCTTTTCGCGAATGTTTGAGCTTGTGGCTCCTTATGCTTTAATTACAAATGATTTTTAACCTTTCCAAAAATTCTCGCCACCTCTTGTATGTACTTGAATGTGGCTGTTCTTTGGCAAATTTGAGTATCGATTTTAATCAATATCGATGACTCAAATAGTGCTCATAATCGAACGAACATGAATGTGCGGCTACGATGAGACCAACTGAAGTTACATAGTCAATATGTGAACTCTTTGCATCTCGTTGTGACTAGCCAAATATCAAATTGATTCTCTTGTGATGAATGTTGCACACTAGCAAAAGTGTGAAGTCTTGTTTGACTTTGGTGTCGATGCCTTGTGTGATGAGCTTACCGTGAACCGTACATGATGACACCTAGAATTTTCCTCGCTAGTCCGTTCGACTAAGCAAGGCTATCTCTTGATATGATCTTAGGTAACTTCGAAGAGTGTGAGCCAATTTGACATATACCTCTTTTGTGGCCTACCTTGTGAGTGTGTGTGAACTTCTTTTGAACACTCCTTGAGCCTTACCCTTCTTTGGAAGAAACTTGATGAAAACATGACATGTCGTAATCCACTACCTATAATCCTCTTGATTCATGGTTGATTGAATAGCTAACTTAGGCCAAAAGCCTAAGTTGGGGGTGTGGTGAAAAGAGAAGGCAAGTCAAGAAGAGCCAGAAAAGTCCCCTCTAACCCATGGTGTTGAGAAAAATGGGACCCCTCCATACAAAAAAGAAAAAGAAAAAAAAAGAAGAAAAAAATGAAAAAGAAAGAGTCATGGAATAAAAGTTATGAAAATACAAAAATGAATGGGGTTCCGAACAATTCATGGTGAGTGAATAACGGGATGACTTATGAGCACTAAAGAAAATGATGAAAGGAAAGGAAAGTAAGTGTTGTAAGCACCACATTTCATGAGGATAAAAGTCACCAAGCCTAGATGACCATACATTTGCACTTAACCCCATTACAAGCTCTAAAAAGACCTTTTTGATCTTAAGTGAGCTGAAGCAATTGTCAATTGGAAAATACGGGCAAAACTATGGGTGAAAGCATGCATAGTGTTCTTCTTTGTGAGTGTGAGCGTTGCATTTAATTTCAAAACTTTTAATGATTAAACCATTGTGTGTGAAAATGGAATCATTTTTTTGTATGAGGGCGTGTGAATACCTTTGTTGAGCTTGAACTAGCATTTGAAGCAAGTATTGTGAGCTTGAGAATATTTGATAATGGTGTCTCACAACTTGAGTCTTTGAGTGCACAATTGATTATTGCATGAGTAAGTTGAGTCTTTTATGTGCATTCATGATTGAGTCTTATGTAGCACTGTTTGACATATCTTTTTTGAATTGCTGAACTTGAGTTTTACTTGAGGACAAGTAAAAGTTTAAGTTAGGGGTGTTGATGAGTCCACAATTTGGACTCTTTTAGGGCTTTACTTTGATAGATTTAGTTTCCTCAAATGCATATTTTGCCTCAATAACTGATGTAAATCCTTGAGTTTTAGGTATTAGGAGTTAGAGACAAAGCATGGACACTATGGAGCAAAAAGGGATAAGACGGCTGAAAGAACGAAGAAATGAAGGCCTGAGGATCGCCTAATGCATTAGGCGAGTCGTTGAATGGCTGTAACCTCGCCCAAAGTTCCAGTGTGCTGAGCCCTGAAGGAAAAGATCAAGTTGGCGATGAAAGGAAGCAGTTGGCGCGTCGTCGAATAGTTCCACGAAGCAACACCATATCGCCCAATGATTCAAAACGCGAAGATGCTGAAGGCAAAAGTTGAAAGGCGATCAACCAGACCAAAGGGCGGATCGCCGAGTGCATCGGCGATCTTGACTAACTGTATTGAGTGGTCCTTCACAACACCAATTTTCGAAAACTATAAATACCCATTTAATTTTGTAGCTTAGTATCATGTCGTAGCAAATTATTACTGATTTTTAGAATATTTTTAGTTTTGAGTTGCTAGAGTTTTTGGTAGACATTGTTCTTGAGCTTTGAAGATTTGAAGGTTTACAATTCCAAGAAATTGGAAGTGGGTCTTGAATAATCTTTATCCTTGACGTGTTTAAAGACTTTCTCTATTGTATCCATTTGATGGAAACATTTTTTGGTATCGATTTCTATCTCTTTATCATGTCTAGATAAAACCACAATTCTTGGGGTGTGATTATGTGAATATGAGTTAAATTTACTGTTGGGTATTGTTCATTATTAGTCTATTTGTTGTTTAAATGTGATTTCGTTTAGTAGTTGTGTTTGAACTTAATGAGATGGTAGTTGCAAATACAATTTCATCTTAGTGTTTTTGGTTTGTTCAAGAGAGAGGTTTTAAAACTAAAACTACTAAATCGATAGCGTATGGTTATTGGGTCATCGTGGGTTCAGCTCGAGAGAGTGAAACCTAGGCTTTTTCCCACACATTCAGCTCAATAGAGTGAATGGGCTAAGGCAAAGGCTATGCTTAATTGCTGAAACTCGGTGTTTTCCCACACAAAATTTTACTTTTCTATTTAATTCTCGATTACTAACCGCTCCCTTGGGACTCGACCCCAACCCATTCGATTGGGTTATATTACTACATGCGATCGTTGACACTTAAATTGGAAGTTGTGTCTTTGATTACGTCAAACATTAGGGTTCCAAACCGATCTCGAGCACCCAAGTTGAGTCCATAGGGACTTAGCTTGAAATTTATGGTGCATCATGTTGATGCAACTACTTTTGCAGCCTTTGTATTTCTTAAGAGGCCTTCACCTTAGTAGTCAGGGGTTTGCTTTAGTCGGCCATGACATCTAGAATCCAGCCGCTTCAGTGAGCTTGGCCTCGCTTAAGTGCTTGCCGCTTTAGCAGCCAGAGGCTCGCAAATCTAAGGCCACATTCGTGGACAATGGTCTTTTTAGAGATGCTGCTTAAGTGGCGTTTGTGATCACTTTTGCGGTTACTCCTGGTAATTAAGACCGTGCTTAGGTCTTCTTTGAGAATCAGTTTAGATTCTTTGGAGCTCAAAATTTCTAGGGGAATTTTTGATTCTTTCCTGAAATTGGTAGAGCATCATGTGGGGACTCTCAGAAGGCATTGTAGCTTCGTTTAAGAGGTAATTTCTTCCTTCCTAGACCTCATCTTTCCTTCTAATGGTGTTCTTCTCTTTGGTTCTTGAATTAGTTGGTTTTGCTACTTTTCGAGCTTGAATTTTTTCTCATTTTGGGAAGCAAGTTCAATAATATCAATTGGACCTTTTGATGGTATTAATTTGGGGATTCCTAGCAAGGGTCTTATATTTTTATGTTTGACTCGATTTTTGGTCTATCTCCAATTATTGTGTTTATGATGTAAATGTTCTTAATGATGTTGTGGTTGTATTTTAGATAGCATGACAACATTCAATGACGTTCAAAAAGGGAAAGCTCTAGAATTGTGATTTTGGAGTGCCCATAATTTGCATTGAGGTAAGTTGTGACATCCCGCCTTTAGACTTAGATAGATAATGTAAATTTGTATTGATTAGTTGGAACTAAGGTTGGGTTAGTAGATGGTTATGCTTACTTATTTAGAAATCATGTCTTAGGATTTATTTCGAGACTTTCGGTAAGTTAGCATGTCTAATTGGATGTTTTTGACCATTCTTATCATTTGGCTTGTGTTGTACTTTTTATGATTCTTGTTGGAAGCATGTTGTGCTAGGAGTAGACTACTATTTTCCTTCGACTTGCGTTTTGGAGTCAATAGGCCTTAGTATTGCTCCGACATCTCTTCAGATAACTTAGCTCCATTTCGACTGATGTATCAAACTTGTGTCTTATAGTATAAGTCTTAACTTGGTGCTAACTCAGTTTTGATGACCTTTCATCCATAACTTATAGTTTACTACAGCCTTAATGATTTTCAGTTGTGATTAAAGATTTTGTTCGACAATTTGGGATTGGATTCAGTTCGGACTTGGAGTGTTTTATTGACTACTTTAGGGTGGACGTCATTCCACAATGTCTTTATGGGAGTGACTTGACATGGGATTCATCCAAAAAAGCTCATTTGGTCGCAAATTCAAAGTCTGGTAAAACTACTCAAACTACCCAAATTACACTTAATTTTCAGCCGCAATGCGTGATTCGGGCACCTTATCATCTAAAGAGTTGATATTGATAGGATTGGTTCTATTGGTTCTTTAGGGAATCCTATGCGCAGTTCGAGGTCTGGGTCATGCATCTCTAATTCTGGATTCACTGAGTTCTTTATCAATAGGTATAGTTATTTTATGTACCCATTGGGCTTATGGTGTTGGTTAGGGCTTTTACTTAAACTTAAGCATGAGTGTACTATCTAGGCTTATAGGGTCCAACTAGATTTTAGTAAGTTGTTTTTATTTCTGCTCTTTTTTAGACTCGTGTGCATTCCTATTAGACTTCACTCATTGATCTCAACAGTGTTTTGTTCTTACTTTTCATATTGTCTTTAGTTTTCCATATTAATTAGCCTGTGATGCCTACTGAGTACCTATTGTTTTCGTACTCATACTATACTCTGTATTTTTTCATGATCCATGTCTGAGTACCAATTATCAACACTGATTTTGAGCCAAATGCAGTAGGATTCTTAGGCAATGGTGAGCTTATGGCGTTCTGAATTATTCCTGTCTCCTTCTATATAGTTTGTCTAGTCTTTTGTATTTTGAGAAAAGTCTCTCTCTCTCTCTCTCTATATATATATATATATTTGTCCACTTTTTGGACTTGTACTCTTTTCTATATTAGCTTTGTACTTATGACCATTAGGTTCTGGGTTGGATCTATTGATTTGTCTATATTTGTATATATTACTTTTGCTCTTTTCCTTTCCTTATATTTCTTAAATTGTTCCTCTACTGTGTATTGCTTGTTACTTTTACCGTTACACCCATTACTTGTCGTTCCAAGTTACAGGTTCGCTTGCCTACTGGTGGGTGATAGTAGGTGTCATTATGACTCAAGTTTTTGGATTGTGACATTGTGTCTTTTAATTTCATGTCCCAATCTGACTAAAGAAATTATTATGACCAGTTTCGCACTCAGTTTTCAATCCTTATGCATGAGATGCTTTCAAATAAAATGTGTATTATTTCCATATCAATTTTCAACATTTATATGCTATTTAGATTTTCAGTATCATCAAAATTATCAGATTATAAGAGAAATTCAGTTACTAGTATAAATCTCATTAGGAGTGTTACGTAGCACCAATATAAATTCAGTACTTACAAGTTGTATGCTGATTTGCTTAGTCATAACATTATTTGCATCATTTCATGTATCTCAACTTCATGGTTTAGTTTCACATATTTGAGTTAGCATGTTCTCTTTACTAGTATTGTAGTACATTCAAAGTACTGGCCGCATATCTTCTTGTGCCATATTATTTTATAATATAGGTTTAGACTCTCAACATCTAGCTCATGGTTAGAACAATTTTTAATCATCTTAGGAACAGAGTTGGTAAGTCCTCATCTTTACAGGGTAATCCTTGTATTTATTTAAGTTACTTAGTCCTTTTAATTTAAGATAACTAGAGTAAGTTGGGGACATATCTCATCAGCTCATGTTAGTATAGGCTTTCAGACAATCACATAGGAGTTTCAACTTTGTGTTATATTTCAAATGATATCTTATTGCTTAATAAGTTATTTTTATTGCTTATAACTATCATTTTTTACTTCCGCATTAGATGTTGTCTAGTTATATGTTTAACTCTTTGTGGCATTCCAGACCATGAGTTAGTTTGGCATCACTTGTCGCTCTAAGTATCGTGTTACAACTAGGGGGTAGTGTTAGATTGTGATAATATTTCTAAAAATATGTGTAAGAAAAAACTATTTTTTCTGTTTTAAAATTTCCCTAACAAGTTTCTTATATAATATACAGAGAAGTTAAATAAAAGTCATCCGTGCTAGTTTTTTTAATAATTATTTTTAGCTTTTACACAGCTAACTCAAATTATTAGTCATTTTTCACTTCCTAAGGTCCAAATTATGTAAACTTTGGCTAACATTTTAAAATATGTTTATCATATTGATATGAGGAACTTTTAAGATTAAAGTATGTAACCACCAACTCCTATCGTAATAGAAAAGCCAATGGGGAAAGAATTGGGGCCAGAAAATTTTTGAGTAGTAATTTGGGAATTCCTAGCCTAGTCCAGATTTGGACGAAATCTGAGTCGGTGAGGTCTTGGGAAATCTGGTAATGAATGAGAGAGTTAATGATGAATTTTATCAAATGAGTAGATAGCTAAGACGTTAAGGAACCCGTGCGACTTTACAAAATCAAATTCGGGCGAGTGGAACTCCCAAAATTGAACTTAGCATAAAAGGGTAGTTTTTGAATGTCATGGGTTGAAGGTGTGTTGTAAAATGGGGGTTTGGAACTCAAATTTCGAGGTTCTGTCACCGTGTAAGCTGTTGTGGCAGGATTATTCCCACCAAGGCAAGGCCGTGTGGCAGGATGGGGTCCGCCGTAGTAGCTCAATCACAAATTAAGTCGGGGAAAAACCCCTAAAACATTATTATTATGCAACTTTCGTTCTTGGGAGCTAAGAAATGAACCAAGGCAAGTTCTTGATAGTTTTCCACCTCTTCTAGCACTAAAGGTAAGTTTTTGCTCCCCTAATTCGTTTTTCAATCCGTATAACTTAGATTTATGGGTAATTATCATTGGGGAAGGGTTTTGACCTGAAACTAATGATGGAAAAAAAGCCCTAAGTTGGGGATTGAGATCTTGGGTTTGGTCTGGGGTTGATGATTTCAATTGTAATCCCGGTAATTCGACCTCATTTATTGATCCTTGCATTAATTTATTATTTTTAGACCACGAACAAGTGGAAAGAATCCGAAAAGGGAAGATTCAAGTGCCTTAGAGGGATTCAAGCTTGGGTTCGAGGTAGGTAATGGCTTTATTTCATGTTTTGTGTGATGTATGTTAGTAATTACTTTATTGTAATGCATGTATATATGTGAATGAAGCCAATTGATCAAACCTAATGAAATAAGTTTGAATGAACAAATGTGTGCCATGATTCAACACTTGATTGTATGATTATGAGTATGTACATTATGAGTGTGATTTTCAGTGTCGTTGTGTTGATTGGATAGGGTGTCACATTCTAACTTATATTGGATCGGGTGCCACATTTCAGTGCATATATTATATCGAGTGTCACCTTCCAGCACACTAATTGGGATCGAGTGTCACGTTCTGGCACACTAACAGTTTGGGTATTGGTTCCATGAGAGGACCATTAAATTGTCATATCTACTTGTATTGAGAATATGGAATTGTACATTACTCCTGAAATGATAATCAATGTGTATATATATTTTGTACATGTCATGTTTACTATGTTGTGACTGCTTATATATGTTACGCTTACTGGAATAGTCGTGTGATCCTACCTGTACACTGTGGTTGTGTAATGATACTGTACTTGCTCGTTCTTTGTTGAGTACAGGGCATCTTTCGGCGGCTATGATAGACCTTAGCTAGGAGATCAGTGATCGAGACCAGATTTCAAGGGTGAGTTAGTTCTTTTAGGCTGCCATGGATTCTTTCCTTAGTCCATTTCCTTCGGACTTAGACTATTAGATATTTCTTATGTTAGTTAGACCTATTGCACTTTAGATGTTTTGGTACAATGAATTTCAGGTTCTAGGGGTTAAACTTCCGCGTTAGTTTGGTTAGTTATTTGTTTATACCTTTGGAGTTTATGGGAACTCTATATAATTTCTTTATTTAAACCTGGTTCTGTATCTTTAAATGTCATAATTTTTATTAACTTGATTAGATGGGTTGTAATAATGTCTCTCTCACCAGAGGGTTAGTGTGGGTGTCAATCACGACGGTTTGGGTCGTGACAAAGTTGGTATTAGAGCCCTAGGTTGGTTGATCTCGTTTTACCAAAACGAGTCTAAAGAGTCTTACAAAATGGTGCGGAGACGTCTGTACTTTTCTTTGAGAGGCTACAGGACTTTAGGAAATCTCTTTGTTTCCATTCTTTTCGTGCTATGACTTGATTCTAGTATCTGGTGATCAAAATTGGTATCTAACCTCCCTCACTCTTCTATCCACAAATGGTTAACATTTGTTTCAACGGCATCAGGCCCGTAGCTCCCGTCAATGAGCCAGCTGAGGACTCTACAACAAGAGGCCGCGATTGAGGCAGGGTAGAGAAAGAGCAAGGGGTAGAGGCCGAGGAAGGATAGCACCCACTAGGGGTGGAGCTTTGGTTGAGAATGCTCCCAGAAAAGAGGTTCCTCCTGCACATCACGAACGGGTAGAGAAAAATGTAGAGGTTGAGAATAAGGAGGAGGTTGAACAAGAGGAGGAGGTATAGGCTGAGGTTACATGTATTCCTCCCTTAATCCCAGTGTTAACTAAATAGATTATGACTTTTCTGAAAGGATTGGTTGGTCCTGGAGTTCTTCCCACAGTTTAAGCAACTCAAACTCCTGCCAACCCACTATTACTGTTATGGTTCTCAAGGTGGGTGGAACAATAGGCCTTGATTCCTTTTTCCATCCTATATTAGGTCCCATGATGACTGGTAATGAGCATGAGATATTGGCTAAGTTTCTGAAATTGAAGCCGCCTGTGTTTCATGGTTCTGAGAGTGAGGATGACTATGAGTTCATCTTGGATTGTTATGAGAGGCTTCATAAGTTGGGTATTGTCCATCAGCAGAGTTTGTGACTTTCCAGCTTCAGGGTGAGGCTAAGCAGTGGTGGAGAGCTTATGTGGAATGCAGATTGTCAGCTTTACCCCCACTCACTTCAACACAGTTTCATGCTCTATTTCTGGAAAAATATGTACCCCATACTTTGAGGGATCATAAGAAGGATGAGTTCCTGGGCTTTAAAGTAGGGTGGTATGTCTGTCGCTGCTTATGAGGCTAAGTTCCATGCCTTGTTTAGATATGCTACACAATTGGTAACTACAAAGGAGGAGAGGATTCATCTATTTGTCAAAGGATTGAACCCCAAACTTTAGGTATTGTCTGTTCACATGACTTCTGCAGGAAAAAGCTTTAATGAGGTAGCCGACTTTATAAAGAAAGTAGAGGGAGTTAGACGTGATGGGCAGGCTAAGGCTTTGTCTAAGAAAGCAAAGAGCATATGTAACTTTCAGGGTTTTTAGTCCAGAGGTTCAGGTAGGCCGATGCTTGCAGCCCGGCCAATTCAGTCTACCATGCCCGCTTCTACAGGTAGTTACTTAGGAACTCCAAAACAAAATTTTACTAAGGATAGTCAGGGAGCCGCATCTTCGGCTAGGGGCAGACCGTCTTTTGATCGTACTTTCTATAATTGTGGGGAACCTGGGCACATGAGGAAAGATTGTCCCCAACCAAGCAAGTTAGATCCCACGCAGCAGCAGACTAGAGCAGTGGTACTTATGGGCAATGGTAAGAATAATAGAGGATGTTCACAAGGTGGGCCACGAGGAAATCAATGAGGCCGTGAAGGTCAGGGTAATGGTAATGCAGGTAGGGGAGCAGCACAACTAGACAAGGAGGTTTCCCGTCAAGATGATTGGGCTCAGTTTTATGCCTTTTCGGGCAAGACTGAGGCGGAGACATCTGATGCAGTGATCACATGTACTATTCTTATCTGTGATCGAATGGCTAATGTGTTGTTTAATTTGGGTTCTACTTTTTCATACGTGTCAGTTCACATTTGCTTGGGATTTGAGGCGGTTGGTGATGCATTTGATGGCCCATCCATGTTTCTACCCTAGTTGGAGAGTCTATCATAGTCACCCATGTTTATCGTGCTTATCCCGTTATGTTTATGGGCTTCCAAACTTAGCTTAATTTGGTTATTTTGGATATGACTGACTTTGATATAATCTTAGGCATGACTTGGCTGTCTCCCTTATTATGTTGTGTTAAATTCAAACACTAAGTCTGTGACTCTAGAGATTTCGAGTAGGAAAAAGTTAGAGTAGGAAGGGGTGATCAAGCCTAAGACAGCTAAGGTCATATCTTTTGTAACACCTTGGATCTCAAAATGAATAAAAATCCTAGTTTTTAGAAAACTGGTGCCAGTACCGATGGAACCACCCATGGACCGTAGGTAGGACTACAGACCATAGGTGGGGTTCCGTCGTTACGGCCTGAATCTTTATAGTCTTTGATCGCACCCACGATCGACCAATACGGTCCATGGTTGGACCTACGGACCGTAGGTGAAGGTCAGTAGCTAGTTAGAGGGAAATTGCTATTGGGTCAACTTCAAATTGTCACAACCCATAGCACAAAAGGAATTAGGTGGCCCATGACCTACTAAATGGTAGGTAATTGAATCCTCGTTCCAATGCCACCAAGTTTGCTAAAATCCCATCTCAGAGTAAAAAGCTATGCTCGTTTTAGTGAAGCCTTGTCGGGTAAACTTGACCTACGACCCAACCTACGGTTGGTAGGTTGACCTACGACCCGTAGGTCCCTCTGTGGGTGGCCTTCGACATCTTTTAAGTTAGGGTCATTTAGGTCTTTTTCCTATGCGGTTGGCACTTAAACTTCATTATTTTACACCTAAACTACTTCGTTTTACTCAAAATAAGTCTAATAACTTAGTCAGACATATCAAGAACCTTTATTTACCAAAAATTCATCAAACCTAGAACAAAAGAGGAGTAAAAAGGTGACCCAAACCCTTCTAAGAACACATCAAGTTTTCTTCAGTTCCAGCCTTGAAATCAAAAGATTTCTTCATGAAATATGTCGCTAGGTATGTGGGATTTCACTAGTGGATTCATTTCATCCATTAGGTCCCTAAAATTCAGTTAGATTCTTGATTCTCTATATAATGTTTAGAGCTAGGGTTTCTATAACCTTGCAGAATTGTTGTGAATTAGATGTTATAGTATTCTTAATCAGATTATCATGTTTTCTTGAGATAGTCGCTAGTTCTTTGTATGAATTTCAGAACGCTAGTTGTGTAGATTCATTTAGTTCATGAATTACACTTGCTAGGCTAGTTTATTCAGTTATACATGCTCCAGTTAAGAATGTTTCATTATCACTATATTAATGGTGTATTTTCAGTTAGCATGTCAATATTTTGAGCTATCCAGTATTACAGAAATTCAGTCATAATGTGCTATTTACATAATCAGTTGGGAGTAGACTTAATACCGAGTTGGACTAGGGCCAGTCACCCTCATAGTCCCATAACTATGTTCCCCGTAGGTAAGTCCCCTTTGTGGGCATTATACTTAGTGATCACACCAGTCATGCCTCTATACCCTTGGCAAGGTATATTGGGTCCTCTCGATAGAGCGTATACATCGAACTCCACATTTAGCTCATGTGGTTTTATGTCAATTATTAGTAGCTCCTAAAGTTAGATTCTAGTGTAGTGACTAGGTTATCAGATACAATTTAGTAGTCAGTCTTAGCATGTTATGTACTTGGTCATTGCATTCAGTTAGCTCATTACTCAGTATTTCTATCATGTTCAGATTATATCATTGCTTTATTGCTTTGTTCAGTTATGTATTTTATTCATCTTTATTCTATCTTGTATGCTCAGTACCTTTCAAGTACTGGCGCATACTCTGTGTTATATCTTCTCGTGATGTAGGCTCAGGTCCTCAGCAATCAGGTCATGCATAGATTAGTTCCCGATCTTCAGTTCAACAACATCAGTGCTTAGTAGATCTGATACTGTAGCAGATAGGTTAGAAAGTCTTGGATCAAGACCAGGCAGTGTATACAGACTTGTCAAGTCCTTTATGGGTCCCTCTGGATGTATGACACATTGAACATAATGTGGGTATCCATATAGGACCTACACGATGAGGATATCCATTGGTCTTCGGTGGAGGGATCGTTAGGTTAGGCTAGTAGCCCTTGCTCATAGCATAGTTGGTATAGTTGTCCTCCTTAGGATTGATACTTCGGACTTTAGTTTAGTTTTCACTTAGATGGTTTAGAATCTATTTTAGCGATCCTTTTCGTTATTTGTTGCTCCATGTAGTACTTGTTACAGTTTTGTACAATTCGTTAGTGCTCAGGCCTTAGTTGCTTCTCGTAGTCGTAGGTTGGAATTAGCTAAGCTTGATTATTGTTGGGTAGTATGCTCGAGGTAAGGTGTCGATCCTTAATGTATTCCTCAATGATTGCTGACCTTCTTATTATTTCCTTCGTCTCATGAGTACTGATGAGCTTATTGTGTTGTTATTGTTGAGAATATGGGTATATTTTTGGGCCTGAGGCCTTCGTCGAGGACCAGTTGGATTTCAGGTTAGTTTTCTATGCTCTAGGAGTGTGGTAGTATTGGTAGTGTTTATCTAGCTATTTGACTGATATTGTGTGAATGTTGGTAATGACATGCATTGCATTTTATAACTATTTCACGTGTTTTATGGTACGTTCCTTATATATGCATTTGATTGCACTACTATTTTCACACTTTTACTCATTTAAAATTAGTTTTGACGGGATTCATGCTACCAGGGTCACTTTGTTAAACTAATTTTTTAAACATTAGACATTTTGGTTGTGTTCACTTTTTACTTGATTAGTCAACGTGTTATCACCCATTTTCTATATTTATTTTGTTACTTATACCTCTGGTACCATGATAGAGCAGATCCAATACCGTAACATATAGGTTATAAAGTCCTAGATCAGGACTAGGTAGTGTATACGAACTTGTTGAGTCCCTTATGGGTCCCTCTTGTCATATGATACATTGAACTCTATAAGGATATCTGTATAGGTCATGCCTTGCTGTCAGGGTTAGGAGGTAGGTGTTTATACTTGGTTGTGTGACACTTAGTTTTGATGGATCAATTGATTTCTATCGTATAATTGGCATTAATATGCATTGTCTATCAACAATATAAATGATTGTTGTTTGCACCTACCGGTCTTATGGGGGTGGGTTGGGTTATGTTTGTTGTGGTGTACCTTGTGGGATTATGAGGGTCCGATTAGGTTATTGTTTGATACATGATGGATTTACCTTATATTGACTTGATAGTAGTAATGTATTTGGGTTGCACTTGTCCCTGTCTTGGTGTTCTTGATTCAGTTGGGTAAGATTGGCCTTATGGGTGATTATGTGAGTAACGGTGTTTACCATTTGTATCATTGGTTAGTTGGCATCTGTTGTAAGACCTTGACACTATTAAGTTGTTGGGATAACATTTCCGGGTATGTTCTCTTTGTCTCAGTCTCTTGTTTATTGTATTATATTCCTTTGTATCTTTTTAGACTAAAGTGTGTGATATCTCTTCTCCGGTTGCTTGTAATGTACTTTCCTTATTTATCTACTTTTTATGTTGTCTTTATCTTCGAATCTCAGATAGCCTATGCCTACTGAGTACTACTTGTTGGTACTAATACTAGAATTATGCATCTTGCAAATCATAGTACAAGTTCTTGTTGTTGATTTGGATCTCGTGTGGAGCAACTTTTGGGATTTAGAGACTGAAGTAAGCTTCTGACGTTTGGAGTCGTTGATCTCCATTTTATTTGGCTAGGGCATCTTTTTCTAATAATAATGTTCACATTTGACCAGGCTTTTTGGACGTTCACGAACATCTCAATGTCCAAGATAAAAAGAATGAGGGGAAGAATCGACGAGGTGAGTGTTCTCAAAGAGAAAATTGTGACGGAAAAAGTGTGAGGAGAATTAGAAACTCGAGATATGCAAAATAAAAAGACTCCCTGGGAGATGGTATTCGAACGAGAGTTATTGAAACTAACATATTGGAAGATCAATCGGCCAAAATAATCATGAGCGGCTACAATGTTCTAAGTTTCTTCCTCTTCATCGAATTTGTAACCTTCATTAGCAGATTCATTTTCTAACTCGAAGATAGTCTGTATATATTTGTTTTTGTAAAGTCTTGTACTTCTATTTTGATTAGAAGCTCAACTAGTGATTGATGTCAGGTCTTGGGGTTGTTTTGTTGTATTTATATTTATTTTATTTATCTTTTTTCTATTCTCATATGCTCCCAGTTCCCCGTTATGCTTTCTTCTGCATGATTGCCCATTACTCTTTGTTTTGGGCTATGAATTTGGCTTGCCTACTGGTGGAATGTAGTACGTGTCATCATGATTTGTGAAATCAGATTGTGACAGTATATCATTTAATCCACATACCAATAAGTAAGCAAAGCGCACCATTTTGACTCTCGAGGATATTTTGAGGGCTTCCATGATTAACTTAAAAAGGTTATTGAGATTATCGCCTACCTCTTAATTAAATAACTCATAATAACAACCATTCTTTTAGTATTCAGATGACTTCATTTGATGCACTTTATGGAAGGAGATATATGCCTCTAATTAATTAGTTTGAGGTGGGCAAGGCTACTTTAATAGTTTCAGACTTGGTCCATCAAGCCATGAAAATTTTTACTTTGATTAGAGAGTGGTTGCAAACTGCTCAGAGCCAAGCCAAATCTTATTTTAACGAGAGGAAAAAGTGCTTACAATTTCAGATTAATGATTGAGTTTTCTTGAAAGTCTCACCCATGAAGGAGGTGATGTAATTTGGTAGGAAGGAGAAGCTTAGCCCCAAATATATTGATCCCTACTGTATTTTGGACAAGATTGAGAAGATAATTTATAAGTTAGAGTTTCCTCTAGAGTTATAGAGTTAACAGTAGTGCATTTGGTGATGCACATCTCCATATTAAGGAAGTATGCAAGTGATATGTCTCTTATTGTTCCTTTGGAGATTGTTAGGGTTGAAAGACAACTTATCTTTTGTGGAGGTATCATTTCAGATACTTGATTGACAAATTTGAAGCTTCAGAACTAAAGAGATAGAATTAGTAAACGTTTTGTGGAGCAATATATTAGTTAAGTATGTAACATGGTGAAGTTGAAGAAGATACGAAATTTAAGTATCCTGACTTGTTCACTTATATCGATGAGAATGCTTGAGGTAACAACTTTTCTTTTTAGTGACTCCTAGAAATTTCATGTCTTTGTCTATCACTTTGTCATTTTATGTGTATATTTGTTCAATACATGTTTTAATTGAGTTCTAAACCATTAGTATGAATTTATCATTATCTAGTCTAGTAAGTCAGTTTAAAAATCAGACAAATAATTTTAGCCATCTCTTTCTTTCCTGTCTGGCGTAAGCCTTCATTTGAGAATGAGTAATCCCAAAGGAAAGATAAGATAATACCATGAATTTTGAAATTAGGAATACTCAATACTTAATAGAAATATCAACCTGAAATTTCGCAGTCTCAAATTTTTCCTCTGAACAAGCACTGATAGTATGAGTCCTAGAAGGCAATCCACTATATGTACTATCAACCCATGAAGTGGATTTAGTGAGCTAATAAATTCACCCAAAAAGCCATGAGACAAACCATGATCCAAATTGTGTCAATTAACCGTAAATTCTTAGTTCTCATTTATTTACTTGGTTTCTAATTCATATTGAACTAGCTTAACATCATTAATACAATTTTTCTTAACCTTGTGATTTCAACCACAAATTTGGCAAGAAATTAGTATGATACAATTTTTAGCTTAAGTATAAATTATTAAAAAGATGATTTGAGCAAAATCTCATATTTGATTCAGATAGACTGGAATATTAGATATATATATATATATATATATATATATATATATATATATATATATATATATATATATATATCATTTTGAGAGGATTATTTAGCGGACACAGATTCAGAAAATCCAATTCCTATATATATGTGCTATCATAGAATTTAAACATTCCGCTAGTCATTCAATTTCTTAGCCCAAAAGGTATAATAGTGGATTTACATTAGACAACTAGGCTTTGTACCGTGGCAAGATTTAGAGTAGCCCTACAACTGAGATTATACATTGGATATCATGAGCTCACATGGTATATGTTGGTCGTAAGAAACTCTAGACTTAAAGTCTTATAATTTATATACACTTGAGCTTAACATCATAATTTCTCTGATTTGAAGTTTTAAATTTATTTTCAGTTCAAAGCTATAGAAACAAATTGTGTAGAACATGTAACTAGACTTTCTTTTAGGTAAGAAAGTATTTTTAAAAAAATTGTAACGAGCAAAGTCTTAGATAGTGTATACCATGTAACTAAACTCTCAAATGAATATTATATAATATCCTCTTTTTTTTTCGCTGAACAAGGAATTATGAATATTATATAACAACCTAAGTAACGTAAGTTTAAACTTAAAAGGTAAAAGAGAGAGAAAACTCAATTGCTTATGACATGTGACAAAATATATTATTTAAAGTCAAACTAGCAAAAAAAAAAATACAGTAAACCAGATGTACAAAAACAGGGTGAGTTAGGGGTGGGAAGATAATATTTTGAAGTAATTTTGATAATATAATGAAGTGTTTAGATAATACATATATTACTGTCCATAAATTTTAATTTGAAGAGATATGAACAATAGAATAAAAATAAAAACAAAAGATAACGAGTATACAAAATAAATATATCTATTTTCTATTAATAAAAATCTCTTGACTATATTAAGTCGAGTAATAAGCTAATAAAAATCAATATTAGCAATCTAATAACTTAAAATAATGAACAATGTTAAAAAGAAAAATATAAAACATAAAAGTTATTTGATAGTTATATAATTACATGATTCGTTATCTCTATTTATATAAATTTAATTATGAAGGGATATAAAGGCATATAGAGAATACATTTTATTAAAAAACAATATAATAATTGAACTATTTTATAATAATACGATTTAACACTCCTGCACAACATGTCTTAATTTAAAACTATTAAAAAATATCTTAATATTATCATGCACCAACACCATATAAATATTCTTCTAGTGACCTGATTTTTTAATAATTATTTCTTAATCATTAAAATAAAATTTATGTTCATCTCAATACCATGTTTTTTCATGCTCGGAAAAAGAAAAATGAATAAGGTAAAAGAGAAAGAACACTCAATTGTTTATGACATGTGACAAAATATAATATTTAAAGTCAAACTAGCAAAAAAAAAATAATTAAAATACAGTAAACCAAATGTACCAAAACAGGGTGCGTGGTTGGTGTGGTCAGGGGGGTTAGGGGTGGGAAAATAATATTTTGAAGTCATTTTGATAATATAATGAAGTATTTAGATAATACATATATTACTGTCCATAAATTTTTAATTTGAAGAGATATGAACAATAGAATAAAAATAAAAGATGACGAGTATACAAAATAAATATATCTATTTTATATTAATAAAAATCTCTTGACTATATTAAGTCGAATAATAAGCTAATAAAAATCAATATTAGCAATCTGATAACTTAAAATAATGAACAATCTTAAAAAGAAAAATATAAAACATAAAAGTTATTTGATAGTTATATAATTACATGATTCGTTATTTCTATTTATATAGATTTAATTATGAAGGGATATAAAGGCATATAGAGAATACATTTTATTAAGAAACAATCTAATAATTGAACTATTTTATACTAATACGATTTAACACGCTTGCACAGCATTTCTTAATTTAAAACTATTAAAAAATAATATCTTAATATTATCGTGCACCAACACCATATAAATATTCATCTAGTGACCTTATTTTTTAATAATTGTTTCTTAATCATTAAAATCAAATTTATGCTCATCTCAATACTATGTTTTTTTCATACTCGGAAAAAGAAAAATGAATAATAGACAATTTCTCCCATTAGTCCTCATCATTATTAAGACATAAGAGTTATTCTCTTCTTGCTGAAACACAAACTTTACACCTTTTATTTAAATTTAAATATATTTTGCACTTTTCTCATTATTTAGCCAATGATAGTTCAAATAATGGAACCATAATTAACTTGGTGAGATTTATATCACTTCCTTGATGGTGTTCGTGCTAGTACGTGCTTAATATCTGTTTTTTTTTTATCTTAATTTATTTGATATGAATAGAATTTAGAATTTCAATTAAATTTAAAATACTTTATAGATATTTTTGTTAATTATTGTGATTTATGGTACTTTCTATATAATTTTTAAATAATATATGTTACTCTCGTTGTCCTAATTTTTATGTCATAGATAAAATTTTGAGAATTGTTATGTTACTCCCTTTGTCCCAATTTATATGACACTGGTAACATTTTGAGAATCAACTGAAATTTTTAATTTTTAATTTTTAATTAATGTGATTTATATTACTTTTACGTGATTTTTAAACAATATGCATTACTTATCTATCCCTATTTATTTGGCACTGATTCGAGGATCAATCCAATTTTTTATATGCCTTTTAAATATTTAAAGTTGTTAATTATTGTGATTTATAGTATTTTTACATAATTTTCAAATAATATATATTACTCCTTTTGTCCCAATTTATGTAACACTGATAGAATTTCAAGATTCACTCAAATTTTTTTATATGTTTTGATTATTACAAGTTGTTAATTATTGAGATTTATAATACCTTTTATATAATTTTCAAATATTATATGTTACTTCTTTTGCGCTATTTTATGTGCACCGATAGATTAATTTCAAAGCGTCAATCTTTTTTTATATATATATTTTTAAAAATATTTTAAATTGTCAATTATCATGATCTATTATATTTTTTTACGCAATTTTTAAATGTCAAAGAAGACATGTTTTGAAATGCCCTCTTATAAGATTAGTAATATAAGCACACGGACACACATGCAAATTATGTAAAGGCGATTGCCAATTAACAATGGTATGGTGATGACCCTAATAATTATTTCTAAAACATCATTATGAATAACAATGTAATTATACTTTAATAATCAAGATTATATATCTAATTAAGATGGTTTAGATAAATAAATTTTAATATAATTCTCTCAAGACTTTTTGAGAGTGATGGTCAAAGTATTGGTGAAATATTTTCAAAATATAATTGATTTGGGGCCTAAATCAAGACAAACATTATGTGTGTTGATGATGTAGGGACACAATACTATGTACTGAAAATTGAAATGAATTAGTAGTGCTTTGCATACCCTAGTAATTTCCAATGGGGCACAAACTTTTGGAGAGAAACAAAACGAAGAACGGTCCTTAGTAGATGATGAGCAGCTTTCTGCTTTTACAATCTTTATCACTCCCTTCGTTTTAAAAAAAATAGTATAATTTAATATGGCCATAAAGTTTAAGAAAAAAACCCTTTCAATCTCTTGATTCTAAATTAAAATTATGTCAAATATATTAAAATATTTTGATAAGCGTGTATCCTTAAACATGTCACGTGTAAAGTTGAAATTGAAGTGTTGTCAGAAAAAAAAAATTTATTTTTGTTGTAATATACTTAAAAAGAAAATAGGTCCTTTTTTTTATTCGGAGCAGTGGCGGAGCCAGAATTTTATTGAGTGTCATATGCGCGCGGTGCAAATTTGAAATAGTCGGACTATAATAGAGTATTAATTGTTTTTTCATTTCCTTCTCTTTCTTATTCTTCCTATTTTAAGATTTGATTCAATCATATCAAGTTATTCCCAAACATATTCCCATTCCCCACACCTTACACCCATTATAAAATAATAATAAATAAATAAATAAATAACAGGTCTGATTTCACACTTTTGCTTTCATTTCTGTTTCTTTGTAATTTACCTTTCCATGCATGCATGATAACCAAAGAAAATACATTGTGGTCCTCAACTTGGTCATGTCCACCTTTGACTAGCAATCACTACATTATGTGAATAGGGTTTTGAGATTCTTGAGAATTGAGAAAATATGACTCCATTTATATCTTTTAGAGGATATAAAATTGACAATTGTACGGTTTTGGTCCTCAAACTTCAAAATTGGAGGCCTACCATACTTATTTTTCGACAATTTCTTAAATTTGTCAGCAATTTTATTTAGATACTCAAAAACGGTTAGTTATTTCAATTGAGGATAATGTATATGATTCAACGAGATCTCACATTTTATGTTTCTAACTTTACTACATAATAGAACTTCAAGACACATTCTCTCAATTTTTTTCGAAATTTATATTGCAATTGTCTAATATGAACATTTTATCATGTTTTCAAGTGCTCTATTAGAATAACTCATCGTAGTTCAAGTGTCTAAATAAAATTTATTCGTAAGTGTAAGGGGTTATGGTTGTATCAAGCCAATATATTTCTTTGTGTATTATTCTTTCCTATGTTATTTTCAAATAACGTGGAGTTACTTTTCAGCCTTAATTTATTGCAATCTACTACAATAATAATATTTTTTTCTGTCCCAATTTATGTGAGATTTTTAAATTTTGTGAATTATATAAACAATTTTTTTGACCATTTTTTGTACATTCCTATAGTTTTTCAAAAGACTTTATATAAAAAGGTAATTTATTTGAGTTGGACAAAGGATAATTTTAATAGAAAAAAAAATAGTGTCCTTTGATAGCCTTGTTAAGCCAAGGGGCTTGATTGAACAAAATATTTCAAGAGGGAACTTACATTAAAATTAGAAAACATGATGTATTGCATTTGCATTTCTATCTTCTCATTATTATGTGTCTGACCAACTTGAATCAACGTAGTCAATGTTGTTTGATTTCAACGACCCCGCAAGAATTATTGCAACTTGGAAAAAAGTTTTATGGAATTTGTAGTTGAATCTAATGATGTTAACTTCTAAAAAAATGCTTTATATTTGGTCAAAATATATGACTTTTAAATCTCCAAATTTTGTTTATAATAAAAACCGGCATTTAAATGTTTTTTTCGTCAAAATTTTCAAGATTCCATGAAATATAATTTGAACATTAGACCAACTTCACTTAAATATCAAAAGAGAAAACAGCGCGCATTACTAAAGATAAGCCATTTTTTTAAGGATAAATTTCTTTTTTAATATACGTTTTCGTCATTTGAGAAAATAATATTTGGACTTGGTTTTTCGTACTCTTCCAATAGAAGTCTATACCACTAAATGCTAACAACAAAAATGTTTGTATGACAAGACATAACTTACTCGAAATTTTGTAATTATTTGATGATTGTTGTGATTTTGTTCATAATCCTTCTCATTGTTTTACATGCATATATCATTTTCTTAGATATCTGAAAATCCAAATTTCTATACCTTATATTTATCCTTTTCTTATGCATAAGTAGGGACAAATTTTTTATACCTTATATTTAGCCCCACTTCAACAGAAAAGGAAGAAAAAAATTATCCAGGGTCTATATTTGTTTTCTGCATGCAAATTCTATATTTGTTGGGCTCGAAAGAATCAGGGTCTCATGCAGAAGCTTACAATTGCAAATTGTATTGGTAATAAATTAGATAACATATAAAACTATACTTAAAAACATAATATTATTATATAGTTTGACCAATTGGCATACATATTTAAAAACTAGTATAAAAGAAACATAAACTCTTAAATGTCTATATTAGGGATGTTATTGTCTTTTTTATGTGAGGATATGAGAAGATGGATATTTAATTTATAGAGTTCTAAACTTTTCCTCTAAGAAAAAAACAACTAAATATGAAAAATTATATTTTTTCCTTTCAGGAAAAGTATTTCAGGGAAAAATAAAACTCGAATATAGTAAGAAAATCAGAGTAAACCCTAATAGTATTAACTAGAATTAGTAAGTAACACTCTTATTTATAATAGTGCATATAAATCCTACTTTAACTAGAAATATGCATTTGTCAATATTATGTTTTAGTAAAGTCTTATTAAGATATAAACTATATCAAATATCAAATCCTAAACCATTTTACTTTCTAATTGAAATTTTGAATTGGTCTATAGCATTTATATTTTATGATGATTAATTAAACTAGAAGAAAAGGAAAAAAGAGAGAGTATAATTTAGAGATTATAAATGATAAAGTTATTATATATGTTTTAGCTAAGATTTATAATGTGGGGTAAAAATGTCTCATTAACCTTACGTTATAAATTAACTTTAATGCTTTTTTGAATTATTGGCAGGGAGCATATATAGACCTAATCATTTGATAACTTGTAAAAATTACACATTCAAATCTATAAAGGGAAATTTTGAGTCTTTGATCAAACTAACCCATAAAGAGATACTTTTCTTGTAAGAAGAGGAACCTAAATTCAATGATCATTCTCCTTTAAACTTTTACATTTAATGTTCCAATGATTTGTGGTACCCTCTTTTCTTTTCTTTTGTTAATAAAAAAAAATAAAATGAAAACCACATTTCTTGAATATCTAAAAAGAATAGATCAAAAAAAACTCAAAGGTGAAGTTCACAGTCCATTGGTAAGAGGATATTGTGTTGACTGACAAATTTGACTCGCTTTGGCTAGAGACACTCTTTTTGTCCATTTATCATTTATTTGGAGAGATGTGAGTTATTTTTCTAATTAATAAAGATATGAGTTGTCCATAATCTATAATTGGTTTTGCCTTTTTATTTATGATGATGTTACGTTCATTTTGGATTTCAGAATTACTTAGCGAACTACTTTTTCTTTAATTCTTGAATTTTGAGATTTTAATTACAATTTGATCTTTAATTTTTGACTTTGCTAATCAAGTCAAGATTCTGGATTATCAATATTCATATTTGTAACAACCCAGAAAACTAGTAAGACCAAGCTAGAGCCTAATGGAAACTAGTAGGTGAGACTAGAGCCGTACGTGTGAGCTTCTGAGTTTTATGTTTGGTTGTAGGTTGTATATTGACTTTCCGAGCTTACGTTGAGGTGTCTAGGGGTTAAACATCAAGGTACGACCGCCAAAGACCAACCAAGTATCCTTGGGGAGGACCCTAAAGTCTAACCCCCAAGGCTGCCTAAGTTCACAAAAAGCTGTCAAAAAGGTGACCTACGGATGGCCATCTACTGCTAGTAGATTGAGTGACGCCCCGTAGGTCATGGGGCGTGGTTCAAGGCCTCGTTGAGGAGATGCAGGTCAAAACCATGGACGTGAAGCACGCCCAGTAGATCAATTGATGGACCGTAGGTCCATGGGGCGTGGATTGCACCTGTAATCTGCCCAAAGTCGGCCAATAGGAGGGTTAGTTTAGGTAATTCGTTTTTAGTTGTCTTTAAGTAGGGGTTGCTTAATATGGGTTTATTTCATATATATATAAATTATTTTTAAGGTATTAAACACCTCATTAAAATCATTATAACCCAAGATCCCAAATCAAAACCCTGCTACTCTTCTCTCAAAGAATCTTCTCTCTAGAACCTCCATTGAAGAACAAAGAAAGAGATCAAGTAAGGCTTGAAGGAAGAAGCTTTTCAATAAGAATTTTGAAGGATTCTACACCTAAGGTATGGGAGTTCTTCATCCTTGGGAAGCTATCATTCAAGGAGCCCTTTCAAAAGCTTTTAACTCCATTTTAGAAAACTCAATTAGCTAGGGTTTCAACTCAACTCCATGGATTCCTTTTAAAGTTGCTTTTAAAGGTTGAATGATGTTTTTTTTTTTTATGAATGAATGGTTGATTTTATATGGCTTTCACTCGAAATCCTTCAAGAATCCATGAGACCCCCAACCCTAGCTATGGTTCTTCTTTACATTATGTGATGGTTTTGCAAGTTGGTCCAATTGATTGAATGTGAGTTAATTATGATGTAATTGCATGATCTAAGTATGATTTTACATGTATACTTGATTAACCTAAGATGTCTAAGGTGAATTGATATAGTCTAGGGTTGTGTCATGAATGAGACAACTTGAGGGTTAAAGTTGATCCTCCAAGAATGATGAATTTCTTCATGTAATACCTTAGATTAGATCACCTAGACTCGAATTGGTTTAAGGTAATACTTCTAAACCTGAATTGACTTGATCATAATATTATATGCATGTTTATGAATACTTGAAGTATAAAGTTTCAATCATGATGTGATTAAGGTATTGATGAGTTGTTGGATCATGGTATTCCCTTATCTAATGTGCTATTGCTATATGTTTGGGATGAGTTGGTCCATAGCCCTTGAAGGGTAAATTGTGAAGGCTTGTTCATGATTGATGAAAATTGTATGTGAACTTATAATTCACTTGAAAGGTAAAGATCCTATGAATATTGTGTATATTGATGTATTGTTGAAAGAATATTCTCCCTTTACCCTATACATGCTCATGTATAACTTGCCTAGGATGATGATGATGGTATTGTGTTTATTGAAATGCTAATTCTTATGAAAACACTATGAATGATAATATGAAAGGTGTACTCACATGTTGATGATTCTAAAGTGAAAGGACATTCTCACCTATTGAATCTTTGAGTTATTATGATGAATGATGGTTTGAGTGCCTAGTGCATTCTCTATTGAACATGAACCAAAGTAAAGGCTTAATGAATTTTAGAGGGAAATAGGCTTAACACCAAGAGGATATGAACAATGAGATAGGAAGCTTCTACGTTTAGCAAGTCCGGCTTCCCAACATAGGTTGTCTCATAAGATGGAAACATTTTATACGCTAAAAGTCTGGGTTTCTAGTAGCAATATCCTTATCCTATAACTATGTGCCCACATAGGTCTTTAGCTAGTGGATCCACCTAAAAGCTATCACGATAGTTCTACCTTAGGCAAGTAGGACACCCTCTTTTTGGTGTGGGGGTAGAACACCGGATTCCATGTAGCTCACATGGTCTATGTTGGTTAATGTTATTTTCCCTATATAATGAAGATAATGAATGAGACATGAACTACACTATGACTTCTTGGTGAGTTTACTTAGTAGGAGTGGGGTATGGGACTTCACTTCTACATTGCACAAGTAGACTTAGTAGGAGGATATGGGATGGTTCCTTTGTGTTAATGATGAGATTTTGAATGCATGCATCTGTATTGAATGAATTGTTGTTATGAATGACTTTCCTTATAATTCAACTAATGTACATGACTATTTCCTTATTTGTGACTATTCATTATAATGAGGTCTAGAGATGAAACGCATGACTAAAGTAGCTTTAAGGGAGTACTTAGTGGGGTTGGTATTATGGGATGCCAACCACACATTGCACAAGTGCTTCTTAGGGGTTACTAAGGTAATGGCTTTACTATGAAATGAGTATGAATGTGATCTTGGCTTGAGTTGTACATTATAAATACATGTTAGTTACCATGCATTGCACAAGTGCTTCTTTGGGGTTGCCTATGTGCTACTTAACGGTGAGGTGATCTTGGTATTTGACTTTGTATTACTTTATGATTGGAGGCTATGTATTGTGAAGTTTGGGATTTGTATTATGTTGATGTTAGAGACTATGCTTGTTATTATTATAATATCTCTCATGTTATGATGAAATGTGCGTGAGTTGCCTTCTGGGTTGCATTCTCCAACTATTCCAAAGATGATGTTCAAAAATGGCATATAGCATGATTTCAAATGAAATGTCCCTTTTTATGCATGTTTTAATGGTTTTGTGCATGACTAGTACTTTTTTGCGAACCCCGTCTTTCTACATTTTCTATAAATGTAGGCTTTAGAGATATTAGATTCCATCCTCATGGCTAGGTTCATAGAAGATCAAGAAGAAGAAGAATATTGGTCAGTCCTCATTGTATTCAAGGGCTCAACCACATGTCCTTTGTTGTCTTTCTTTATGTTTAGACTTTGGTTGTAAGGGCTATATCCCTAAGATTATTTCAAGAGTTTTATTCCAAGTATAATAGATGGTTTGAGACATAGTGTCATAGATTTTCTTTCATTTTATAAAAGACTTCTATTGTAAGGAAAAGTTTTAAATTTCTCACTATTTTCATATGCTTTAATGTTCATGTATGCTATGAAACTTGTATTCGACCCCTTCGGGGTCAATTTCGCCGTGTTACTACTAGGGGTTAACCTCGAGTTGTGACAAACGTGGTATTAGAGCATAAGGTTTTTGGGATGGGTTTTTTACGGTGTCTCAAACCACATCTAGTAGTGTCTTGTTTATAAATGTGAAGCACGACACATTTTATGAATAGGAGGCTATCAGATGTTAGGAAAAACTTCACTTTTTCATTCTTTGAGTCGTGCGATAGAGTTTAACCATGTAGGGTCTTTCTTATAATCTTTAGCAGGTGATCTACAGGATATGACTACTCAAGGAGCTTGCACCGGTAGGTTTGAAGAAGACTATGATGATCAAGGAGCTTCTCCTCGAGATCCTCAAGTTCCTATTGACTTAATGTCAAATGAAAGGATTAGGTGTGGCTTTCATTAGTTGACTCAAGTCGGGATAAAGATTCTGGATTTCTATGGGTCAAATATGGAGGAAGATTCTCTAGAGTTTATAGAGAAGGTCTCTAGGGTGTTGAACTTTATAGGAGTAACACCGGTAAAAAAGGTGGAATTGGCCGTTTACCAATTGAAGGATGTTGCTCTAATGTGGTTTAGTCAATAGAAAGAAGCGATGCCGGTAGAAGCGGGGCCCATGGAATGGTGTTGCCATTTAGAGGTGAGAGAGGCTAAGATACTTGAATTTGTTAACCTTTGTCAAGGTAGGTTGGAGTGTTGAAGAATATGCTAGGGTGTTCACTAGGTAGTCAAGATATGCTCCATCTATAGAGGCCAACCCTAAGATGAAGATAAGTAAGTTTGTGTTAGGTTTATCCGACTTGATAAAAGGGGAATGTAGCATGGTTATGCTTGAGAATGATATGGATATGGATCTTCTTGTGATTCGTGCTCAACAGTTTGAAAAGGAGAAACATGAAGAGAGGCATAGAGGAACAAATAGGCATAGGCTTGAAGTTGATGACTCATCCCAAGAAGGTTCTGATGGTCAAAGCTTTTCCAATATCCCCCCCCCCCCCCAAGTTTAACCAAAATAAGGTGTCTACCCCAAAATCTCAAGGAGTGAGTGGTAGTGGGTCTTATGTGACTAGGCCTACTTGTGCTAGGTGTGGAAAGAAACATGATGTTAAGTGTCTAGCCAACACAAAGGATTGCTATGGTTGTGGTGTGAGTGACCACAAAATAAGAGGTTGTCCGGTGCTTTTGGCTAGAGGAAAAGAGATGAAGAAAATTAGGACTGATGCTCTTCAAGCTAGAGATAAACAAGAGTGTCCTCCTAAGGTGGCTACCTGTATGTGTTTTATGCTTACCTCTATTCCGATAATACTTGTCTTTTGTGAATTGATTAATTGTATATGATGAACTTTTTGTTGTCCTTAGTACTCATGGGTTTAACTATGGCCATATGTGGTTGTTGGTATAACCCATCTTAGCCCTAATGAGTTCTAGGATGTGTTGGATTTTTGGTGGAATAGTGGTGCTTAAGTGGTGCCTAGAGTTGTTAAGTGAGTAGATTCCTTTAAAAGAGGATAGAAGTGAAATCCTTCATGGTTTAGAATTATATTGTGTGATGAGTGTGAAGATTTAGTTATGACTTGCTCTGACCTTAGAATTGAAGGAAGTGATGTTGTAAAGAGTTTGTATAGGCTTACCCTAAGTGAGGGATAATGTGCTTAGATAAGGTTATTGAGTGTGGTTGATGGTCATGAGTTAGGCTTGCTTGATAATCTCGCCTTAAAAGGTGTAGTGAGTTAAGAAGTTTAGTTTTTGTTTGGTAGGCTCATATGAGACTTTGAGTGGTGTTGGTAAGGTTGCTTGTGAGCAAGAGTCCTTAGATGAGAACCTCTCCAATCTAAAAGTACCAATTGGGATCTTAGGCCGGCAAGCCAAGAAGTAGAAGAATAAGAAAATGCTTTCATAAAAATGTTGAGCATTGGTATTTTAGAAAGGGTTTTAGTTGAAGGTGCTTACTTGGGAGGCCAAGGGCCAATGAGATTTCCCAATATCTTTATGTTCCCTTCTATTCCTTCTCTATCATAAGGTGATAAGTTCTCCTTGCCTTATTCCATGATTTTGGAGTCATGGATGTTAAATGTGTCCTATGATTCCCTAGTCCCTTAGAGCTACTCTTCTTAACCTTTATAGGGTTTTTGGATGCATGGCTACTAGACCTCTATTGGTTCTAGGGCCCGGTAGGGTTATAATGAGACTTGGTAATACTTGAGTTGGTTCGAAAAGAGTAGTGCTTGAGGTTTTAGAAAAAATGGGCTTACTCCTAAAGGGGGAGATCATGTGCTTGAGTAGCAACATTGATTGACAGTCCCGATATCCTCATTCTTTTCTTCTATTCCTATTCTAGCTTGAGACCAAGAGTTCCTTGTTGGACTTGTTTTAGGTATTGGAGTCATGAGTGTTTTGGAAATTCCCATGATCTCCTTATGTTAAACATGTGTTTGAAGGATTCTTACTTTGTACAAAATGGATTTTTCATGATTTACATGTTCCTTATGAATTTGTGCATTCTAGCTTGGTGATGGCATATTTGACTTCATGAGATGATATGATGAAATGACACTTGGGCTCCATGTTGATTGTGTTGAGTTTGCTTTTAATGAGAAAATGAAATTCTTCTTATGACTATGTGATTAATTATGTTTAGAAACGATGGTATAGGCTCACTCCTAAGGGGGAGATGGTTTGCCTAGCTAATATTGTTGTTATGTGCTTATATGTTGCCATGACTTCTTTATAAAATGCATGTTCATGAAAACTTGTGTTTTGAAAGAAAATGAGTTTATGTGAATTGTTTTCCTCATGTTGTGTTGCTTTGAGTAAGAGTGGCCTACTGTACTTTATGAGAAGAAAAAATGGTCATGTTTTAGTGAGGAGATGGTAGTTCCTCCTTGAACAGGACAAGTTATGAGAATCTTATGCATAAAAAGATTGTTTAAATATAGTTCATACTTCCTTGTGTTGCATTGAATGTGTTGAGTTGGAGTTGATGTTTCCTTCTTTGAGTAAGTGCATATTGTGAATAGTGTATTTTGAGTTGTGCATTATTGTGATTACATGCATGATTGGGCTGCTAGTCTTGAGTCTTTAATTCCATAAAGTATTTCAAGTGTCATTCGAGAACGAATGTTCCTAAGGGGCAGATAATGTAACAACCCGGAAAACTAGTAAGACCAAGCTAGAGTCTAATGGAAACTAGTACGGGAGATTAGAGTCGTACGTGTGAGCTTTTGAGTGTTATGTTTGGTTTTAGGTAGTATATTGACTTCCCGAGATTAGGTTGAGGTGTCTAGGGGTTAAAAATCAAGGTAAGGACCCCAAAGACCAAACAAGGGTCCTTGGGGAGGGCCCTAAAGTCTAACCCCCAAGCTTCCCTAAGTTCACAAAATGTTGTCAAATAGGTGACCTATGAATGGCCATCTACGGCCAGTAGATTGAGTGACGCCCCATAGGTCATGGGGCGTGGTTCAAGTACTGGTTGAGGAGCTGCAGGTCAAAATCACGGACCTTCAGCACGCCCAGTAGATCAATTGACGAACCAGAGGTCCATGGGGCATGGATTCCACCTGCAATTTGCCCAAAGTCGGCCAATAGGTGGGTTAGTTTAGGTAATTCGTTTTTAGTTTACATTAAGTAGGGGTTTCTTAATATGGATTTATTTCATATATATAAAGTATTTTAAGGTATTAAACACCTCATTAAAATCATTATAACCCAAGACCCCAAATCTAAACCCAACTACTTTTCTCTCCAAGAATATTCTCTCTAGAACCTCTATTGAATAACAAAGAAAGAGATCAAGTAAACCTTGAAGATAGAAAATTTTTAATACAAATTTGGAAGGATTCTACACCTAAGGTATGGGAGTTCTTCATCCTTGGGAAGCTATCACCCAAGGAGCCCTTTTAAAAAGTTTTTAACTCCATTCTAGAAATCTCAATTAGCTAGGGTTTCTACTCAATTCCATGGATTCCTTTTAAAGTTGCTTTTAAAGGTTGAATGATGTTTGTTTATGAATGAATGGTTGATTTTATATTGCTTTAACTCGAAATCCTTCAAGAATCCATGAGACTCCCAACCCTAGCTATGGTTCTTCTTTACATTATATGATGGTTTTGCAAGTTGGTCCAATTGATTGAATGTGAGTTAATTATGATGTAATTGCATGATCTAAGTGTGATTTTACATGTATAATTGATTAACCTAAGATTTCTAAGGTGAATTGATATAGTCTAGGGTTTTGTCAAGGAAGAGACAAATTGAGGGTTAAAGGTGATCCTCCAAGAATGATGAATTTCTTCATGTAATACCTTAAGATTAGATCACCTAGACTCGAATTGGTTTAGGGTAATGCTTCTAAACATGAATTTACTTGATCATGATATTATATGAATGTTTATGAATACTTGAAGTATAAAGTTTCAATCATGATGTGATTAAGGTATTGATGAGTTATTGGATCATGGTATTCCCTTATCTAATATGCAGTTGCTATATGTTTGGGATGAGTTGGTTCATAGCCCTTGAAGGGTAAATTGTGAAGGTTTGTTCATGATTGATGAAAATTGTATGTGAACTTATGATTCACTTGTAAGATAAAGATCCTATGACTATTGTGTATATTGAGGTATTGTTAAAAGGTTGTTCTCCCCTTACCCTTTACACATGTTCATGTATAACTTGCCTAGGATGATGATGATGTTATTGTGTTGATTGAAAGGCTAATTCTCATAAAAACACTATGAATGATAATATGAAAGGTTTACTCACTTGTTGATGATTCTAAAGTGAAAGGCCATTCTCACCTAATGAATCTTTGAGTATTATGAACAATGAGATAGGAAGCTTCTATATTTAGCAAGTCCGGCTTCCCCACATAGGTTGTCTCATTAGATGGAAACCTTTTATGCTAGAAGTCCGGGTTTCTAGTAGCAATCTCCTCATCCCATAACTATGTGCCCACATAGCTCTTTAGCTAGTGGATCCACCTAAAAGCTATCAAGTTAGTCTATCTTAGGTAAGTAGGACACCCTCTTTTTGGTGTGGGGGTAGAACACCGGATTCCATGTAGCTCACATGGTCTATGTCGGTTAATGCTATTTTCCCTATATAATGAAGATAATGAATGAGACATGAACTACACTATGACTTGTTGGTGAGTTTACTGAGTAGGAGTGGGGGTGTGGGACTTCACTTCTACATTGCACAAATAGACTTAGTAGAAGGTTATGAGATGGTTCCTTTATGTTAATGATGAAATTTAAATGCATGCATGTGTATTGAATGGATAGTTGTTATGAATGACTTCCTTATAATTCAAGTAATGTACATGATTATTTCCTTATTTGTGAATATTGATTATAATAAGGTCTAAAGATGAAATGCATGACTAAAGTAGCTTCAAGGGAGTACTTAGTGGAGTTGGTATTATGGAATGCCAATCACACATTGCACAAGTGTTCCTTAGGGATTACTAAGGTAATACCTTTACTATGAAATGAGTATGAATGTGATTTGGCTTGTGTTGCACGTTGTAAATGCATGTTAGTTACCGTACATTGCACAAATGTTTCTTTGGAGTTGCCTATGTGATGACTACTTAATGGTGAGGTTATCTTGGTATTTGACTTTGTATTACTTTAAGATTGGAGGCTGTGTATTGTGAAGATTGGGATTTGTATTATGTTGATGTTGGAGACTGTGCTTGTTATTATAATGATACCTCTCATGTTATGATGAAATGTATATAAGTTGACTTATGGGTTGCATTCTCTAACTATTTCAAAGAAGATGTTCAAAAAGGGCATATAGCATGATTTCAAATGATATGTCCCTTTTTATGCATGTTTTAATGGTTTTGTGCATGGCTTCCATACTTAGTATTTTTTGTGCTAACCCCATCTTTCTACATTTTCTTAAGTGTAAGCTTTGGAGATATTGGATTCCATCCTCGTGGCAAGGTTCATAGGAGATCAAGAAGAAGTATATTGGTGAGTCCTCATAGTATTCGAGGGCTCAACCACATCTTCTTTATTGTCTTTCTTTATGTTTAAACTTTGGTTATAAGGGCTATGTCCCTTAGATTGTATTTCAAGAGTTTTATTCCAAGTATAATAGATGGTTTGGGACATAGTGTCATAGATTCTCTTTCATTTTATAAAAGTCTTCTATTGTGAAGAAAACTTTTAAATTCCGCACTATTTTCCTATGCTTTAATGTTCATGTATGCTATGAAGCTTGTATGCGACCCCTTCGGGGTCAATTACGTCGTGTTACTTCTAGGGGGTAACCCCAGGTCGTGACAA
Organism: Solanum bulbocastanum; assembly: GCA_037074985.1. Lineage (NCBI taxonomy): Eukaryota > Viridiplantae > Streptophyta > Magnoliopsida > Solanales > Solanaceae > Solanum > Solanum bulbocastanum. The sequence continues at coordinate 8,907,470 of CM073603.1, read as the reverse complement.
TATTGTAAGTGCATGATTCCTTTTCACCAAATTATTATGAATTATGATAAAAGTAATTATGAGTGGATAAATCCACAACAAGGCCGGATTGTGGGAACTATGAGGAATTAACGATGTATACCTAATAAGTAATAATTGTTGAATAATGTACAGGGGTGTATTATTTTACTCTTTGCTTTGATTGTTTTTTTAATGTTGACAATGGTTACAACTCGCCTTATTCCTACTTGTTTTACCAAGGGGGTAACAAATGGGAAAAGGGATTATACAACAACTAAGGCTATTAATCCTCATCTAATTGCTTGAACTTACCCAGTGATAACTAATTTGGGATCCAAGGTAAGGGTTATTAGAGAATACATATGTAGACTAACCATGTTGCATGGTGAAATTCATATTCTTTGGCAACTATCAACTTAGGTGATAAATAACTTAGCGGTCTGGCATGAAACAGACTAGAAAAGGTTAGAAATATCAAGGCCTACCAAGTTAAAGATTCATGGGGAACATAAAACCCTAGTTTCTTCTTTTATTTATTTAATACAAACTAATCTTCTCATTATTATTTGCTACTTGCGATTGTTACAAACAATTGTTTTCTACACGAAACTCCCCCTTTTACGGAAATAATATGACTAAGAACATGAATAATCACAATTGAACTAAGTTGGAACCTTATTCCTCGTGGGATCAACCCTAACCTTAGATTTTTTATTCAGAAAACGAACGTTTTACATTATTTTAGGGGATGTAATTTGGGCATATTCAAATTTTGGCATCATTGTCGGAGAATAAGGCTTTCAGATAAGATTAATTGTGTTATTTGACAATTAGTCATTATTTCCTGATTTACATTTTTTTATATAGGTTATGTTCTAGTGCATGCCCAACCACGCAGTCAAGGCAGACCCCTGATTCTATTTGATCCCGAAATTCAAACAACACTAAGGAGAATGAACATCAATGGTCATCCTTAGGTGGAAGAAGAAGTCGTAGAACAGCTCAGAGTGGAAGAAGAGAATGTCCGCAAATATACTCCAAATAATTAGCTTATAATGGGAGTCCAACATCGATCCAGACAGAAAACAGAGTTTGACATTTGGAACAATCATGGAGTAAAGCATAATGGTATTGGAACTACTGGTATCATTGTGTTTCCACTACTACCTCCCGGAGAAAAGTTTGATATCACTAGAAGCATGATACAAATGTTTAACATAAGAGGATTGTTCGCAGGCAAGCAAAATAAAGATCCCTCACTCATTCGAACAATCTTGTGAGTGTATTCCAGAGTAGTGTGGGTAGACCATACTTGGAATCGGACAACATTGAATTGCGCTTGTTCCTATTATCACTGACAGACACACAAGTCTTTGGCTAGATGAGTTCTCATATAACTCAATCACTACATGGAGAGATTAACATAAAGATTTTCTAGAAAAATACTTTCCCCCATCTAAGAAGTTAAAACTGAAGGATGAAATCAATAACTTCAAGCAACTCCATAGAGGGAGGCATTATGTCATACATGGGAAAGGTTCACCAAAAATATAATAAGAGTACCAAACAATAGTATTCCAGATGATTCACTCCTAGAAATCTTTTATATAGCATTAGATGACAATGGTAAAGCAGTGGTGGACACTATTACTAGAGGAGCATTCATGACAAACACTTTTAAAGAAGCAACAGATTAACTTGATCCAGTAGCAAAAATAAATAGAGCTTTGAATATAAGAGATACAGAAACCATGAGAGACACTTTTTGTCATGACCTAGACCATCGTGATCGGCACCTACACTAAGCCTCCGGTGAAAAAACCACTACTACAACTCAAACTAAGCATCTAAACAGAAACTAAAGCATTTAAGAATACGAAAACAGGAATAATATCTAAAACTAAAGTTCCCATGAACTTCTAAAAGATCTAACAACTAACATTGCGAAAATTACACCTAGAACCTGAAAGTCAATGTACCAAAACTCTAACAAGATTCATAAGGCTAAACAAGAAAATCATCTAAAGAACTAGTCTAAGTCTGAATAAGATGGACTAAACAAAAAGAGAACTCAAGGCAGCCCGGAAGAACTGGCTCACCCTTGCATTCGAATTGGCGATCACTGATCTTCTAAGGGAGGTCTGTCAATAGCCACCAGTACTCAACAAAAATAAGAGCAAGTGCAGTATCAGTATACAACCACCTTGTACTGGTAGGATCATGCGGCTATCATACTAAGTGCAACATAAGTAAGTTAATACAACAATATAATCACATGCATATATCGAACATACTCTATTATCAACATTTACTAACAACAAACAAATTCATATTTATATCAAATCATTGGTCCTCTCATAGAATCCAAACCCAAACAGTTAGCATACCGGAACCTGGCAACCGATCCATTCAACACACCACAATCATAATAACAAGTATATCCTTAAGATCATACATTTAAGTCATGATTTCATGGCAATCATCAGTCATCTATCTCATTTAAAATAAGTGTGATCAATAATGCAACATTCATATATATACATGTATCATAATGAAGTAAGAACAAACATACATCACACAATCATAGGATCACAACCATCACCTACCTCGAAACAACTTGAAACCCTAAGAAACTTGATCCTTCCCTTTTCGAATTTGTTCCGCTTATTCTTGGTCTACTAACAATCATAATAACAAGAGAATCAATAAACAATCACTAATTACCAAAATTACTAATAATTCTATGAAACTTAGATCAAAACCATGATCTAAAGTATCTAATTTAGAACTATTTCCACCATAGAATCTAAATCAAAACCCTCCCCCATCGATAATTACCCATTTCATTTATTTTCTATAGATCGAAAAACAGATTTGGAGAGTAAAAGCTTACCTTTAGCCTCAAGAATGGTGAAAAACTCTCAAGAGTCGCCTGGGGTTCGTTCCTTAGCTCAAAAAATCAAAAAGTGCAGAATAAATTCATTTTGGGGTTTATTTATGAATTTAAATCGCGTCTAGCCCACCACAACGGCCCTCACCCCGCTACAGAGCCCCGCTAGAGCGACCAAAACCACCACCAAAGCGGCTTGCACGAAACAATGAGCTATTTTAATAATTCCAAGATCCCCATTTCACAACACACCTTTAACCAACAATACTTAGAAAATATCGTTCACGCTAAGATCGATTCAAGGAGTTCTACTCACCCGAATTCAATTTTGTAAAGTCGTACGAATTTTTTAATGACTTATCTAACCACTCCTATAATCAAAATCATAATTAGATCACCCAATTGCTACCAGATTTCCCCACACCTCAATGACTCCAATTTCGTCTAAATTTGGACTAGGTTGGGAAATTCCAAGTTACTACGAAAAGGTTTTCCAACCCAAATTTTTTCTCCGTTGGCTCTTTTATAACGACGGAACCCAGTCGTTACACTTTTGCTACAGGAAAGCCTCATATATAATGAGAAAGAATAAGGAATTAAACCAGGAATTATCTTAAATGAGAATAGATATTAAACTTCTTTTGAAAAAAACCCAGAGAGAATGAGTCATATAGAGCGAATGCAATAGGTTACAAAGGTAGAGCACAAACACATGATGATTAATTATAGGTATATGATGAGGTGCATATTATGTGAATGATCAGACGGGGGATTTTCATACCAATGCCCAAGCTTTCAATAAGGATAATTGGCGCCAAGATCAAATAAATCAAGGTTGGAACTACAACTGAGACAACTACAATCGATACATAAGATATAAATATAATAACAACTACAATAGAGACAACATCCACAATAGGGGCAAGTACTAAAATTGGGATAATAACTTTGATCAGGACAACAATTTCAATAGGAATGGGTATAATGAGTGAAATCGGGGCTAAGAGAAGAAGTGGTGCAGATATTCGACTAGTTAATTGCGATGGGGGATCAAGATTTGCTAGGTTTAAAGATATGATTATCAAAGTTCTCAAGTAAGTAGAAGCTTCTAATGACAATGTTAAAGATATGTAACATGGCATCTCATCGATGAGTCAGAAGGTAGAGTCTCATACGACAACAATTAAACAGATTTTGCAGCAATTAGGTCAGATGTCCACTAATAATAAAATGCTATCAAAGATGTTTCATCCAATACTAAGCATTAGTGACCGTTCAATAGTAATATAACCCAACTAGTGAGTTGGGGTCGAGTCCCAAGGGAGCGGTTCATAATTGAGAATCAATAAAAAAGCATAAACATGCTCAAGTCAATCATAGCTAAAAATATTTACGAAGAAAAATATGATAAATTAAAGGTTGACACAAGTGTCAAATATCAAAATGGGATTTGTAGTCAACTAGCAAATAAAAATAACAAATAATATGGAAATACGAATATGAAGATGGGATTCTTGGGATGTGATAGGATTATGGGCTAAGGTAAACAACCAGGTAATTGCAATTAATAGTAAACCGCTGCAAATCAGTGAATAAGCTAGACTTTAGTGAGGGTAAAATTTCTCTCGAATAATTTACCCTGAATCAAATTGGTTTCTCTCGAACACCAATAAGCCGCAATGAAGCACAACCTTCGCTTTAGTCCATTCACTCTCTCAAGCTAAATGTGTAGAAAAGGTTTTAGGGTTCACTCTCTCGAGCTGAACCCATGACAACCCAATACCTAGAGACCATCGATTCAGTAATTTTGGTTTTACAACCTCTATCTCGAGCAAGCCAAAAATACGAAGTTAAGATTGTATTTTCAAATACAACCCATTAAATTCAACCACAATTACTAAACAAAATCACTTTTAAACAGAAAATAAACTGTCAATTAGCAATACCCATCAGTTAATTCAACACATAATCACACCTCAAGAATTGGGGTTTTAGCTAGACATAGTAAAAAGATAGAAATTGATAGCGTAATGTGTTTCCATCAACTGGGTACGATTAATATTGTCTTTACAAATGTCTAAGACGAAGAATCTTCAAACCCACTTCCAATTTCTTAGAAATGGAAATCTTCAAATCTTTAAAGCTAAAGAAAAAAATCTCTTAAAAAATAGTTCTAAGTTCTAAAGCTGAATAATAAACTTGATATTCTAAAATTGCATACTAAACTAAAAATTCAAACAAGTATTTATAGTTTTCAAAATATTGAGCTGCAAAGGACCAGTCGGGATCGCCGATCCACTCGGCGATCCTCCCTTTGGTCATTTGTATCGCCATTTTGCTTTTGCCTTCAGCATCCTTGAGGTTCTGTAACCTTGGGCGATAAGGCACTACATCGCGGAACTGTTCAGCGACTCGCTGTCTGCTCCTTTCTCACGTCGACTAGATTTTCTCCTTCAGGGCTTGGCACTCTGGAATATTAGGTGAGACCCTAGCCGTTCGGCGACTCACCTAATGGGTTAGGCGATCCTCAGGCCTTCTTTTCTTTGTTATTTCGGATGCCTTGTTACTTTTTGCTCACTAGTGTCCATGCTTTTTCCCTCAATCGAAATACCTGAAATTCAATAATTTACATTATTGAGACAAAATATGTATTTAAGGACACTAAATCTATTAAAATAAAGCCCTAAATGAGTCCAAATCATGGACTCATCATCCACAACCTTAAATGTCATGACTTGGATTCGAGAAAGGCTAGGAATTGGTTTAGCATGCTTGTCAAGAACCCAAAAGTTGACCATAGGGCCCTCCATGGAGTCCTAGACTAGTTGTGAAGGGGACCATGACCCGTTATGGAGCTCGTGACAAGAAGGCAGAACCTTCCCCAAGTAGGCTCTCTCCGACGGACCCCTAGACGGGTGGTGAAAAGGGAGACGGGTCATACAAGTGGTCGTCTAGTGGGTCAAGTCAGTAGGGTTTCTCATCTAGCCACTTGTAAAGGGCCACGGGTGTAACAACGGCCTGTGATGCCCCACACAGACCATGAAGTCTGTGAAGGGTTTTCATTAGACTTAGGTTTTATGGTCAACTTCAAATGATCATATCTTTTAGCACAAAATGAATTAGGTGGATCATAACCTATCAAATTAAAGATCTTTGAGTCATCTTTCTAACGCCACCAAATTAGCCTAATTCCAAGCTCGGAGTAAGAAGTTATGCTTAAAATAGTGAAGCCTTGTCGGGCAAAAATTCTTCACGACCCGTTTGATGGGCCGTGGTGGTGCATAACGAGAAATGAAGCCCTCCTTGATGCCAATTCAGCAGTTTTCAGTCAGGGACTTTTGGGTCTTTATCCCAATTGTTTTAACTTAATTCTATGTCGTTTTTCCTTCTACTCAAAGCCTTATATAATGATTTAAAACCCCCAAATCAATTGTCGAAGAAAGATCAAGTTCTTCCTCTCAAATATTTCTATCTCTAGAAGTTGAAGAAGAAAGCTAGGGTTTCAAGATCAAGCCTCTTAGTCCTCCATTTCTTCCAAGCGTTTGGCATCAAGGTATGATAGTTTTCATCTATGGAGCTCTTTCCTCCATGGAGTTCCTAAATTCTCCATTTTTCTCAACATAGAACTCTCCAATTGAAGTTAGAGTTTTCTTCCATGTCATGGGTTGCTTTCAATGTTGATTTATTTTATTGATTTATAAACTTTTATGCATGAATTGAAGTAATTGCACATTTTTTAAGTTGATTTCCCATGAATTGCATAACTCATGTTTTCTAAGCCATGTTGATATAATATGGGTCTTGAACTATGACAGATGAATTTATGAAAACATGCATGTCTTCTCTTTATGAAATATATGTAAATGAATTTAAAGATGCTTTGACTTTGAAAACATGATGAAACTTATGAATCATTGAAAGAATGCATGTTCATGAAAGTATGTTTATCACTAACGAAAGCTTATAGATGAGATTGTCTAAATGTTCTATGAAGCTTGACCACATGACATGAATGACAGTTAGATTTGCTCTCAATGCTTTTCTGGCTATTTTCTTAAATTAGGTCTTGATTAGTACGGTATCCGAATATGCCATCAATGATTTGAGACCACGATTTCAAAATTATCTCCATTAGTATTAGGGGCATCTCTAGCATGAAGTAAATTACTATAGGCCTTAAAATCAATTACAAAAAGATCATGGACGGTGAAAGATTTTCTCACGCATGGTCTAAGGAGCTATCCTAATATAACTTTAGCTTGGATTGATTACTTAATTTTCCCTTTCCATGGATCATTAGATAAGTTAAGATTAATAAATACTCCATGGGATTTATGCTTAGCACCGAGAGGATATTGAGATGGAAGCTCTCCCGAGTTGAGGTCCATTTCTAGTAGCAATCTCCTTATCCATTACCAATATGCCCCCTTAGAATGATTGTCTAGATAGACATTAGCTAGTGGATCCACTTTAGTTCAGATTCATTGTTCTACCTTGGAAAGTAAGACAACCTTTTTTGGCGTGGAGACACCGGAGTTCCATGTTATAGCTCGCATGGTCTCTATGTCGGTTAAAGCTACTTCCCATAATAATAATGAACTAAGGTTACTTCAAGAAGTATCTCACATATGTTCAAAGACGGTTTTACTTTTATTTATCATGATTTCGTTTTATGTTTCTTAACCCTATTATCTTATGTTTTAGATTAGTCTTTGCATATCATGAAAATGTCCTTTTTAGCATGATTTCATACTTTTACGCATGGCAATCATACTTAGTGCATTTTTGTACTAACTCACTCTTGCCTACATTTCCCCAAATATAAGGACCGACCTTACATATTCGTACTTCTGTATATTAGTAAGTCCTCATATTTCGAGGACCGAGCTTTGATGTCCTTTTGTCTTTACTTTCAGTTTTGGAACTTGATGTATGGGTTACGCTCTGATATAAACTCTTATGTACTAGATGGCTTTGAGACGATGTTTAGATTTCCTCTTTTCTCTATAAAACCTTTCTATGTTGAAACTGTCTTTTTTAAATCCCATTATTCTATTATCTTGTATGATGAAAGCTAAGTGGCTTGTATAGGGCCTCTCGGGGTCTTATATGCCATGTTACGCCTAGGGGCTACCTTGGGTCGTGACATTAAATCAATATAAAAAAAATAACACTTTCAAGCAACACCTAGGAGCTACCTTGGGTCGTGACATTAAATCAACACAAAAAGGAACACTTTCAAGAAACACAGTCCAAAATATGAAAAAATGAGGAGCATTAAAGGGTAGTCACTACAAGAGGTGGAAAAAAAACCATAGATCCCCTATACCAATGGAGGTGGAGAAACCAAATGAACCCCAAGCTATAAAAAATGAACATCTAGGAGAACCCAAAGATCTAACCGAGGGGATAAATAAGCCCCTCAAAACATAACCCATATGCCTCGACCTCCTCCACCTTTTTCACAAAGATTAGTTAAGAAAACCAAAGAAGAAAAATATCAAAAGTTTATCTCAATGTTCAAGCAACTCTCAATAAATGTCCCTTTGACTGAAGCACTAGAACAAATTACGGACTATGGCATGTTCATGAATGATCTAGTGATTAAAAGATGGTCATGAGTTTTGAAGGAGAAGATAAGTTGCAAGATTGTATTGCCAAAGCGACCAAATTGTTAGTGCAAAAAAAAAGAGGATCTTGGATCGTTTACAATTCCATGTATAATTGGTACATTACATTTTGCTAGATCTTTGTATGAATTGGGTGCCAATATAAATTTGATGTCATTATCAGTGTTTGAAAAATTGGGCTTAGGAGCCCCCAAACCAACATAATGTGGCTACTCATGGCATATCATACCATCAAGAAACCAATTGGTATCCTTCGTGATGCTCTAGTCAAAGCGGAGGGGTTTATATTTTGTACAGATTTTGTGATTGTGGACTGTGAGGTTGATTTTAAGGTGTCTATCTTTCATGACCCAAAGTATACCCTAGGTGCAATATAACGTATAGGACCCCAAGAGGGCTTACACAAGCCACTTAGCATACATCATACAAGATAATAGAAATAAAGACTTCAAAAGACAGTTTTATATCATAAAAGAGTTTGATAAAGTGGAAGTCTAACATAAGTCTCAATAAGCCATCTACTAATCAAAATAAGTGGTTGGGACGTAACTCATACACTACATACAAATGTTTGAAAACTGCAATGCGATAAAAGTTATAAGAGATTCTCAGACCTCATATCATGAGGACTCACCAATCTTCAAAAGCCAAATACATCAACTAGCCATGAGTATGAGAGGTAGGAGCATCAAACCCTACATTAGTGAAACAATATATGAATAAGTATGCATTAGTACATGTAATGTACTAAGTAGTTATGAAATAATGCAAAAAAGGACTTTAAATGATGTGCAATCACCAAGCTAAATCATAAGATAAAAAGGTTGGAAAACATAAGTCATAATTATGGTTAATGTAAGCTTAACATCTTTAAAACACTTGTAAAATACTTTAAAAGTAACCTTGGTTCATTATTGAGGGAAATTAAACGTATAACTGACATACACCATGTGAGCTACAACATGGAATCTGGTGTCTGTCCTACAACAAAAAGGGATGTTTTTACTTGACAAAGTAAAAACCATGAGTCTGAGCTAAAGCAGATCCACTATCTAATGTCTATCGGAGACAACATCTTATGGTGGTACATAGTTATGGGATGATGAGATTGCCACTAGAGTCACAACCTTTACTAACAGAAGAGCCTCCATCTCAATGTTCGCTCGGTGCTAAGTATAAATCACTTAGAATAGTCATTAATCATATCCATTTCATCATCTATGGAACGGAAAAATGAAGAAATCAATCCAAGCTAAAGTTCATTCAGAATAGCTCCTAAATCATGATTCAACTTAGGAGAGAAAACCTTTCAACCTTATAAATCCTTAAGTGAAAAATCCTTTCACAATCATGTTCTTAGTAGTATGTGAGAAAACCTTTTAGAACAACACCATTAATACATTGTTCTCAAAAGCATCCTAAAATCATGTATATCAACTTCATAAAATCATGTATATCTTCATAAATTCATTTTTCATCTTTCACAAGCTTCAACATGAGTTTATAGTATAGAAATCATGGATCATGCATGGGTTCGTATGACTTCAACTCAAAATCATGTAAAAACTTTCAATTTAAGCAATAGAAGATAGAAAACAGGTAATTAAATCATAATTGAAAAGAACCCATGAAGATAAAATAAAATCCTAACTTTTGAATTGAAAGTTTAATTTCTAAAACTTGAAGAATTTTAGGAACCTTATAGAGGAAAGGACTCCAAAGGTAAATACTAACATACCTTAGTGATCAATTCCCACAATCAATGGTGAATTGAAATCTTGATGTTAAACCCTAACTTTTTCTTCCATAGCTCTTTACTAGATTTTTTTTTAGGGGGGGGGGGGGGTGATCTTGGAGGGAAATTTAGGAATGAGGTGAATGATTTAAAATGGGTAGTTTTAGGACTTAATTCACTTATATATGTCTTGAAATAGGGGTTAAGCATTGTAGCTTAGGTACCAAACACATAGGGGAAATACCAAAATGAACTTAACTTGAAAACTGACGGGTGACCCCACATGCACCCCAAAATAGGCCATACAAAGCTTGATGGGCCGTTTAGGGAACCATCCAGGTGGCCCCTTTTCAGGGCTGCCCTAAACGGTTGGGCTACTGGCCCTAAAAGGATCACACCTTTCACCGGCCATTTATGGAATCGTCCAGGTTACTCCAAATCTTGGCAACCCTAGATGGACAGCCATTGCCCAAAACAACCAGTGGTGCCCTAACCAGATTATTTCGGGTCTCGTGAAGGGTCCTTGGCTTGTTTCAGGCTTGTGGACTTGCCCGCTTGCTCACTTCTACCTTTTTAAAGCTCGAGTTGTTACAATTAAGCTAAATCATATCCTCAAAAAAATCAAATTTTTCATGAGCATGCATGCATGAGGAAACATGAGAATGACTAAGACACGTGAAACAAAAAAAAAAACATAAAGAGTTAACTACCTTAAGAAAAATTAGGAATGAATGTAAAGATGTGAGGATATCGGAACACTATATCATCCTCGGCCACCCAAGTAACACTGATTAATAACATTTCAAAGACATTACATCTAATTCTAAGCGTCAACGATCATTAATCAATATAAAACCCAACTAAATGAGTTGGGGTCGAATCCCACAGGGAGCAGTATATCTTTCAGATTCAATTGGGAAGTATGAACGTGTTCAAATCAGTTATAGGAATAGAAATTATCGAATAAATACATTATTCAAATTAAGGGGTGACATGAATGGCAAATGGGGGTTTTGGTTTGCATTATCAACCACAAACAACAGTCACAAATAATACGAAATAACAATAATGAGACAGATTCTTTGGATGTGATTGATTATAGGCAACTATCGACATATGGGTAATTGCAATTATTAATAAATATACGCTATAGTAGAGGTAAATTTTCTCTCAAACAATTTACCCTAAATCAAGTGATTTCTCTCGAACATCAACAAGCATGCAAAATAAGAGCAGCCCAAACCTTAATCCATTCACTCTCTCGAGTTGAATGTGTGGGATTAGGTTTAGGATCCACTCTCTCAAGCAAAACCCAGGTCAACCCAATACCCACAAACTATTAATCAATAATTTTAGTTCTAAAACGTCTCTCTCGAGCAAGCCAAGGACACAAATATAGAACTGCATTTGCAACTACAATTCTTAAATTAAACCACAATTAATAATTAAACTCACTTTTAAATAGCATTTAAACTAATAATTAGCAATACCCACAAGCTAAATCATCCTATAATCACATAATCACATCCCAAGAATTAGGGTTTTAGCTAGACATCATAAAAAGATAAAAATTGTTACAAATTGATTATCTATCAACTGGGTAAGATTGATTTTGTCCTTACAATGCTCCAATTTGATGAACTTCAAAGACCCACTTCCAATTTCTCAAAAGTGAATTTCTTCAATCCCTCAAAGCTAAGGAAAACTCATGAAAACTGTCTCTCAATGGTCAGAACTTAATAATAGATTGTTCTCATGAGTAAAAGATCCAAAAAGATTATGATACTAAACTAAATGTTCAAAAATGTATTTATAGTCGCCAAAAATATGTTGCGAAGAGTCATTTGGTGAAGTAAGTCGGGCTCATCGAACCACTCAGCGAGCCGCCCTTTAGTCACTTTTATTGCCCTTCTGCCTTGGCTTTCAGCATCCTCAAGGTCTGTAACTTTGGGCGATCTAGCACTGCATCATGAAACAACTCGATGATCCGCCGATTGCTCCTTTCTCTCACTAACTTGGTTTCTTCCCTCAGGGCTTGGCGCACTGGAACTTTAGGTAGTCAGATGACCCACTCAGTGACACGCCGAGTGCTCTTGACGATCCTCAAGCTCGCGCATCTTTATTTCTTCAACCTGTTTTGTTCCTTTTTTTCTTGTTAGTATCCTTGCTTTGTTCCTCAATCCATATACCTGAAAATCAAAGGTTTTACATTAGTTATTGGCACAAATTAAGCATTTGAGGACACTAAATCTATATAAACAAAGCCCTAAATGAGTCCAAATCTCGGACTCATTAACACCCCCAATTTAAACTTTTGCTTGTCATCAAGTTTCAAAAAGAATGTCTCAAACAGTGCTACAAAAGACTCAATCATGAATGCACACAACAAGACTCAACTTACTCATGCAAGAATCAATTGTACACTCAAAGATTCAAGTTGTGACTCACCATTATCAAAGATTCTGAAGTTTACAATGCTTGCTTCAAATGCAAGTTCAAGCTCAACAAAGTTACTCAAATGCCCTCACAACAAAGATGATTCCATATTCACACACAATTCTTCAACAATTAATAGATTTGGAATCACATACAACTCTCACACTCATAAATATAAACACATGCATGACTTCACTCATAGGTTTGACCTTATTTTCCAATCAACAATCGTTCCAGCTCACCCAAGCTCAAAAAGGTCTTTTCAAGGCTTGTAACGGGGCTGAATGTAAATGTATGGTCATTTAGGATGAGTGGTTGCTACCCTCATGAAATGGGGTTTGAACATCACTTTCTTCTTTTTCTTTAGCATTTTCACTCATGTTCTAAATTCACCCTATTATTCAACTTCCAATGAGTTTGCGGACCCATTTCTTTTGCACTTTCAAAACTTTATTTCACAACTTTTTCATTCTTTTTCTTTTGCTTTATTATTTTCTTTCTCTTTTTTTATATGAAGGGGTTCCATATTTTCAAGTCCATGGATCAAGGGGCACTTCTTTACACTTCTTGATTTACCTCCTCTTTTCATCACACCCAACTTAGGCCTTTTGGCCTAAGTTGGCTATTCAAACAAACCACACTTCATGAGGATTATGGGTGAATGAATAAAGAGGGGTATCGATTGCTCAAGTTTCTTCCAAGAAAAGGATAAGGCTCATAGGGGGTTCAAGCAAAGTTTACACATCTCATAAGGTTTGCCACAAAAAAGGTATATTGTCAAATTGTTTCATTCTTCAAAATTGTTGCCTAAGATCATTTCAAGAGATTGCATCACTTAGTCAACTAGACCACCAGGGAAAATTCTAGGTGTCATCACATAAGGTTCACGGTAAGCTCATCACACAAGGCATTGGCACCAATATCAAATGAGACTCCACGCTTTCCTTAGTGTGCAATGTTCACCACAAGAGACTCATTCAATAATCGGCTAGTCACAGCGAGATGCAAAAAGTTCACATATTATCTATGCAATTTTATTTGGTCTCATCATAGTCACACATTCATTTTTGTTTGATTAAGAGCAATATTCAAGTCATCGTTATTGATCATAATCGATACTCAAATTTGTACAAGAATACTCACATTCAAACACAACAAGAGTGGCAAAAATTTTTAGATGGGTCAAAAACCATGTTCATTCATAATAAGGAGCCATAAGCTCAAACATCCACAAAACAATATTAACACATAATTTCAAAACATAAAAACCCAATATATACACAATATAATCACAAGAGGTAGGTATGAAAATACCTCACCCCACCACAAATAAAAATTCAGTTGTCCTTAAATGCAACAAAAATAATGAAGAGTCAACAAATACGACAGAGAGAGAGGTAAAGAAAGGTCATGTCTACACAGTCGCTCCATCTGTTGGGGCATCAATGCCCGGGGTCACACCAGCATCTTGGGAATCCGTTCCTGAGGTAGCAGCAACACTGGCTCCACTAAAGCCTGTATGGACGTCTCTATCAGCGATGTTTGAATGACCGACTGTACAATCATCTCCTTTAAATCCGGCAGGTCTCCAAAGATGGTCGCCTCCTAAGCATCCAGTTGTTTCTCATCTGTCTCTGCTTCCGACTCATCAGCTGCCATATCATCCATATTTACATCTCCGGTGGTACCCAGAGGCATCTCAGAATTGGCCTGGGAATTCTGATCCATAGTCGACTTAAATAGAGAGGTAAAGTATGTGGACTTCAAATAGTCCACGTCCTTCCTCAAATATGCAACCTCAGCTTTTAAAGACGTCACCTCTGAAGTAAACCCATATAGACTCTCACAAGTCGCTACACTCACCTTGAGATAATCAATATAAGTCTGGAGGGGTGTCAAAGCATCTACGAGGGCCCGCTCATCATCCAGGGCACCTTGGCCTCTAGCCGGGTAGCCCGAACATCAGTCGAATGAGCTAACTTCCCTATCTTCAGGAGCATGGCCTAAGTAATCCTGGTGGGCTGGGAAGCAGTGGAAGAATTAAGAGCCTGGAAAGAAGTGGAAGTACCTAAAAGCCTGAAAGCCATAGTAGGCAAAGATGCCTCTGTAGGTAAAAAATCAACATCATGAGGAACTCCAGCACGCTTGCATAGCTTTGTAATCAGGACCAGGAAGGGAAGGGGCGTATGGCGCTGCTTGGCCCTCATGGTCATCTTCTTTTCAATGATGAGTCCCAAGTCAATGCTCTTCTCGGCTATGATTAACCCAAGACATGTTGCCTTTGAATGGCGGAAGATGGAATCATTCTGTGAAGGCATAATGGAGCTGCTAATGAATCCAAACCAGTACTGCATAACTATATTCAAATCCTTCTTCTCAATTGGAGCTCCTGCCTTAATCCACCTCGGGGTGGTGTCAGAAACGAGGGGAGCAAGCCAACCATTTAGATCATTCAAAGGTATCATAGTGGTTGCCAAATTTGGGTAGTTAAAAACTAACCCTCTATCAAATACAACGTTGATATAATTACGGTTATATCTCACTATTGTCTCCCGGACCATGATGGACTCTAACGGTCTAAAGGCATTAGCCTTCTTCTTTACCTTAGGTATCAGGTCACCGTAGGCTGTGTAAGATTCCCAGACCCATGTAGGAATATAGGGGCCTCGGGGCCTCGTGAACTGCTCAAACCTGTGGAAACGGAGAGTGTCCCATATATTAACATGTTTATCCACTAAACCATCTTTAGCCAACCTCTTCTCCTCGAGAATTGTCCTCAATCCCTCGCCTTTAATATGTTGAGTAGCCGGGAGAAAGACCCTTAACTGGTAGTACTAAAACCACCGCCTGTGCCAGAACTGGCACGTATTAACAGCAAGAGGGGTGGCCTCTGGGATCCTAGAAGGATCTTGGCGAACTCGAGCACATATCTCAACCCGCCTTGTCTAAAGTGGTTGATCATCCTCAGGCTCTGAGAATTAGGTCTGAGGATGGGCGGACTCCCCATCACTTTCTAAGTTGTGCTCCGATCTTTAATCCTTAGGCGCTTTGCCTTTTCCTTTGCCTCCTTTTGGTGCTGGTTGTTTGCCCTTTTTAAAGGGAGTAGTTGCTCCCTCATTGATAGCAATGCCTTGTGCTTTTTTGCGAAGTGGCATACCACTATCGCCTAAGTTGGTCCAAGCCATATATGCAATATACAATAAAAAGTATTAAAAACAGTTCCAAGAAAATTACAGAAATCATGTTGCAAAAAGACTCGCCGAATCACTTTGGCCAGCCAGATCGGGCTCGCTGAAAGGATTGGCTAGAAAATTTCCTAGAAAAATGACATGTCGGTGATGTTTAGGGCCTTTTAGTGAATCACTGAAACCATTCAGTGAGCTCAAAATAGCCCGCCAAAAGTTATGTTTTAGGGGTTAAGGGCACAGAAAGGGCGACCAAGGGAGACTTTCGGCGAGTTACCGAGTGAACTCAGTGAGCTCAGACTTCTCGCCGAATGTTACAGAACAAAACTCAACCAAATCATGAAATTAAAGGCGATCTAAGGGGACTTCGGTGAACTGCCGAGTGGTTCGGCGAGCTCGACCCAGCTCACCAAACTGCCCAATATGCCTAGGTTCAACCCCAACTCCCAAAATAAAAACTGCAGCCCCGAAAACAAAATCAAACCACATACAAACTCAATTAAGCCAAGACCCATATGACCCATGCTACCGAGGCACTCAAACTACCCCCGGTTTGGCTAAAATTTATGATTTGATGACTTTAGCCCTTAAAAATGACGTCAAACGCTCCATCATTGGGCAAAGCATGTCATTTAGCACAATTGGTGTTACTCAAACTTCACTCGACTAGACTCAACAACAATTTAACACAACCCACAAGTTTACGATGGATTTTAAAACACTAAATCAGGGAATCAACAATTTAAACAATTAAGGCATAATATCAAAATTAAAATAGGCAAATTAGCACACATTTATGATTTCAGAGACCCCCAGCACACATCAAAAACAATAAAACAATTGCAATTCAGTTCAACCTCTAATTATAAGTTTAGGGTTCAAAAAACCAACCTTTAATGCTGAATATGAATTTGTAATGCTAGGCGGCAAATAATTCCAACTCCAAACACAAGAATGATGACCAAAAAGTGAAAAAAATGCAAGAATAAAGGAAATATAGAGTGCGGGTATGATTGTATGAAGTTAAAAGTGAGGGAATATGAAAGATATTGAAATTTTAAACGTTTGGCCTTTTAAAAACCATCCAATTTGCGGCCCTTCGGCGATATTAGTTTTCCTCACCAAACCACTCAGTGACAAGCCGAGTGATTACTTACCTCGCTGAGTTTTACATGCCCTACAATTAATTTGGGGGTCCAAACGACGGACAAAGTCGAGGTCGCTGACCTGTTCGGTGAGTCGCTGATTTGTCCATGGGCCCACCGAGTTTTACAGACTCCAACCTTGAAATTTCTTGAGTCCAACGGCGGTCCAAGTCGGGCTCGCCAACCTCTTCGGTGAGTCGCCGAATGGACTCTTGGCTCACCAACCTGCATTAACAAACAGATTCCATTTTTGCACCTGCAAAATCAACTTACATTATTTAAAAAACTCAAGCTTCATTCTTGAGGTTTGCCATAGTATCACTAGGAAACCCCCCTTGTTGTCTGTGGTTTAAATGAGAAGAAATTTGACCCATTTAGTCTCCAAGTGCTTGATAGAGACGGAATGATAAGTCACCGTTTGGTTGAGAGTCGATACGTCTTTATTCATTTGCTTCAAAACTTTATCAGACCCTTCAACCTTGTTGAGAATACGTGAGAGCATATCCTTCGTCCGGCCACACTCAGAATCTTTGGACTTTTGATGCTCGTGAGAGAGGAACATACCTATCCTCCTCCTCATCTCTTTTCTTCCACATAGGGTTACGATCCCGCCACTCTCTATCACGGTCTCTCCAGCCCTCATCTCTATTCCAACCTTGGTTGCCACCCAGCCTTAGGTAGTTTGCACGATAACCTCCTCCTTGGTTAGCTAGGAAGTTCACTTCCTCATTGTACATCACTTCAAACTTGGTCTCATCGGGGTTTACAAACCTAACACCCATATCATTTACACTTCTAGCACTAGCACCTATGAATTTTTTGGCTAAAATGTCAAGTTGGGTCATCATCTTTGCCATGTTTTGGTCCCTCTCTTGATCTTTTTCAAGTTGTTCCTTTGTCAATTTAAAAGTGAGAGGGGAGACCTGATCTTCGTTGGTGTACCATGCCCGGTTAATTGTGGCCATGCCATCAAGTAGTTAGGCCGCTATGACATACGGTTGTTGCATTAAACCTCCCGGACAAAGTTGATCAACCACTCCCTTGTTCACCGATCAAGGCCTCAGTAAAAGTATTGCAGCAAAATTTTGTCTGGCAATCCATGAGTTGGGCATTGCAGCACCAACTTCTTAAATCTTAGCCAAGTATCATGGATTGGGTCACCCTCTAAACGCTTGAATCTTTGGATGTTGTCCCGAAGAGTCATCATCTTCGAAAGGGGAAATAATCGCACTTGAAATGCGGTAATGAGTTCTTTCCACGAAGTGATAGAATCTCTTGGCAACTCAGCCAACCACTTGCACGCTTCTCCCATTAGAGAAAATAGGAACAACCTCAGTCGAACCGACTCTTGGGATATGTTCCTAAAGGAGAACGGTCCGCAAACATCAAAAAATTTCCTTATATACTCATGGGGATCCTCATGAGCCAACCCACCAAACAACCCTTTCAGTTGTAAGAGTTGCAACATGGTACTTGTAATGTGGAACACAACGTTCCCTTCAGCTGGAGGCAAACTAATTGCACCAACACTACCCACAAAACTTAGGTCATTAACATTCGGTTCGTTGACATCATTAAGATTCCCGATGTCATCTTGGTGACCCACTTGGCTACCATTACTTCCATTGACACTGATTTCCTCTGTTTTAACAACAACACACAAACCAAAACTAAAAATAAGTAGATTCAACTATGACTAAAAAGAATAAAATTCAACGTCACCAAAAGAATTACAAATAACTCCACTCCCGGGCAATGGCACCATTTTGATTAATAATGTTTCAAAGACACTTCATCCAATTCTAAGCGTCAACGATCATTAATTAGTATAAAACCCAACTAAATGAGTTGGGGTCAAATCCCATAAGGAGCGGAACGTGTTTCAGATTCAATTGGGGTCATAGGAATAGAAATTATAAAACAAAGACATTATTCAAATTAAGGGGTGACACGAATGTCAAAAGGAGTTTTTTGATTTTGATTATCAACTACAAACAACAGTCACAAACAATACGAACTAACAATAATGAGACAGATTCTTGGGATATGATCGATTATAGGCAAATATCGACATATGGGTAATTGCAACTATTAGTAAATAGCTAGCTTTAGTGAGTAGGCTACGCTATAGTGGAGGTAAATTTTCTCTTGAAAAATTTATCCTGAATCAAGTGATTTCTCTCGAACATCAACAAGCATGCAAAATAAGAGCAACCCACACCTTAATCCATTCACTCTCTTGAGCTGAATATGTGGGATTGGGTTTAGGATTCACTCTCTCGAGCTAAACCCAGGTCAATCCAATATCCACACACCATTAATCAATAATTTTAGTTCTAAAACCTCTCTCTTGAGCAAGCCAAGAACACAAACATAGAACTACATTTGCAACTATAATTCTTAAATTAAACCATAATTAATAATTAAACTCACTTTTAAATAGCATTTAATAATTAGCAATATCCATAAGTTAAATCAGCCCATAATCACACCCCAAGAATTGGGGTTTTATCTAGACATCATAAAAAGATGAAAATCGTTATCAAATTGATTATCCATCAACTGGGTAAGATTGATTTCGTCCTTACAATGTTCCAATTTGATGAACTTCAAAGACAAACTTCCAATTTCTCAAAAGTGAATTTCTTCAATCCCTCAAAGCTAAGGAAAACTCACGAAAACTGTCTCTCAATGATCAAAACTTAATAATAGATTGTTCTCGTGAGTAAAAGATCCAAAAAGATTATGATACTAAATTAAATGTTCAAAAATGTATTTATAGTTGCGAAAAATAAGTTGCGAAGAGTCATTTAGCGAAGTAAGTCGGGCTTGCCGAACCACTAGGCAAGCCGCCCTTTGGTCACTTTCATCGCCCTTCTACCTTGGCTTTCAGCATCCTCAAGGCCTGTAACTTTGGTGATATAGCACTGCATCGTAGAACTACTCGGCGATCCACCGATTGCTCCTTTCTCTCGCCGACTTGGTTTCTTCCCTTAGGGCTTGGCGCACTGGAACTTTAGGCGGTCAGATGAGCCACTCGGCGACACGCCGAGTGCTCTTGGCGATCCTCAGGCTCGCACATCTTCATTTCTTCAACCTGTTTTGTTTCTTTTTGCTTGTTAGTGTCATTGCTTTGTTCCTCAATCCATATACGTAAAAATCAAGGGTTTTACATTAGTTATTGGCATAAATTAATTATTTGAGGATACTAAATCTATATAAACGAAGCCCTAAATGAGTCCAAATCTCAAACTCATCAAGCACCATCAGCCATTTGATTCCTCGACAAGACTTTTACAGAAGCAACTTCCTTATTCCTCAACTTTCAAACTTGGCGATCTTGAATCTCAATCGGAGCCTCTTCATAAAAAAGAGTTTCCTTGTACAAATATTCTCTAATTGTACAATAGATGTTGGATCTCCAACACATTTATTCAATAAGGACACCTTGAAAATCAAATGTACTCATTCTAAATTATTAGGCAAATGAAGCTAATAAATAATTTTGCCAATATGCCTCAAAATCTTATATGGGCCTACATATCAGGGACTGAGATTACATTTCTTTCCAAACCTCATTACACTCTTCATAGGTGAAATTTTCAAGTTAACACAATCATCAACTTCAAACTCAAGATCTCTTCTTCTAACATCAGCATAAGACTTTTGTTAACTTTGAGTCATTCTCAACCTTTCTCTAATAAGTCAAACTTTCTCAATTGGCTCATGTATCAACTCGAGACCTATCAAAGCAACCTCACCAACTTCAAACGAACCTATAAGATATCTACACATTCTACCATAAAGAGCCTCCAAATGGAGTCATACCGATACTTGAACGACAACTATTATTATATGAAAACTCAATCAAAGACAAATGATCATCCCAATTACCCTTGAACTCAATCACACAAACTCTCAACATATCTTCTAAAGTTTGGATATTACGCTCCACTTGCCCATTGCTTTGAGGATGAAAGGTCATACTAAGCTTAACATGAGTACCAAGACTCTTTTTGAAAAACTTTCGAAATTGAGAAGTGAATTGGGTACCACAATCGGAGATAATGGATAGGGGAACTTCATGCAACCTAACCATTTCCATTATATATAACTTAGCATAATCTTTCACCGAATAAGAAATCTTGATGGGAACCAAATAAGCCGACTTTGTCATATGATCTACTATAACTTAAATCAAGTCGTGTTGTCACTGAGTGCGGGAAACCCACAATAAAGTTCATATTCACATATTCCCACTTGAAAGTAGGAATGCTAATATTTTGGTATAAACCTCCCGGATTTTAATGCTCAACTTTCACTTTTTGACAATTAGAACACTTGGCAACAAATTTCTAATATCCTTTTTCATCCATTCCACCAATAGACCTCCTGCAAGTCACGATACAACTTGGTGGCTCCTGGATGAATGGAATACCAAGATACATGGCTTTAGATAAAATTTTCTCTCTCAATTCATCAATATTGAGAACACACAAACGATCTTGGTATCGAAGAACACCATCTCCCCCTTTGGAAAAAGCCTCAACTGACTTTTTAAGCACGACTTCCTTCAACTCAACCAAATCAAGACCTTGATTGGCATTCACGTCTGACACATAAGATGATTCTGAACCATTATGAACAATAACACCACCTTCATTTGAATCAACCAACCGAACACCTAGTTGAGCTAGTCTATGAGCATCATGAACTAATTCTTTCTTATCTTCCTTAAAATGTGCAATACTATTTATGGGCAACTAACTTAAGGCATCGACCACCATATTGGCTTTGCCCAGGTGGTAAAGGACACTCATATCATAGTCCTTCAAGAATTCTACCCATCTACATTAGCGAGATTTGAATCCTTTGGCTCGAACACATATTGCAAACTCTTGTGGTTGGTAAAGACATCAACATGTACACCATACAAATAATGCCTCCAAATCATTAAGGTAAAAACAACTGTCGCTAGTTCCAAATCATGGGAAGGATAGTTCTTTTCATGAATCTTAAGTTGCCTTGAAGCATAGGCAATCACTTTTCCATTTTTCATAAGAACACACTTGAAACAAATTTACTCATCCTTGCCCTAGAATCAGCAACCAGAGAAGGAGCATATTTGGACAATTGTGTAAATTTTAAAACATACTCTTTCACACTCATATATTCCCTTGACGAAGGTTAATGAATTCAAGAACTTTGGTCTCGCTCATCTCAAGGGGAAAGAACCTATCAAGGAAAAAAAACTTTGGACTTTTCCCAATCAAGAGGACCCGCATCAACCACTATTTCTTCCTTTCATTGGTTGAACCAAACTTAAGCAATACCTTTAAGTTGATAAATGACCAATTCCACCTTTTTCACCGGCGTCCTCACATGATCATCAAAACCTTATACACCTCATCGATGAACTCTTTAGGATCTTCCTCAACCTTGGAACCATGAAACTCTAAGGGATTCATTCTAGTAAAGTTCTTCACTCTAGTTTCCTTCCTACCCAATTTGGGTTCACGGGGACCACAACCTCCCTATTGGCTTGAGCCGTCATAACTTGAGCCAACACTTAAAAAGTAGCTTAGAATTCTGCATTAGTCACGTCAATCGAAACTTGAGGAAATTCTAGAGGAGCTTCTTAAGGAGCTTGAGGAGTTTCTTGTTCCACATTCTCACCCGCATTCCTTCTAAATATTTGAGGGGTCATATTCAGAAAAGCATTTAATAAGGATTAGAAGAGAGACATATAGAGTTACACTTTACCACACAAGTTTAGAATGATGAAAGAAGTAGAGTTTCCTAAACATTTTATAGTCTCCTATTCATAAATGTGGACAAACAATGATTTTAATTTGAGTGTGTTGTTGTGTTGTGGATTTACAATACTTGTAATGCTTAAAACTTAGGATTTTTGTAAGTCTTTTAGCACATATTTATAGATGTGATGTGTTTTTTCATTTGTTTTTACAGGAAAATAGGTATTTGGTAGTTGAGTGTAGGAAGTCGGGTTTGCAATGATGTTTTGGCCATTACGAGCCATTCTACGAGTAGTGGTCTGGACCATGAGTCATAGATGGCCTCGTAAATGAAAGATTAAAAGATGAGAAATAAGTTCTAAGGATTACAAGCCACTAAAATGGACCATAAATGGTTGAACGAGTTGCTGACTCAGGGTCGTAGAAAAAGTACTAAAGAACTAAAAATGTAAAATCCTAACCATGAGTGAATATCACAGGACATAGTCCATTCTATGGACCATAGATCTAGTCCATGGAAAATATCTTGGGTCTGATGAAGCACTGCTATCCACTAGAGGACTCCACGAGTTGTAAAGAGAATCACAATTCATACATGGGGTCATAAAAGTTGTCAAATTCTAGTTTCCCAGAGCAATTTGGATTAGTTTTACATGTCTATAAGTACTTTTCAAAGGTTTATTTTATGATGTTACGTTCATTTTGGATATAAGAATTACTTAGTGAACTACTTTTGCTTTAATTTTAAAATTCTTGGAACTTTTAATTACAATTTGATCTTAAGTTTTTGACTTTGCAAATCAATTCAAGATTTCAGAATATCAATATTCATATTGTAAGTGCACAATTCCTTTTAATCAAATTATTATGAATTATGATAAAAACAATTATGAGTACATAAATCCACAACTAGAATTGTGGAATCATGAACAATTAATGGTGTAGACCTAATAGACAATAATTCTTGAATAATGTGCATGCAAATACTTCCTCCGTTTCAAAACGAATGACCCAATTTCTTTTTTAGTCTATTTCAAAAAGAATGACCTCTTTCTTATTTTGGTAACACTTTAACTTCAACTTTCCATGTGGCATGTTCAAGGCCACAAGATTAAAGGGCATTTTGGTACTTTTGACATAACATTAATTTAGAACCACAAGATTAAAAAGTTTTCTTTCTTTTCTTAAACTCTGTGTCAAGTAAAACTAGATCATTCTTATTTAAACAGAGGGAGTATTGTTTTTCTCTTACAAAGAAGATGAAATTGCATTGTGAAGGGTGGTGTACTTTCCTTTTCCATTTCCCTTGATCTTTTCTGATTAGGTTGTTTTTTGTTTTCAGGCCTGGGCTCTTGTTGTGCCTGGCCACTATACTTTCTTGTGTAAATAGTTTGATTTATCAATAATATGGTCTGGTTTAACTAAAAATATATATTGTTTTTCTCTTTGCTTTGATTGCTTTTTAAACGATGGCAAACGTTCTAACTTATTTCAAAAAATTAAATACACGCTTAAACTGTCATGACAATCTATTACACACCTTTACTACTCAAAAGTAAATTTATTTACCCCCTAAAATTGGCGTGGCAAAAATTGTTTAAAAAAATTTAAAACATGCACGTCAGATAAAAATTAAAGTAGAAAAAAAAATCAAAATGTTCCTTATCCTAAATTAAAGTTATGTCAAATGTACCAAAATACATTTTAATTTTGTGGTCTTAAATATGTCATATTAAAAGATGAAATTAAAGTATTGCTAAGAAAAATTACTCATTCTTTTACAAACAGACGAACAAGAAAAGTAAGTCATTCTTTTTTAAATGAAGGGGTACCATGAATTTTCATATATTACTTTAACATACCTTAATATCAAATAGAGTATATAACTAATGCAAATATTAGTTATACAAAAATTGAAAAAATCTACCAAACAAGATACTAATCATTAGTGTATTCATGGTTCTGTTTAAATCGGTTATTGGTTAAAATCATAATCAAACCAATTTAGTCGGTTTTTCAATTTCTAATACCAAATCAAACAAAAAAATAAATAAATAAATCAATGGTTTGATTATTGTCGATTTGGTTCGGTTTGATTTGATTTTTATAGTTTTCTCGATTTGAAAGTAAAAAGTTTGTTTAGGGCATATGCATCTCGATAGACACATACACCTAGTATATGAACAATCCACATGAAAGCTATTATGGATTCAATTAAACAATTAATCACATTAGAATTATTATCACACAAACAAAATGATTTAGCTGAGCAATACTAAAGACATTATACACCGAGATCAAAATATCAAATCTTTATAGCAAAAAAAATAACCCCCAGCTCAACAATTGAGGAACTACCCGGGGAGGGGTACAAGAAAATTATATATCAAAACACTAAGAAGAGGTTTTATATTTTATTTATGAAATTCAGTTTAATTATTTTTACAATAAAACCAAAATCAAATCAAATAATATCCGTTTTCATAATTTAAAACCAAACTAAATATCGATTCTTTTAATCAGTTTAATTTAAATTGCGATTTGATTTGATTTGATTTTTCAACTATAACCATGATCAATCCTATTAATTATACACAAAAGTAATACATCATTATATTTTCCAATCCACTCTACTAAACCCCTTAATTTGACCTTGTGATTAATTAAAAAGGTGTTTGTAAGTGGGTTGTTGAAGATAAAATAGGATTAATAATACAAGAGAAAGGGAGTGAAAAAGAGAGCAATAATGCTTAGGTAGGATAGGAGACAGAGGGTTGCTTTTTTGGTACTTGGGGAATAAAACGCTGTCTCTCTACGAGGATTGGCGTGACATCTCTTTTTTCCTTTTTCATTTCCAATCTGCTTAAACTTATAATAATCCTTTAACAATATATTATATTTTTAATCAACTTTGATTTTTCATTTATATGCAAGGAAACAAATGATAAACATGAAAAAGGCAAAAAATCATCACTTTCCCCTTTATCGACTCTCCCTCTTTCTTTCCTACCTTTTCACCTTTATTACTTTATTTGAATTTCTGCCTCCCCTTCTCTCCCTACATTTTTTTTTTTAATTTTCTTTATTAATTAAAGAAACTCAAAGAATAAATAGGCTCCCACTTCAAGACATTTTTTAAAGTTACCATTTCTATTACTCCCATAGTTATACACTATCCCTACCAGGAAAACAAATTTTAGCGGCAATGAATATACACATTAATAAAGAATGTTAAAGTCTTTACCGATATTAGTTAATTGTCATTGGATCTAATGTAACTAAAGACTTTAGGGACATATACAAAGATTGATAATTGCTGCTAAAACTACATATTAAGTGACAATTAAGCTACTATCGTTAATTAATTGTCGTTAAAGATCATTTTTGATGTAGTTTATAGACTTGACACAAGAATAAATAAACAGTGAACTTTACCAAGTCACTCTTATTAAATATAAGTCATTTAAATATAGAAAAATATTGATTTAATAATTTGGACAAACATCGTTAGACATTCAAAAATAATATGATGGATAAATAAAAACGGATAGTGAGAGTAATTTATTATGTGAAATATATTAAACACTAGGTATATCTTGAAGATTTTGTTTATTTATATTATTTAGTTTCTCATTCTTGGTAGAAAGAAAGCATGCACATATAGAGATCGAAATCTCTGTATTCTCTTTATGCAGCTTTACATGTAGTGAGTATCAAATTCTCTGATAAATGCAGTCTATTAATTAATAAATAACTATCTTAGCTTACTGCGTAGAATTACTTGACACAGTTCCCTATCCCCATGCAAAAAATGATTAAACAAAAGTAACCTTTCATGCTAATTATCTTTACAAACAGTGCAGACCATTTGGTCATAAAGCTTAGAACTAAAAACTGTTGAAAGATAAAGTACAACTGGTCTAACCAGAGACAAAGAAAAGAAAAGAAAAACTACTATCAGCTACTCACATTGTTTTGTTTTTCCATCTAGTGTCTAGTATCTATATTAGAGTTCGACTAAATTTAAATTCGCATCGGAAGATCTCATATTATGAGTAAAGCGCTTCCTAGTAAAGATGACTATGTATGCGGGAGACTTGAGACCTCTATTAAGAATGTAGTACTTACTATTCTACCACAATTCTTATTAGTCGTTCTAATTTATTGAACCCTCGTCCCATTTTGATAGTATAAAAAGAATTATAGTATTATTTATTTAAAAATTTTAATTTTCTTTACATTTAATACTTTTTCTGTCTAAATTTATGTGGCATAGGTGAAATTTCGATTCTCAATCAAGTTTTCTCTTTGATTGAAATTTCTTTATATGTATGTTAAATATTTTAATTCTTTAATTATTCTTATTTAGTATTTCTTTGACATAATTTTAAAATAAATAAATTTTGTTTCAAAAAAATTTATGTCCGGATTTATCGTCAAAAATTTTAAAAAATAAATCTCAAAATTTTAATCAAGTCACATAAATTGGGACACATATACTAATATAATTTTGTAGCCACATAAGCATATCAGGATTTTAAAATTAGAAGGTTTTTTTTTTTTTTTAACCTGAACTCTTGTCCAATCAAAAGCTTCCATATAAAAATGAAATGGACGGATTAATTATGGTTTAAATTTGTTTGTTTGGTTTTCACCATACATGATAAAAACTTTTAAATCTTGTTGTGATCTTAAATTAAAGATACGTAGAATATACAGTAGTAAAATGTTTTTAATTTTGTGGTTTTAATATAAGTTGCACGGACTCTTCACTTTCGATGTCGCACCCATATCTAATTCTTTAAAAAACACTACTTTTGAAGAATATGACACACAAATTGACATTTTTAATACCCCGACCAACATATGTCTTAACTTAAACATGTCACGAGAAAGTTAGAATTAGTAAGTTCCCAACAAAAAATATATTATTATATTTTTTTTTTTAAAACAGGGGGAGTAAATTGTCTTTAGATAAAGGAATAAAATAAAAATAATGAAAAAGCTAGAACAACTAGTTTAAAGGCAAAGATATGATCTGTCTTGGCTTCTTTATTAAAAAAAAAACCCTGCGGAAATCTTTTCACTTGAAAGGAAAAGAAAAAGAAATAAAGCTATAGTAGTTCAAGCGCACATATATATATATACACACACACTTGTTGTTAAGAGAAAGAAGAAGTAAGAAGAAAAAGAAGTATATAGAAAACACAAGTTTTGAGTAGAGTGTGGGGGTGTTAGAGCTGGTAGAGGGGGTTAACATAGTAAGAACGTGTTCAGTTCTCAGGCAAGATAGGTTACGGTATCAACAACGAGGGGGGGTGTAGGGGGGTGGGGTTGTATCTAAGTTATGCGAACGGGAGCGGGTAGTGCAGTTCAACAGACCCTCACAACAGAGGCCGCTTCAGTATTGAAGCTTTCTCTTAGCTTGGCCAGGAGAAGAGGCCATGCACAGGTTACTCCTCTTCATGTTGCTGCTATTTTGTTGAGTTCGAGATCAAGTCTTCTTCGAAAAGCTTGTCTCAAATCTCAACAACATAATAATAATTATAGTTCTCATCCACTTCAGTGTAGAGCTCTTGAGTTATGCTTTAATGTTGCACTTAATAGACTTCCAACAAGTCCTGGTCCACTCCTTCATGGCCAGCCTTGTTTGTCTAATGCTTTAGTTGCTGCACTCAAAAGAGCGCAAGCTCATCAGCGAAGAGGCTGTATAGAGCAACAGCAGCAGCAGCAACAACAGCAACAACCTCTTTTAGCTATTAAAGTTGAGTTAGAGCAACTTATTTTGTCTATTCTAGATGATCCCAGTGTTAGTAGGGTTATGAGAGAAGCTGGTTTCTCTAGTACTGCAATTAAAAACAACATAGAGGAATCAGCTTCTTCATCAGTGTTTCAGTGTTATAACAATAGCTCTGCAGGTGGAATTTACACCACACCTAGCTCACCTACTAACACTACAACTATTACTGAGAATAGTCCATTTAATAGTTTTTGGAATTCACAAAACCCTATTCTCTTTTCACCTCATAAGTTCATTAATACACAATTAACATCATCAGATGTTAAGTTGGTTATAGATGTGTTGTTGAGAAGTAACAACAAGAGGCGGAACAGTGTGATAGTTGGTGACTCAGTGACGAGCACAGAAGGAATAGTTGCACAACTGATGGGAAAAGTGGAGAGAGGAGATGTGCCTGAGGAACTTAAAGGAGTTCACTTTATCAAATTTCAGTTCTCAGATGCACCACTAATGGTAATGAAAAGAGAGGAAGTGGAGCTGAACATATCAGACCTGAAAAGAAAAGTGGAATCTCTTACAAGGGGTGGGGGTAGAGGAGGAGTCATTATCTACACAGGTGACTTGAAATGGACAGTTGATAGTACTAATAAGGAGAAAGAAAGAGGATTGTTTGTTAATTATAGTCCAGTTGATCATCTTGTAGCTGAGATAGGACGGCTTGTTTCTTCCAACAACAACAACAGCAGCAGCTCAAATGCAAAGGTTTGGTTGGTGGGTACAGCAAATTATCAAACTTATATCAAATGCCAAATGAAACAACCTCCTCTTGATATTCAATGGTCTCTTCAACCTATTTCTGTTCCATCTGGTGGTCTAGGGTTAAGTCTCAATACTACAAGGTCAGTTACCATTTATTTTTGTCTTCATTCTGCATAATCATAAATTTCATCATAATGCACTCTATTTTCGTTTATTTATACTGGTCACATTTGAATTTGACACGCCCATTAACAAAATAATGATTGATATGACTATTTTATCACACTACCTGACTAATTAACGTTCAGTAAAAAATGGAGTAATTATTTTTTTTTATATGTACAAGTGACAAATAAATATAAAATTTTATATTTAAAATAGTGAGCAAGTAAAAAATAAACAAGTATTTTATGTTTCCTTTTTATGATTGTGTTTGAGTTTTCATTGTCTGAACGACTGAACAAAAATAGCAGGACTTAGGAGCACGCTCTATTATATTGCCAAAAAGCAATGCTAAGAAAACGTACAAAATGTAAAATGGACATCTTTTTGAATTTACTGCTTTCTTGTTTCTTTTTCTTTTTTGTGGATTTGTTTTTAAGTCATAATAATAAGGTGAAAAAGGGCAAAAGAAATTGGAAATAGAATAGTAAATAATTACCTCCTTTATTCAGTATTTAGCAGGTGATGTTGCAGTATGTGGGTTTTTGTCCCATGTTTCTAGTATCGGTGGTAGCCTTTTTCAGGTTTCAAGGGAATTATCTTCCTTTTTTGACTTCTTTTTCAGATGGGAAAGCACCTTAGACAAATGACACTAATTTTTATATTACTACTATAATCTTGTTAATTTTCATTCTTTTTTCTCCTTTCATTTCAATTTATTAGTGGAGATTTGAATTTGTGCTAAAACTTATTACACCCTCCATCTCAATGTCTTACATTAATTAGACACTAAATTTAAGAGACACGAAATTTAAGAAATTTAGTAAAATTTTTGGATTTGTGATCTTAAATTAAATATCCATATAGTCTTTTAAATCTCGTGTTCTTAAACGTGTCAAGTAACATATTGAAATTCAAAAACTTAATAAATTAAAAAGAGATACTTTTTCTGGGACAAATATCAAGGGAAAGTAAGACAGTTTAAATTGGACAAAGAGAGTAATTAATACTTAATTCTCTTTTAATGAAATAATAAGGGGAAATCATAATTATTTTTTGGAAGGAAGTAGTATAATTTACTAAACAAGTCTATATTCTCCTGATTTTGCAGTGTCCATGAAGCAAGAATACCATTCTCTCAACAAATGTTTGACAAAAAGCCAGTACTTAGCAAGGAGGAACAAGATGCAGTCACTTGTTGTGCACAATGCACTTGTAATTATGAAAAAGAAGCTATGTTGAAGTTTGGGCAGCACAAAACTAGTACATTGAGTCCTATGTCTATCACATGTGACACTAAAGACTCTGACAAACCTCCAACACCATTGCCTGATTGGCTCAAACCACATGACATGGATCCAACTAACAAGGTACACATCTTACTATTCTCATCTATTACCCTACAATAATTCCAATTATTCCTTTACTTTTTAATATCATATACTACCTTCACTAATTAACTTTTTCACCTGACATGTTCAGCATCACAAATTAAATAATATTTTGGTACACTCTATATATCTTTACATAAAAATTTTTAAAAAAATCTATATGTTCTTTAACTTTGTATCAAGTTAAAATCAGACAAACGAGATGATGATAGAATTCGGAGTATAAAGGTCAATGTGTCTAATCTATTATATAAAATGGGACAACATTATCTTACT
The DNA here is from genome assembly GCA_037074985.1 of Solanum bulbocastanum. NCBI lineage: Eukaryota > Viridiplantae > Streptophyta > Magnoliopsida > Solanales > Solanaceae > Solanum > Solanum bulbocastanum. The sequence continues at coordinate 8,876,365 of CM073603.1, read as the reverse complement.
GGCAATCTATTTTCAGGATGATTTGGCTGAGTTGAAAGGAAAGTGGAGCAGATTGTGCAAAAATCTTCATCAAGGGAAGTCAAATCAAAGACAAATAAGTTCAGTTGTGTGCAATGAATACAATAGCAGTGGGAAGAATTATTCTTTTAATTCATTGTATCCATGGTGGCCTAATCAGAACAGTATAATAACAGATTGCAAATCGATTTCATTTAGTGATCCTCCAAGTGTGAAGCCTAATCAAGGAGCCAGCACTGTGCCGAGATTCAGAAGACAACAATCGTGCCATATCGAGTTCAGTTTCAGCAATGGGAACTCGAAAAATGAATCACAATCATCAGTTGAGCCAAACTTGGATTCACTTAAGAACAGAGAAGGGAAAGAAGTGAAAATCACACTTGCTCTTGGGAATTCACAGCTTTCTGATATCGGTGGGAATAACGTTGATGAAGAGATGCTCAAAATGTTACAAGAGAACTTGCCTTGGCAATTGGAAAACATGCATACTATTGTTGATGCATTGATGGATTTCAACACAATCAATAAGCAGAAAAATTGGCTGTTGATTCAGGGGAATGACTCAATTGGGAAACAGAGATTGGCTCGAGTGATTGCAAAATCAGCATTTGGTTCTGATGACTTGCTGTTGTGCTTCAACATGAGAAACATGTCAAATCATGTTGAATTGCTCAACAAGGCCTTAAGGAATAATGAAAAGCTTGTTGTCCTACTGGAAGATGTCGATTTTGCTGATGCGGAACTGTTGAAATTTCTCAAGGATGCTTATGAAAATCGGAGCTCTAGTCATTTGTTCATCGTAGCAATCAGGACTAGCGATGCAACTGATCACTGCAGTGATGGAAGAGAGTACTATTGCACAGAGTCTGTAATCCAGATGAAACTGGTGGTAAGTGAAACGAGTCCGAATCCTGGATCAGTATGTATTGATCATAAGAGAAAGGCTGAATGGGAATTATCTTTGCCTAACAAGACCAAGAGTCCAAGAAACAATGTGATGGAAGATGTCACCTCAATTGCTACTCAAAGTAGGAAGAAAATGAAGCAATTGAGCTCAAATACCCTTGACCTCAATATGAAAGTAGACGAGGTTTATGACGAGGGTGATGTACATGAAGCCAAAACTGAGGACTTTAGCCCCATTTCAAGTGACTTGACTCGGGATACAGCCAATGATCAGCATCAACAAAACAACAATCCATCACTAGGTTTTCTAGACCTCATCAAGAACCGCCTTGTTTTGAAGCGCGATTCTTCTCAAGACAAGCAAATGAGAGAGGTGTTCATGTTCAAGATGAGAAGGTCATTGGAAGAAGTATGTGGGACTAAAATACTAGAGAAATTTTCATTTGATGAAATGGTGTTGGAGAAGGTATTTGAAGGGTATGGTTCATTTCTCAACAACTTGTTTGATGAATGGCTAAAAGACATTTTTCAAACGAGCTTGCAAGTGATTGAAGATAAAGAGAATATTGAGATCATCAAGCTTTGTGAAGTGGTGGGAGCTAAATATGAGATTGGTTTCAAAGGTTCATGTCTTCCAAGAGGGATTCAAGTTTCAATCATGGACTAAGTAGTTGTCACTTCTAGCTATATATTATGTTACTACTACTATATTTCCTTGTCAATGCACCACTAAGTGTCCTCTTGTAACTAGCTAGTCTTGTTTTTCTAATACAATGTCTGCTTTGTTTTCATTCCCATATAAACTATGGACTACTTAAACAACAGACTCATAATAATTAAGTTGCTCGAAATCGGATGTGGATGTTCAATACAAGCATGCATCTATAGGTTTGATTTTTTATGATTTGGGGATATGAATTCAGGTAGGGATATGGATTTGGGAATACGAATTCATATAAGGATATGGATGTGGAAATTTGACTAAGAATAATTCAGACATCTAAAAATAGTGTGAATTGTCTAAATTATGAGACGTTATACTGATCAAAAGGAGAATCCCAAGAATATGAGATAAAAAAAGGGGACTAACATGGAAATTTATATGGTATTTCATTTTTTTCAAGTTCATCTTAGTTTGTGTTTTGATTACAAATATCATTGTATTTATCCAGAGTTTCTCCATGAATTTTGGTTAAAGTATTTTAAGCCAATTGATCAAATTCATAAGCTCACACTCATGTGTCTACACAACAAAAGTGAAGAGTCCGAACAACTTAATATAAAACAAAAGATGTACAAATTTAAAATAATTACTACTGTATTTGTTTTTCAAGATTAAGATATTATATAATTATAAAATAAAAACTACCTATCTTTTTTCACTAAATATGTTGAACTGCAAACTATTTCAAACATTGCAATTTGCAAGTGTTAAAACCATGGCACTATAAGTTCATAATTGAAAAGGTAGAACAATTTTAATTAAATAGATAACTAGACTTAATTACACACAGTGTGCATCCCAAACTAAATACTTATTATATAAGGAAAAATCACGAATTATACCTAAAAAGAGGTTGCGAGGAAAAGAGACGAGAGAGAGGAAGTGAGGCGCACATAATTATAGCTAAAAAGAGGTTGCGAGTGTAATTAATTCAAACTATAGGTATGTTAGCTAATTAATTAGTATATATTTGCTTATTCGAGTAACTTCCCAAAATAATATTATTGTTGACCGTATCAAATCCAATATTCTGAAAAGAGAGATTTTGATCACATATATTTATTTTTACTTTTCATAGACAAGGAATGAGACATAACTACGACCTATAGGTTTGTGGGAGCATGGTGATGCATTGATTTCTTTGGTAGAGTTCAATCAGCTCAAACTTCATGATGATGCCTAACAAATCTTTAGACTATTGCCATAAATGTTGGCTAAACTATTCAATAAAGAAATATCACTACTTGCCCTTTAAAGTACTTCAATGCCACTAAGAAGGACAGAGAGACATGTTTGATGAATGAAAAATTGATTCTAGGGAGAAACAAGTCATGCCACTTATTTTGGCTCAATAGTGGCATCCAATAATATATATATATATATATATATATATATATATATATAGATCACTGTATCAAAAATGATGTTTAGCGGTAATTAATTAACGACAATAGTTTATTGCGATATTTAGCACTCCTTGTAAATGTCCCTTATAAAGCCTATATCGACACTGGATTCAATGACAATTAACTAATGCAGCAGGTGAAGAGTTTATCCATCTTTGTTAATGTATATATTTATTGTTGCTAAAAGTTGTTTTTATTGTAGTGTATACATATTAACAATATGTTAATTTCCTACAACTTTTTAAAGATAAGTTTGAAATTATCCTTAAAATCTGGCCATGAATTTTTTTTAAAAAAATAAAGCAGTGTAGGTTAAGCTTACTCGAAAATTGCTCAATTTTATCCAAATAAAATGTTCGTCTTCTAAGCATGTCCTTCCTACTCGAAAATTATTTTTCCGTAAGAAATTGTGTTCATCCGTGTCTAATTTGTGTCTGGGAATGAAATTTTTTCACTTATTTAAGGAGTTGATCCTTGAAACATGTTTGGCCATAAAATTTTGAAACTCAACTTATAATTGAATTCTAGAATTTACAAGAATTTTAAAAACAATAAAAATGTTCTTTCACTTTTTTCGTTCTAAATTACTTACAAAAAGTCAAAAACAATCCTATTTTATATTCATGATCAAACATAATATCGTTTTTCACTTTGAAAACAATATTTTCTTTTTTCAAAATTTATAATGAAATATGGCCAATCTCCACTTTTTTAAAGCCAATACAGTATATGTAGATCACTTACCACAAAGGACTATCAAGTACCTTTTTTTTATTCTCTAATAAGGGTCATCATTATTATAATTGCACCAAAAAAGTAAGTATCCATATTTCTATCATCTCTCTTTTATGGTTCTTGTGACTCCACCAATCCGTAGAGCAATGAATATACATATCATCGTGCATCTTCACAAATTGTACCATCAAGGCAAACCTCCAGAGTAATTATCAACATGCCCATTAACAATTGCAATTCATAAAGATTTAGTCCTCATAGTTCATTTCATTATTAATTTATTTTCACGATACAAATATCTTTTTTCAATAAAAAAAAAAACATTGGTTATTTGTCATACTTCAAGCCTAGATCGTTTGTGTGGTAGACATTTGATATTATTATTGGCCCGAGTGTGCATGTAACTTGACATGAAATATATAAGCATACATCTAAATATGAGACGAAACATAATTTAAAAACATTTAAAAAGATAAGTCTTTTAAAAGAAATAGTTTTCACAAATGTATTATCATGGTGTTGAAATTTATGAAAACGATATGAAGGTCAAAACTTAAAGTACATGATTGACTATCTATCTATGAAAGCTTCTACATACCGAATATCGTCTACTAGGATAAGGTCACTGCTATACCTTAAGTTGGACATATTACTAAAATATAAATAAAGATCGAATCCAGAAGTAAAGTGGGGCTCACCAAAAGCGGGAGATGCAGAATCTAACGTGTTGCCTGATCATATGTTTGTGTACTGGGGTCTGCATCAATTAAAAAATACAGCGCGCTCCCAACAAAATGGACGCAAGAACATGTAGAGTATGTATGTCAAATGGCAGAAAGAAACATGAGAATATATACATATCTAAGAGAAAGAAGAGCAACAAATAGAATCATAACCATGACATAAGAAAATTTAGAGATCAAATCAATTAGGTTGAGTGAAACATGAGTAAAAGAAACATAACTGAAACGTGAAGTGAACTCTATGACTGAAGACCTTATGTAAAGCATAGAGTAAAATCATAAGCTTTAAAATCATGACGATTGCCTCACTAAATAAATTTCATCTTTCATAAATCATTAATTTATGTTGGGGAGTTTCTCAAAATTGACATAATATATACCATGTAAACTCATGATATTCGATCCTGATCGAGAATCCGTTCTATACATTGATAGGTCATAGGGCATAACATGACATGTAAATGTATAATAAGTCCACGACACATTCAAAATTTGTCTAAACCATCGGTACGATCCTTCCTATGAATTGGCATACATAGTTTCAGATATTTATCATCTAAAATTCATACCTTCTCAGTTAATAGTAACTCTTCCAAAATATAACATGCTCTCAAATCATTATTTTCCCAAAAGCTCATAAATCATAGATAATGAACGAAGGCGACCATGGGGACCGGTTCCTTCTTTCTTTATATTATGTCGGTTGCAGTGGAGATAATCATCCAGGTCTTATTGTGAAATAAAAAAGCCGCCCCGCCACAGCAGACGGGTTGCTTCCTCTGTCGTCGCCGGGGAGGAATAGTTTCACAAAAATGGAGACGAACCGGGATAACGTCCGATCTTATTTCCGAAAGCTCATAAATCACGGTCATGTAAATCATATCATAATATCACAAGATTTATCATTTGAAACAAATCATTATTCATAAATCATTTCGTAATATCTTGAAGTTCATACTTGTTAGTAAAAGTTAACCTTTGAAAAAATATTATGGTATTCATATTTATCGTAGAAAATCGTCAAAAATCTTGATTCTTAGCCATAGGAGTCATATTTGTAAATCAAATCCTTAAGAGGATTCATCAAACTAAATTTTTTAAAAAGAAAATTATACTTTTCATATTTTCGTTAACTTCATTGTGAAAGTCATAAAATTCATGGAGAAGTGATATCATATAGTTTAATAATACTGTAGGGAATGAATTCTTGAGGTTTCTAAGGAATCAATACGAACAAGACATAAAAAATTTCACATAAGGGGCGGCTCTTGCGTATAAAAAATAAGGCATATGCCTTAGGCTCCTAATTTTGGGAGGCCTCAAATTTTTATCAAGAACAAATCATGTGTTAGTTTTTTTATAAAAAACAAATTATTTATAATAAAAAGTATTAATTTTTTAAGGGGAACTTTCGCATATAGCACTCAAAACTAGTTTAATTATGCTTCATAGCTATAGTTTGTTAATTATGATTTGTAGTTACATGTTATAGAGAGGAGAGTGACGAGCGAGATTGGTAGAGGGAAGAGAGGCGAGCAAGAGAGGGCAGAGAGTGGAGAAAGGTGAATTATCGATTAGATAATTATATATATGTAACTACTATGTATATGTATCAATTATTGTATTTGTATTCGTATACAATTGAATGAATTAAAACATTTGCATTTGTATATACAATCTCTCTCTCGTTTTATACAAATTCAATTTATACATTGTATTTGTATAATTTGTGTTTGTATAAAGTGAGAGAGAGGGAGAGAGAGGAAAAGGGAAAGTGTGCAGGAAAAAATTTGTATTTGTATAATTATAAGTATATAGGGCGGAGAGATATGTATTTGTATATTCCATCTCTCACGCTTTATACAAGCACAAATTATACATTTGTGTTTGAATAAAGTGAAAGAGAAATTGATAGAAGATCTACAAAAAACACGTGCATTAACCACGCCCAAAACTGTGGCTACATCATACATAAACTGTGGCTAATACCCTTGGGCCACAGTCAATTGGCCACGGTTGGTAGTGTGCCCATAACGAGCGTCGCAAGTAGATTCGCCACGGTTTTTACACTCGTCGTAACATTAATTTAGCCACGGTTGGTCTAAAATTTAGCCACGCTTTATTCGTAGGTAAAGTTATTTGTCTGAAAAATAAATTATATTTATGATTTCTAATTAGTCATGCGAGAAACCTGGCTAATAAAATGTAGGTACCTTGCGTATTTTTCAGATTTATCTTTAAGATTAGCCACAGCTGAACCGTGGCAACTGTATAGTTTTTTTTAAAAAAAATGCAATTAATTCCCTGCAATGAACTGGTGCTAATACAGTGATAAATGCACAAACATTACTTTAATGATCTATTCATGATACATATTAAAACAAAATGTGAGTTTCATCAATAAAGATAGCAAAAAGTACTGCTAGTGTAATCAAAATGCAAAAAGTTGAAGCAACACCATATGTGTATAGATACATATAATATAAATTAAGAATCTATATTGACACTAGGCAATTCATTACCAAATTTGGCTTGTAAGAACCTATGAAGAGTTTCCAAGTGATTCTCATTTTGTGCAAATCGTTTCTTGGTTTCCTCAAGCTTTTCCTTGGTCTCTTCATATCCAGTCAGCTTCTCTTCCAAAGTTTCTACATGTTTCTCTAGCTCTTCAACACGTTGATGAGACGTATTACTGAAACTACCGACATTTGCATGACTAATTGAATGTATAGGCATCCCAAAAACAGCTGACATTACCATCTATCACTACTAAAAAACTGTTAAAAAGAGACAGAAAAAAGCGACGGACTGCGTCGCTATTTCGGCCAAAAGCGACGCAGTCAATCTCGTCGCTTTTCCAAAAGCGACGGACTGCATCGCTTTTGTTTTTTTAAAAAATTTTTTTTTGGAAGAATGCGACGCCATCCGTCACTTTTTTTATTTATTTATTTATTTATTTTAATTTTAAAAAAGAGACGAAGTCCGTCGCTTTAATTAATTTTTAATTTTTTTAGAATCTTAAAAAGCGACGGACAATGAGACACCGTCCGTTGCTTTTTTGGAAATAAAATTTTAAAAAACTCAGGAAAGTGACGAACTAAAGGACCCTATCCGTCGCTTTTCTGGGTTTTAAAAAAAATAAAATTCAGAAAAGCAACGGACAAAACCACCCTGTCCATCGCTTTTTCTGCAATTTTTTGGCAGCAGAAACTGCCAGCAAAAGCAATTCAACTCAATTCAATTCAATTCAGCCCCAATCAAACACAAAACATTATAAAGAAACTACACAAAATATAAAAAAACAAACTTAAATTAACATTCAAAAATATCTAAATCACAATATAAAGACTTGTAAAGTCTTTCAAAATTCGTTTCAAAATTCCAAATAGTTCATAAAGACTACATTTTATCAAGATTTCTAAATTTCAACCAAATAATTAGTTCATAAATTCTATAAATCAAGATTCCTAAAGTTCACAACCTAAAGTTTAAAATCCTACAATAATTCAAGATTTATAAAGGTCACAACTTAAAGTTCTAAAATTCCACAATAATTCAAGATTTCTAAAGTTCACAACTTAAAGTTCTAAAATCCTACAATAATTCAAGTTCTCTAAAGTTAACAACTTAAAATTCTAAAATCCTACAAAGATTCAAGTTCTCTAAAATTCACAACTTAAAGTTCTAAAATTCTACAATAATTCAAAATTTCTAACGTTTCATAACCTAAAGTTCCTACAAAAATTCAAGTTCTCTAAAGTTCACAACTTAAAGTTCTAACATCCTACAAAAATTCAAGTTCTCTAAAGCTTACAACTTAAAGTTCTAAAATCCTACAATAATTCAAGATTTCTAACGCTCACAACGTTATAAAGTCTAAAATCCTACAATAATTCAAGATTCCTAAAGTTCACAACCTAAAGCTCTAAAATCCTACAAAAATTCAAGTTCTCTAAAGTTCACTACTTAGAATTCTAAAATCCTACAAAAATTCAAGTTCTCTAAAATTCACAACTTGAAGTTCTAATATTCTACTATAATTCAAGATTACAAATGTTTCACAACCTAAAGTTCTAAAATCCTACAAAAATTCAAGTTCTCTAAAGTTCAAAAATCCTACAATAATTCAAGATTTCTAACGCTCACAACGTTATAAAGTTCTAAAATCCTACAAAAATACAAGTTCTGTAAAGTTCACAAATTTAAGTTCTAAAAGCCTACAATAATTCAAGATTTCTAAAGTTCTAAAATCCTACAATACTTCAAGTTCTCTAAAGTTAACAACTTAAAATTCTAAAATCCTACAAAGATTCAAGTTCTCTAAAATTCACAACTTAAAGTTCTAAAATTCTACAATAATTCAAGATTTCTAACGTTCATAACCTAAAGTTCCTACAAAAATTCAAGTTATCTAAAGTTCATAACTTAAAGTTCTAACATCCAACAAAAATTCATGTTCTCTAAAGCTTATAATTTAAAGTTCTAAAATCCTACAATAATTCAAGATTTTTAACGCTCACAACCTTATAAAGTCTAAAATCCTACAAAAATTCAAGTTCTCTAAAGTTCACAACTTTAAGTTCTAAAATCCTACAATAATTCAAGATTTCTAAAGCTCACAACCTAAAATTCTAAAATCCTATAATAATTCAAGTTCTCTAAAGTTCACAACTTAAAGTTCTAAAATCCTACAAAAATTCAAGTTCTCTAAAATTCACAACTTAAAGTTCTAATATTCTACAATATTTCAAGATTTCTAACGTTTCACAACCTAAAGTTCTAAAATATTACAAAAATTCAAGTTCTCTAAAGTTCACAACTTAAAGTTCTAAAATCCTACAATAATTCAAGATTTCTAACGATTACAACCTTATAAAGTTCTAAAATCCTACAAAAATTCAAGTTTTCTAAAGTTCACAACCTTAAGTTCTAAAATCATACAATAATTCAAGATTTCTAAAGTTCACAACCTAAAGTTTTAAAATCATACAATAATTCAAGATTTCTAAAGTTCACAACCTAATTAAAGTTCTAAAATCCTACAAAAATTCAAGTTCTAATTAAATTCAATAATTCCTATCCAATTTCTAAAATTAGTTATATATAAACTTCTAATCCAAGAATTAATTAGTTATATTCAAGTTCCAAGTTCAAGTTCAACTTCAAGTGCTAAATTCAAGTTCATATCTAGTTATATATAAATTTCTAATCCAACAATTAGTTATATATTCAAGTTCTAATTTAAAAAAAACCTCATCGATCAATATATATTCATGACATTCAAACATTCATTACTATATAGTCATGGCATTCAAACATTCATCATATACACTTCAATCACTAATTTCTAACTTCAAAGTAACACTTTACTAAGTAACAATATATCAATCAAATTTTTTAAAAAATCTCAATTCACAATCAAATTACATATTCTCAAGTTCAAACTAGTCCTAAAATTAAAAAAAAAAAAAAAAATACCCTAATTCATTCACTAATTACAATACCCAATTTAAAAATGCCCAATTAAAAAGAAAACCCTAAAATAAAAAATCTTCAATTCTCTACCTAACTAACAATAATCAAATCAAATTAACAATAACACAACCCAACAAACTAAAACAATAATATACTAACTAACAATCAACTATAATCACTAGAATTGAAAAAAAAAAAAAACCTAAAACTAAACACCAACCTTAACAAAGAGGAGAGGCAGCGACGGGCGGTGACGGACGGCGACTGGCGGTGATGGGCAAGGGCAGTGACGGCGGTAGCAGTGGAGGTGGAGGCGGCATCTGGTGGAGGGAGATCGTTAGAGAGAAGGGAGAGAATAAGAGTGAAGAGAGAAGAAGAGAGAAGAGAGTGAGAGAAGAAAATAAAAAAATCCCGATATGGGTCAAAGATATTTTAAGAAAAGCGATGGACAGCGTCTCTTTGTCCGCTTTTTTAAAAATAGTTGACCAAAAAAGCGACGGACTAAGAGACGTTGTCCGTCGCTTTTCTTAAATGTTTGACCAGTCATGTTGACCAAAAAGTGACGGACTTAGAGATGTTGTCTGTCGCTCCTTTAAAAAAATAATTAATCAATTAATTATTAATTATATATATATTTCGTGCAAAAATCCGCGAAAAAAAGCGACGGACTAAGAGATGCCGTCCGTCGCTTTTTGAAAAATAATTTAAAAAATAATTGTTTTTATTAAAAAGTGATGGACAACGTGGCAAATGGCGTCGCTTTTTGGAGCGACACCATCTGTCACTTTTCTGTCCGTCGTTTTTTAGCAGTTTTTTAGTAGTGTATACCACACACATGACCAGAATGTTCAACTCCATAGTGTCTAAATAGGAGTTGGACTTATTTGTGTCTAGCTTTTCCTAAACATTAGACATTAAAATTCAATGATTTGCTGGGTGTGTTTCAGGTTTTCCTACTGTTATTTTCTACACACCAAAGGAAATTGGAGGGCTTGAAATGTTGTCAATGGATCATATATTGATACCACATAGTGATCTTAGGTGTAGTCAGCAAGCAGATGTTGGTGTCACACATTTCAAAAGTTGAATGAGCCATGAAAAGGACACCTACGTACAAAAATGACGCAGAGAAGGCAAAAAAATTTTTATACTTGCATGGTACTACTAAGATTCAAGTAACATGTTGCTATACCATAAACTTTGACATCTAATAAAATATATAATGCAACAATCAAATAGCTTTAGTCCAAAAACCTTTTTGAACCATGTGTAGGATAAAGTTACATAACTTAAAGAAGATTTTTGAAAGAAATACATTCAAAACAGAACAAGACATCATTTGTATACCAATACTGTCACAAAATAGACGAGTATTTGAAACTTACAGCTAAAATCTTCCCTTCTTCATTCACATAATTACCATTCTTTTTCAGTAAAGTTGACAATACAACTTCACTTCAGCACACCTGCCTTCCCAATTTGTGCTCCTATCATTAATCAAGTATAGATAAAAATAAGTAACTAGAACACATTTTATTATGTATAATAATGTGGTTCTCAAATAAACCTCAAGGTAAAGAAACCTACCATTTGTCGACCTCTCCTTGCATTACTTTTGCTACCACCGGCATGCGAGACTTTAAGTTTTGTTCTATTCTTCGTATTTTGTGCACTTTGTGTCTGCAACAATCAAACATTGGTTTCAAATATACACACACAAAGTAGCAATACTTGTTCGTTAAAGTAGCGAATAGATTGCAATAATAATTTGTGAAGCGTAATAGCTATTTAAAAGTATTAGCCGTAGATTGCAATAACAAATCTGCCAAAATGCAGTAATAGTTTGAGCCCAAATGTAGAAACAATTGGCTCAAAGAGATGCAACTATTTTTATCTAAATATAACAACAATTTCACTCAAATCCCCTCCCCCCCCCCTTTCCCCCACCCAAAAAAAAAAGAGTTCCAACTATTTTTCTCTAAATATGACAATCATAAGAAGCTTGTATTTAGTTGTTTTGATATCCACATTACCATTTAAGAGCAATTATTGATGTTTGCAAGTAGTTACCAGAAAACAAATAAATCACACACTTGCAATTACCAATATCACTAACACAACAAACTGAAACAAAACAAAACCAATGAAAACAAAAGAACAGTAAATAAGCTAGTTAACTAGTTAATACACCAGATGAGGGGAAAACCTCAATTTTCTGAAGACCACCGAGATCCCTACACAAAGAGACCTTGCTCCACACAACAACAAAAAACTTGAAAAACAGACCAACCTTCATTCCAGGTAAAAAAAACCCCACCAAACAATCCATATAAATATTACAGATCCTAAAACAAATAATCCACATAACTCCGAAAACTTGGAAAACATCACAAGAAATTCCAATGCACAAGGAGGAATGTATCAGTAAGGGAACCAAACCAAGAAAACAATATCAACAGGTCCTCTGCTTCAGAACTAACATCTCCCAGACTACAGAGTAAAAGACCAATAACATGTTAAAACAAATGCTTAAAAATTATGAAGAATTACCTTCATCTTATCTTCTTTATAGTGATGAACAAAAGCAACCCAATCATTAGAATCCACGTTTGCGGGACGATTAGTAAGTATCTCTTGCTTACTTTTGTTAGGATAAAAGTTGTCACATCTTAACTTATATTTATAGGCCCTCCATCTATCGCATAAAGAATGCATCACCCATTTAATTCCAACAGCATAATCAAACTCAAAGGTCTTCTTCAAATATTTTATATTCATAAATTCAGTATCTAATGAAAAAAATACATTAACTGAACTTGAAAGAATGCATCTAGTTACCTCAATAAGTAGATAAAAAAAGTTGAGCAAATTCATTCGATTAGATAAAAATTAAACAGAAACACATAATCAGAAGCCCCTAAAATAGTCAATCAAATGAAAAAATAGATAATCTTTGATCCAAATTCAACAAATCCATTTTTCAAATCTAAAAATCTAACCAAAATCCATACTAATGCACAATATATGAGAATGCCATCCCTTTTTTCCAAAACATAATTTCCACTTGAAAAGACTCAAAGGAAAGATGTTGTTCTAATAGCAGCTAAGTCTAGTCTAGATCATAATTTTACAAGCTTTACAGAATCAAATTATTTGAAGATTTCTTGTCCGCCAAAGATCTATCTATCCATGTGATCCTATACTAAAAGATGGATAATGGTACAGATTTGGGGCAATAGTCATTTACGTTAATTGAGAGTTTAATCATCAAAAGGGTTTTTCACCTGTATAACTCTTCAAACTTATATAAGTCTATTGAGGTTTGGACTATAATTGACTTTAATTTGAATGGATCTTAATGTCTTAAATTACTGGAACAATAAAAGTGACAATATATGAAAGATATAGATACTTGAGACAATGCATTTAAGCTATTATAGCATTGAGACTTTATTACCTATAATGTTACTTGAGCCGAGGGTCTTTCCATAACAACGTCTCTACCTCCATGAGGTAGGAGTAAGGTCTATGTGTACTCTACCCTCTCCAGACCACACACTGCCGAATTACACGGGGTATGTTGTTATTATTGAGTTTACCTATAATGAACCATATGTTGTTCTTATTTTCATAGTTCAGAAAGTTTCTTTGCATGACAATTTAAAGAATTTAAACTGACCTACAAAGATATCTTCATAGGTTTATCATTTCCATTAACAAGCCCACGAAACTCTAAGGCTATAGGAATCAGCCTATATACGTCTGATATGACTGAACATGATGAGATCTAAGAGAGAATTGTCTTTAATTTTACTTAGATATTCATTTGTGACTGCTTAATCTCAATTTGGGGTTAATTTTACTTATTTTTATTCTTTCAACAGGTTAATTCTACTTTGAAATTGCTAAATTATGACAAATCCTTAATGTATATTGATTCTTGAAGTGTTATCTTTCTCATCACTCACCTCATCAAAGTGGGAAAAACAGAGAGAAAAGCGGATAGTAGGTTGCTCAATAAAAATTACAAAACGGATGTATTGATCCTTATTGAGGAAAAGAATCACCTACGATGCTTTTAGTTCCACGGATATGATTGATTAAAAGTTTATCCTTGTTTAACCTGACTGCCTCCTTTATTCCCCCACTGTCGGCCTAAATTTGAACTCATAAGCTTTTTTTTATTATCAATTTGCGGGCACCATCAGGAGCAAATTTATAACAATTAACTAGCCAAAGAGCATGAGATAGAGACTTGTAAAAGTGCGAAAGTTGTTTTGAAAGTAAAATCTCAAAGAGTAAATCGTAATCGAAATTTGTATGCCATCCTTAAGAAGGAAAAAATTGCACCCGAGAAAATTGAAGCAAACAGAAAAAAGGTTGATAAAACAATCGAGGTTATAGAATTTGTGTACCTGAACTGCGATGCGAAGCAATCGTTTTCCTCTGCTGCTATTGTTTTTGGGGAAGATGAACAATCGTTTTCCTTTGCGATGCGAAGCAATCGGTTCTGATATTATGGGGATATGGAGAGACGTGATGTTGCTGCTATGCTTTTCTTTTCTTTTCTTTTCTTTTTTTTTGGTAGAAATTAAATTTATTGAAATTAGTGGGGATAATGGGAAAAAAGGGAGGGAGATTAAACCGCGTGATTTTGACACAATATTTTAGCGACAATTCTTAATAGGTAGAGAAAATTATATCTTGATGTTAATTTAGCCACAGTTTATTCTACCGTGGCTAAATAACCGTGGTAATAAGTGCACTTTTGGTAGTCGATTAAGCGAGAGAGATTGGTAGGGAGAGGAGAGAGGAGAGAGGCGAGAGAGATGACTGAAAAAGAGGAAAGTGGCGAGCGAGATTTTGGAGAGAGGAGAGAGAGGCGAGAGAGGCGAGAGAGAGAGAGGAAGAGAGGAGAGAGGCGAGAGAGAATATAATTATAGCTATAAGTATGTCTCGAATTGTAATTAATGCACACTATAGCTGTGTTAACTAATGAACTAATATATGTTTGCTTAACTGCGTAATTTTCCATCTTTTAAATATATATATACTAGTTTTTTGACACGTGTATTGCACATGATTACCAATTTAGAAAATATATGTTATAGTAAATAGTATTGCTTATTTAGGCGAAGATTTGAATACTAAGTTTAGCAAAAAATAATATTACAGATTCTTTTGTTAATGTTCAATGTGGATCATCATTTATATCTCTTATTCACGCGAACCTATATGAAGATCTTCAATAAAAAAATTATTAGTTAAATACAATAATGTATATATGTATTTCAATTTGATGAAGTTCAATCATGTAATTAATCATATCTCACTAATATTACCTTAGAGATGATATTTGTTGTGTATTTTTCTTGTAATCTAACTAGATGTGTTTTGCACATGTATTCCACGTTAAACTATTTATATGTCATATGAGCATGTGAAGCGAACAACTACATTTTATCTTTTAGAACTATTTTTTTGTATATCTTTTAGAACTTCTCGATTGAGTGTGTATATAAATCAAATATAATTATCTGATTGTCCATAGTTAACTAAGAAATGTTTTCTTTTTTTACCGGAAAAACTAAAATTAAAATTAAAGAACAATTCCATGTGTGAAATCCTATATATAATCATCTGTTCATCTTACACCCAACAAATATATAATTCATCTACTTGTAAATTATTTTAATTTATTCAACCAAGTATGATTCGTCAAAGGAAAAATAACAACACCATGTTATCACATATATAGGGACAGTGCAATAATATGAAAAATTATTAGTCAAAAGTTAATATAAGGAAATATGAAAAAGAGAAATATAATTAATGTAATAATTATGGAATTCATAATATTATACCTAAAATGTAAAAGAGTGTGAATAACGTTTGCAATAATTAGTAATAACTAAGAGAGTTGATAATGTTATAGCTGAAAAAAATTTGTGCAATAGCTGAATTTCTAATAATTAATTTTTTATACATACATAAATAAATAGGACTTTTAATTAATGTTACTATTTTTTTAATTATTAGATTCTGAATGATAAACTGTAAATGATTCATATATATTCACATATTTTCACATTTGTTGTGAGTGTTTTTTTTTTAAAAAAAATAACTCAGAATATATTAAAATAATATATTTTAAAGTTAGAAAATCTTGTTAACTTGATAATACATTTGTGACATATATAATACTTTAATTTAAATAAAAATACCTACCCAAATATATATATATATTGCATTAATGAAAATATTTATCTCATAAAAATTAGCTATTAAATAAAAAATTAAAATTAAATTAATACAAACTTCTACTTGCGTTATTACAAGTCATTTGCACTTCTCTTCGTCTAAAATACTTAAATATCAAGAAATAGTAAATAAGTAAAACAAAAGGGCGATGTTTATATAGTAACTATTTTGAAGCAAATTTTCTAACAATCTCAACCACATAACTAATATTTATAAATAAAGTCATTCTTTTGTCTTGAGAATTTTTTTTTAAAAAAACAAATTATGACAATTCTCTAAATTTTGGAAAAAGATATTCAGAAACATATATCTACATCACGAGAGAAATTATTAACATAAACAAATGAAACTAGACTACATCGTGTTAACTTCATATGTTGGAACATTACATACTAATGTATATATTAAGCAAAAAATTAATTATTTTTTAATTAAAATTATTTTTCTCAAGTACCCGAAGTTATGGAATATACCTCTTAGGATAGAACGATTTACTTCATTAGAATAGTGTCTCATATTCTGCTAAACTTCAAACTCACTCAACGACAATAAATTACACAAAAAAAATTTATATGCAAGAAGAAGAAGAGTAGAAGATTTAAAAAAAATTGTGGTTGAAAAAATGAGAGGAAGCCACTCTATTTATAGTCAACAAAGGATAGTATGAACAAGTGTTTTTTTGTATCTTATCTGAAAAGTCATGACCTTTCTGAGAAGTTGCAATCCTTTGGAAAAGTCACAACTCATCGAAAAATCAAAACTTTTTAAGGTAGTAATATATATATATATATATATATATATATATATATATATATATATATATATATAAGAAATGAAGAGTCTTATTACATTTTGCTAATATTCACATTATTTATTTTTTAAAACTCTTTTTGCACTTTTTTTTTTTCAAATATTTAGTAAGTTAGAGTAATACTTTGTCAAAAATATGAATCATTAGTTGAAAATTGTTGAACAAAGTGAATCACAAATTTTTTCTTAAATTTTCAATTATTACAACAAACATTTTAAAGTAAGGTACATCAAGTTATCAATTTCTTGAATTAGATTCTATGGTTTTGTTAGGACCGAAAATAATTAATCAGGTGTCATGCGTAAGCTAGCAAAGCAAATCTCGAAAGACCACGAGTAAGAAGACGAACGAGAAATATATCAAAAGACACAAAAATTTAATGTGGTTCGGTCAATCGATCTACATCCACAAAGGAGATGAGCAATCCACTATATAAACATAAGAGTACAAAATATAGAGAAAAATAACCTCAACCAATTCACTCGGAATACATTGGAGGTTCGCACAAGTGATAACATATCAATCTTCCCACAAATTCTCCCTCTAACCAAAACTCTCAAAGCCCCTAAGACTACATTGTGAATGCTGAGTAAGTTAGAAGGAACAAGACTATATTTATAGAGTTCTAAACCTTTTCCTACAAGGAAACGATTAGCCACTCCTAAAACTTTTCCTAAAAGGAAACCCTATTTATGGTAAGAAACTCAAGGCAATTAATACCCAACAAATCTCCCTCTTTGCCTGAATTTCTGACAAAATAAATTTGTCCACCTTCTTCAAATAATCTTCAACAGCTTGCATCTCTTCTCCATAATCTCTTCCATCAAATTTATGTCTCGACACAGAGAACCTCTCTGAAAAAATTTCTCCAACAAAAATGTTCATTACTGTCAAAAAGGCTGCGGCTAGAACTACACACGCCAAGATGAACATCCGTCTCTAACTAGCCACTCCTAAACCTTTTCCTAAAAGGAAAACCTATTTATGGTAAGAAACTCAGGGCAATTAATACCCAACAAATCTCCCCCTTGGCCTGAATTTCTGATAAAATAAATTTGTCCACCTTCTTCACATAATCTTCAACAACTTGCATCTCTTCTCCATAATCTCCTCCATCAAATCTATGTCTCAACATAGAAAACCTCTTTGAAACAATTTCTCCAACTAAAATTTTCATTACTTCAAAAAGGTTGCGGCTAGAACTACACCCGCCAAGATGAACACCCATCTCTAACTTGGCTCCATCATTGAACCATCAAACCTGACGTTATCATTGAACTTGATTCTGATACCACTTGTTAGGACCAAAAAGTTAGGTGTAATGCGGAAGCTAGCAAAGAAAATCTCTAAAGACCATGAGTAAGAAGACAAACGAGAAATATATCAAAAGTTACAAAAATTTAACGTGGTTCGGTCAATTGACCTACATTTACAAAGGAGATGAATAATCCACTATAAATATGAGAGTACAAGATATAGAAAGAAATAACTTCAACCAATTAATTCAGAATACAAGGAGGTTCACAAATTCTCCCCCATAACCAAAACTCTCAAAATCCTAAGACTACATTGTGAATGATGATTAACTTAGAAGGAACAAGCCTCTATTTATAGAATTCTAAACATTTTCCTACAAGAAAAGGACTAGCCAAATATGAAGATTTTCTGCTTTCCTTTTTCTAAAAGGAAAACCTATTTATGGTAAGAAACTCATGGCAAATAAAACCCAACAGGTTCTAACTCTTATCTTTGTTTAAAATTTGTCAACTTATTACTTATAGCATTACGTCAACAATTCCTATAATGACTGCTTCAATACCATGATGTTTTTTCAATGTTGAATTGATAAAATATAACCTAAAAGGCTAAAACTAATAACTTTTTAAAAAAGGTATTTGAAAAAATCATCTATAAAAAAAATTAAGTAATAATCTGCATCTAAATAGTTAAAAAAAAAAATTCAAATAAATATGTATGAAATTTGTTAGGCCTCAATTGAAATTTCGCTTTAGGCCTCTAATCATGTAGAGCCTCCCCTGGGCTGTAACACCCCATAAATTTTTTCGAACTGAAACTCGAACCATCCTTCGTGTGAGTAGTACTTTTATCGAGGAATTTAAATTTCTTGAGTGTTAAGGTCACTAGATGTAACACCTTGAGTTCCAAGAAGAACTAAAGAGAGTTCATTCAAGTCATTCCTAAGTTCCTTAAAGTTTTGGGTCAATTTCAAATTACCATAACTCTCAGTACATGATGAGTTAGGTGGGCTATAAGATATTAAATGAATGGTCCTTGAATTATCTTTCCAACGCCGCCGTGTTTTCTAAATTTAGAGCTCTGAGTAAAACATTATGATTGATTTAGTAACAACGCCCAAACCTGGCAGCAGCTCCGCGATGGCTCCGCATTACGGAGCCAATATGGACCTCATTGCCTACTGAAAAATTATTTCGACTCTCAGCACATTTTATTTATTTCTTTAGGGGTATTTTAGTCCTAAAAACCCTTAGGAAGTCATCTAAATTGCCCTAAATGTGTAGAAAAATCAGTTTTCATAAATCAAACTCTCTCATCCACTCCAAAAATTCTACGCTCAAGGAATTCAAGAAACACTAAGGATAGGATTCTTCTTCAAATATTTTCCTTCAAGTTCTTCAAAAAGATGGTTCTTTCATGTATGTAAGCTTCTATAGTTTTGGGTTTGTTCACACACACTCCAATCATGTTAATTTCAACATTAAATTCGTTCTAGAAAGTTGAAACTTTGGTGTTCTTGATATGTGTTCTTGAATTTGCCTTTCGTTCTTGAATTGGGCTGAGATTGAGGTCTTCTTGAGATTATTGCATCGATTTATAAAGTTGTCTTGAGTTAGATTATAGTGTACATGTATTGTGTATCTGAATCTAAAAAAGAAGTTGAGTAAAAGAATCGAATTTAGGCAAATTATGGTTAGAAAATGAAAAAGGAAAAAGTTGGGCGAATCTGGTAACCCAGTCCACGTCGCGGACCTGCCTCCCTATTTCACAAAAATTTTCTTCGCGTCGCGGAGATGTCACGGACCACCCCTCTGTCTCAAAAGTTATTTCGCTATCAAATATTAAAATGCATCTCCATGTCGCGGACTTGCTTTTAGACAGTGATTTATTAATCGTTTCTCATGTTTAACTATCTAAAAACAATCCTAAACATCACGAGATCTTTCCTCTCATAAATCGCAACCTTGAATTCATAAATCATATTCAAGGTAGAGTTTAGAGTCTAGTCTTGAGAGTTCTCTCAAACATTTTTGAGAAAGTCCTTTCGAGTCCTTTGAGGAGTCTTTTACAACTTCTAGTAACTTGTTTCAAGACTCGAGCAAGTGAGTATGAGAATGAGGAGAGTGTATGCATGAGTCTACATTATCATCCGAGATCTTTCTTATCACAAATAACAACCTTGAATTCATAATTCACATTCAAAAGAGAGTTAAGAGTAGAGTTCAAGGAAGCCTTTGAGTTCAATTATGAATCCTTTGAGATCCATCATCGATTTGAGTTAAGTTTTGAGAATACATGAGTTCCTTATTGATATTTTGACCCTTGAGTCGAGTCGTTCATGTCCATAACTTCAACATGAACTCCTTTGAGAGGAGTAGTATCTTCAAGTTCTAAATCTTGAGTATTGAGTTCCTCATCCCCTTTGAGATTATATTCCTAATCATGAAAATATTACATGTTACCCATGAAGTCCTTAAGTTGAGTAGTTCATGCTCATAATTCTACATGAACCCTTTGAGTTGAGCATTTTTGAAATGAGTAGCATCATTAAAGTTCTTGAGTTCCAAGTATTGGGTTCTATCTATGGTTATTGAAAACAATGCATTGAGTTGTTCACGTCCATAATTCGGCATGAACCACATTTTAAGAAGTCTTTTACAAATGTTTTAATTTTTTTTTAAGAGTTAATCTTTGAGTTGAGTAAAGAGTAAGAGTACAATTCATTTCTTCAAAGATTATACGGGAACTAAGTATTCCCAAGGGTTAAAATATTTTCACATTTGAACAAGAAAGGACACACTGATTTCTAAGAGAGCTTTTATGCTAAGTTTTGAGTAATTATCTCAAAACAAAGAAAGAGTTTTATTTTTAAAACATATGATTTGAGTATATTTTGGAAGTAGTATTGAGCACTGATATGGGGACGCGAGTTCATAATAACTCAAGTCTCCATAAACCATGTATCCATCATGGGTAGAAAAGGATCATACTTTTTAGATGATTGCTTAGTGCTTTTTAGCATAGACTAGTGGATCCACTTACTTAAGGTGTTCTATATGACGACAAAGTATAAGACAGTTCTGGCAGCATGGGCAAGACGTTGTATCACCACTTAGGCTCATAGTGGTGGTTGTCGGTTAGAGAAAATCTCATAGAGTTATATTATTTTTTTATGCACACATTGAGTATTATTATATTTTTCAATACATTGAGTTGTTGTCTACAATTTTATAGCTTTCCATATATATTGCATCTTTTACTATTGCTTTATCCTTGAGTATCATGAGTTGAGTCTTTCGAGTTGAGTACCTTCGAGTTGAGTATCTTGAGTTGAACTGTGCTTCATTGAGTCGAGTACCTTATTGTTGAGTTGAGCTCCATTTCACTAAGTTGAGAACCTTATTACTGAATTGAGTATCTTATCCTTGAGTACTTCTGAATTGAGTAATTTTGAGTAGTTTTGAGTATCCTTGAGTATTCATTGAGTTGAGTAAGTTTGAGAAGAGATAAGTATGTTTCCCTTTTTATCAAGTTTCAAGCTTATGTTATGCTTTAGTATTCCCTTTACATGCTCGTACATTCCATGTACTAAGCCATTTGGATTGCATCATTTCATGATACGGATTCAGGTATTTGGGATTATGAATAAGAGCTTTGTTGATACCACATGGAGTTCGAGTTAGCTATGGTGATCCTCCTTGCTTCTGGAGGATTTTATTTACTTTCAGTTATATCACTTGTTAGGATATCGTGGGTCTTCTCCTGACTTCCATCTTTGTCAATTAGAGGCTTCATAGATAGATAGATAGTAAAGTTTGAGAAGTTTGTTTCATTTGTCTTATTAAATATATTAAAGACTTGAGTTGCCTATTGTTGGCTAGTTGAATATTCTATTTTTATTTAGAGTTATTCATTTGAGTGAAAGATTTGTAAGTAACATGAATTATATTTAATTTTTAAGCTTTTGCATGCTTAAGTTAGTCTTCCGCTTGTAGTCAGTCAGGATGAGGATTCGCTTGGGGACCAACAATGGTTCTTGAGTGCCAGCCATATCCAGGGTGTAGGTTTGGGTCGTGCAAACTTGGTATCAGAGCATAAAGTTCAATTGTCCTAGGGTGTTTATGAATCCGTGTAGGTAGGATCTTGTTTATAGTTATGAGGGCCCCACTTCTATAAGTGAGGGACTACAGACATTTAAGAAATATTTCCCTACTTTCATACTCTTAATCGTGCAATAGAGTTATGTCATAGATATTTGTTCATACTCGTATGTTTCTTAGATTCATTCGACTACCCATCATACTAGAGGTGGTTTAAAAGTATAACTTAAAGATCCTTATGGATGAGTTGTTCTTAGCGAGAGTCTTGAGGAAGTCATGACACTCCAGAGTGGCTTGAGAGAAGCCCAGGAGTGAGTCAAGTGTTTAGTTTCATAGGAATAGACCCATATTTATATGATTGTGCATTCGAGGTAAAAACGTGTTGTACTCTTTTCCTTAAGCCTTGTTTCAACTCAGATCTTTTTTAATAAGTATATTTAGAGCTTGGAAAGTATTTTCACTCCCAAAGGTAGCATGAGTTACGAGATCATGAGCAGTAGTAGTGAAAGAAGTATGCAGAGGTTTAGTAATCTTAGAAAGGGAGATAATGTTTTGAAGAGTTATATTACTACAGTCATGCACCCAGTAAGTTATTAATAAGGATTTTTCCTTTATGGGTAGAGTAAGAGTTTCTAGTCAAGATGAGATATAGTATATATTTGTCGACCAAAATAGAGTTGATGCCAATGTGCCATCGTTATAGAGGAGAATAAGTTCATGTGTCGAATAAGAGAACAGAGTATTTATGAAGTGATAGATCTAAGCTAGGCATATGATTTGTTTGAGAGGGTCATGATGTTCAGAAGGTTATAGAACTGATCAAGTAATGAGGTATAGTATGTTAGGAGAACAATCATAATGATATTTTAAGTCTAGTAATAAACATTAAGCTTGAATTTGAGATGAGTGTCATGATAAAAAGAATAGCAACATGAGGGTGATGATGTCAGTCTTGAGATTTGATCTAGTAGACTTGACGTAGAGTAAGTGAGGAATTGAGATATTTGTTGCAATGAATGTGAATAGTACAAGTGAGAGACCCTAACCTTTAGATAAGGGCAGTAAAGTGTGGCTAAGTCACAAGAGTAACAAAAGCATTAAGAGGTGTACTAAGAGGGTATGTAATCAGAAGATCTTAAGAGAAACATCTTAGGAAGAGGTCTTAGTACCTGCTTATTGAGAGTTGGTATCATGAGATAAGTTTCTCCTGAGTGTTAGAGTAAAAGAGGATGTAGACCCGATTAGAGATGATGTAATAGGTCCATAGCTTTCAAGTGTCAACTTTAGACCTATGGGGAAATGACGATATGAGAAATCAAGTCAAGTGTTTGAGAGTAAGATAATAGTGAGTTCCAAAGAGTATGGGAGATATCCTTTCGGAGGTCCTTTTAGTTATTGAGTGATGTTAGAAAAAGGAGGTTGATGTTCTTATCGTGATAGTGATGGTATGATAATTCCATCTAAGGTTATAAATGAGAAGGAAGAAGAGGATGAGGTTTTACTATGAGAAATAGTTAAACGAGAGCCCTTAGTTGGTTTTGAAGGAGTTGGTTAGTAGGAGTCCATGGAGTTTTTAGAGTACTAAGCTTGAATGTGATGTTGTTAAACATTAGGTGGTTCTTGATATGAGCCCAATGTGGTGGTAAAGAGTAATAGTTTTGGGATGAGATTTCCTATCGACGTATAGAACCCAAACCTAAGGATTTAAGTTAAGCTTGAATATAGTAAGAGCATACCATTAGACTCAGACCTTAGTAAGAGTAACCCCATTCCATACCAAGTCCAACCGTCATTCAAGGACAAATGATCCCAAGGAGGAGATATTGTAACACCCCATAAATTTTTTCGAATTGAGACTCGAACCATTCTTTGTTGTGAATAGTATTTTTACAGAGGAATTTAAATTTCTTGAGTCTTAAGGTCACTATATGTAGCACCTTGAGTTCCAAGAAGAACTAAAGAGAGTTCATTCAAGTCATTCCTAAGCTCCTTAAAGTTTTGGGTCAACTTCGAATGACCATAAATCTCAGTACAATATGAGTTAGGTGGACTATAAGATATTAAATGAAATGTCTTTGAATTATCTTTCCACACCTCTAAATTTGCTAAATTTCGAGCTTTGAGTAAAACATTATGACAGATTTACTAACAACGCCCAAACCTTGCAGCTGCTTCGCGATGGCTCCGCGTTATGAAGCCAATATGGACCTCACTGCCTGTTGAAAAATTATTCCGACTCCCAACTCATTTTATTTATTTATTTAGGGGTATTTTAGTCCTAAAAACCCTTAGGAGGTCATCTAAATTGCCCTAAACGTGTAGAAAAATCAGTTTTCATAAATTAAACCCTCTTATCCACTCTAAAAATTCTACGCTCAAGGAATTCAAGAAACGCTAAGGCTAGGGTTATTCTTCAAAGATTTTCCTTCAAGTTCTTCAAGAAGATGGTTCTTTCATGTATGTAAGCTTCCATAGTGTTGGATTTGTTCACCTACACGCCAATCTTGTTAATTTCAGCGTTAAATTCGTTCTAGAAAGTTGAAAGTTTGGTGTTCTTGATATGTGTTCTTGAATTTGCTTTCGTTCTTGAATTGGGCTGAGATTAAGGTCTTCTTGAGGTTATTGGGTCGATTTATAGAGTTGTCTTGAGTTAGATTCTAGTGTACATGCGCTGGGTATTTGAATCTAAAGAGAAGCTGAGTAAAAAAATCAAATTTAGGCGAATTGGGGTTAGAAAACGAAGAAGGAAAAAATCAAACGAATTAGGCAACCTAGTCCGCATCGTGATCCTACCTCCCCATTTCACAAAAAAAAAATTTGCATTGCGGAGTGTTCACGAACCTCTCTGCCTCAAAATTTATTTTGCGACCAAATATTGAAATGCATCTCCGTGTCACGAACTTGCTTCCAGACAGTGATTTCTTGATCGTTTCTCATGTTTAACTATCTAAAAAACTCCTAAACATCACGAGATCTTTCCTCTCACAAGTTGCAACCTTGAATTCATAAATCACATTTAAGGTAGAGTGGAGAGTCATGTCTTGAGAGTTCTCTCAAACATTTTTGAGAAAGTCCCTTTGAGTGTATGCATGAGTCTACATTATTTTCACGAGATCTTTCCTATCACAAATTACAACCTTGAATTTATAATTCATATTCAAGAGAGAGTGTTAAGAGTAGAGTTCAAGAAAGCCTCTGAGTTCAATTGTGAATCCTTTCAGATCCATCATCGATTTGAGTTAAGTTTTGAGTAAGTATGTATGAGAATGAGAAGAGTCGTATACATGAATTCCTTCTTGATATTTTGGCCCTCGAGTTGAGTCGTTCATACACATAACTTCCGCATGAACTCCATCAGTTGAATACCTTTGAAAGGACTAGTATCTTCATGTTCTAAGTCTTGAGTATTGAGTTCCCAATCCCCTTTGAGATTATATTCCTAAAAATTAAACTATTACATGTTACCCATGAAGTCCTTAAGTTGAGTAGTTCATGCTTATAATTCCCCATGAACCCTCTGAGTTGAGCATTCTTAAAATGAGTAGTATCATTGAAGTTCTTGAGTTCCAAGTATTGAGTTCTATCTATGGTTATTGAAAATCTTGCATTGAGTCATTCACGTCCATAATTCGGCATGAACTATATTTTAAGAAGTCTTTTACAAATGTTTTTAATTTTGATTTAAGACTTAAGCTTTGAGTTGAGTAAAGAGTAAGAGTAAAGTTCATTTCTTCAAAGATTACACGGGAACTAAGTATTTCCAAGAGTTAAAATATTTTCACATTTGAACAAGAAAGGAACCACTAATTTTCAAGAAAGCTTTTAAGCTAAGTTTTGAGTAATTATCTCAAACCAAAGAAAGAATTTTGTCTTTAAAACATACGAGCTGAGTATATTTTGGGAGTAGTATTGAGCACTGATATGGGGATACGAGTTCATAATAACTCAAGTCTCCATAAACCATGTATCCATCATGGGTAGAAAAGAATCATACTTTTTAGATGAATCCTTAGTGCTTTTTAACATACACTAGTGGATCCACTTAGTTACGGTGTTCTATCTGACAAAAAAGTATATAACAGTTCTGACAGCGTGAGCAAGACGTTGTATTATCACTTAGGCTCATAGTGGTGGTTGTCGTTTAGAGAAACTCCCATAGAGTTATATTGTATTTTTATATACACATTGAATATTATTGTATTTTTCAATACATTGAGTTGCTATCTATAGTTTTACAGCTTTCCATATATATTGCATCTTTTACTATTGCTTTATCCTTGAGTATCATGAGTTAGAGTCTTACGAGTTGAGTATCTTGAGTTGAGTACCTTCGAGTTGAGTATCTTGAGTTGAACTGTTCTTCATTGAGTCAAGTACCTTATTATTGAGTTGAGCCCTATTTCATTGAGATGAGAACCTTATTAGTGAGTTTACTATCTTATCCTTAAGTACTTCTGAGTTGAGTAATTTTGAGTAGTGTTGAGTATCCTTGAGTATTCCTTGAGTTGAGTAAGTTTAAGAAGAGGTAAGTATGTTTTCCTTTTTATTAATTTTCAAGCTTATGTTATGCTTTAGAATTTCCCTTACATGCTCGTACATTTCATGTACTGAGCTATTCGGCCTGCATCCTTTCATGATGCAGATTCAGGTATTTGGAATCATGAACAAGAGCTTCGTTAATACCACATGGAGTTCGAGTTAGCTATGGTGAGCCTCATTGCTTCCGTAGGATTTCATTTAATTTTCAGTTATATCAGTTGTTAGGATGTCGTGGATCTTGTCCCGAGTTCCATCTTTGTCAGTATAATGCTTCATATATAGATAGATAGTAGAGTTTGAGAAGTCTGTTTCATTTATCTTATTAAATGTATTAAAGACTTGAGTTGCCTATTGCTGGTTAGTTGAATATTCTATTTTTATTCAGAGTTATTCATTTAAGTTAAAGATTTGTAAGTTTCGTGAATTATATTATGTTTTTAAGCTTTTGCATGCTTAAGTTAGTCTTTCGCTTGTAGTCAGCCAGGATAAGGGTTCACTTGGGGACCATCAATGTTTCTTGTGTGCCGGCCACGTCCAGGGTGTAGGCTCGGGTCATGACATAGGCCCTAACTCATTATGAAGAAAAACTCGTAGACATAAAAAACGTAGCGTGGAGATGAAAAATAATGTTTCCTCACGTAGAGGATAGCCTTAAATATATTAATTATTTCAAATACCCAAGAAAAAATTGATCCTCGAAGTAGAAAAACAACAAACACCTCTTTTGAACCTTGGAGATGAATTTTCTTAAAAATCCTAATATTATGATATAAAATTTCATTAAGAATCAATATTCGGATATTAGAAATGCTTGGAAACACTTAGAATTACATGGAAGGGACTTACCTTGAAGTGAGATGAAGTGGAGAAGAGAAAAAAAGAGTTGAACTAAGATATGAAAATTTAGACAATGGATGAAAACTTTCAACTTAACTTTGTGTTAAATTATGACTTTAATTCATATCCGATATAGTTGCAGCATTTGAGATTTGACATTTACACCTAGGCATAATCAAATTCACCGAGTTTGAATCTAATTTCATATGTGGAATAGTTTAACCCATAATCTAAAAGTTCAAGGTGTTTCATTATTGATCTCATCAGCTGATTACCATGGGAATTTTTAGCAACAACATAGGGTTAAAATATGTGTGCTAAACAATATGAGACTTAATGGAGTTGATGAGATGGATTTAAATATTCAAAACAAAAAAAATAAATGTCCCAGGACGTCCTTTAAATATGTTGCTCTATGTCATGTGTTACTTGGCTCATTTGCTAAAAACCCTTTTTTTTTTCATTTGCTAAAAACTTATTTATGCTCACAAGTATAACTACTTGTTATGTGCAATTAATACTTGTAATATTTCACTTATTTTATATGTACAATCTGTTTGGATTGACTTAAAATAGTAGTTTTTAAGTCAAACATAAAAAATTAAACTTAAATGTCTTTTAAGTCAAAAAATAAAAAGTAAGGGAAGACCTACTTTAGGTTTTTCACTTATTTTAAATCATTTTTAATATTGTCAAACACTTCATAACTTATTTTAAGTCATTCAAAATTTATTTTAAGTTATTTTAACATTGCCAAACACTTTCAACAACTAAAAATAATGTAAAAGTAGGTTTGACCAACTTTTAAGTCAATCCACTAATATTGTAATCTCACAAAGAAATACGCTCATCCATCTCTCCTTGTATGAGTGGCACTAGCAAGGCCAGGATTAGCAATCTCACGTTCATAGGAGCTATTATCTATTTTAGGATTTAGGATTGTTATTCTATTCTTAACGTGAGATAAAAATTATTTTATAATTTTGGGATAAGTTGTTTTGTGATTTTATTCAAATTGTACATGTGATAAATTTATCCTAAAATTAATTTTGAAATTAATTAAATATCTTTTATCCCTCATACCAAATGAAACCTCAATATCCAAAATAATTAATTTCGAAATAAATTATCTCGCGATTTTATCTAAATGAAACATTAGACACATGAGTTCACTCAACAATCTGTTAAAGTGAATGCTAGTTCCAGAAAAAGTTATTTTGCATCTTAGGGTGTGTTTGATGTTTTTCCAGAAATTTTTTAAAAAAAATTTCATGTTTGATTAATTAACATATTTTTCAAAAGAAGATAGATTTCTTAAAAATAAGAAAAGATAAATTTTAAGAAAAACAAGTTTCATAGTGACATTGTCTCCTTCCTACCTTCCAACACCTATAGCCCCTATGCCACAACCCCCACACTCACCCACCCCTACGCAAACCCCCATCTTCTATAAAAAAGTTTTTAAGATAATAATTTTTATTTATACTAAATACTAGTAAATATAAAAAAAAGAAATGTATGAAATCCACTTATTTCCTAGAAAAATATTATGTACAAAAAACATTTTCCTCGATACCAAACACAGTTCCAATTTTGCTTTTGATCCATTTTGGGTATAAATATCCGATAGTAAGGACATCATCCAAAAGAATGACTTTGAGGTTTAAATTAGTGAAAATCCAAACATAAGGGACCAATTTGTTATTTTCTCATCTTTCACTAAAAGACAATCCCAATTTAGGGTTCAAATTAAGTACTAATCAATTTCTAATACTCAACAATATTTTATTTATCTTTAAAAAGAAAGAGGAAAGAAAAGTAGGGTTTGTATCTTTGCTTTGACTCATCATTGAGGGTCTCTTGTTCATGAAAGAACAATAAGATTATGATTACTTAAAGCGGCGGATGTGGGAGCATGTCTCCCCATGATAGAGAAGTACAATGATTTCATCTTTGTAAAATATGAAGATGAGATAATGAATTAAAAGACTTTGTGATGTGGGAGAAATTGAATAATTATTTGCCTTCTTTTCTCTAATATTATGATAGGAGAATGATTGTACAATAGATGGACATCAACAAGTATTATTTCTTGCTTCCTTTCGTTATCTTTTTTCCTTTTTCTTTTTTCAAATAATATTTCCTTGTTCTTTCTTACACTCCATACATACTTTAGTAGAAATTGAATTTTACCATATTAAAAAAAAATTATACCACTTTCGATATTATACTATTTCCATATGCGTTATTTGAAATACAAATTAATATTTTGGAGGGTATTTAATATTTATTAAGAAAATTATTGAAATTGTAGCGTCCCATACTTTAGAGCTAAAATTGAAGTATTTGTATGTACTTAAACCCAAATCTAGAGAAATTGGTTGGGCCCCTTCGCTCTAGTGATCACTTCATAGACTATGATGTGTTTCGGTCAATGTTTAAGTGTTGGGTGTAATGTCCCTCGTGGTCATTTACTTGTTTTTCTGTGATTTTAATGTTATGTCTCTACCCATATCTTATGTGTACCGTTTTATGTTGAGATGGATGATACACTTCTCGAAGTGCTTGGGAGAGAGATATGTGAGTTTTCCCCTTTTGGGAGCTTATAAGTTGAAATAGTTGACTTTGGCCAACATTTGGAGAATCGAATGTAGTATGAGATTTCTATCCGTTCCACCAACTCCATAAGGTCCATTTTGGACTAGTAGCATGATTGGTTCGAGTCCTGAGGCCTTTAGCGTGAGTTTTAGCCATTAAGCAGGAAGTTTTTGAAAGTTTGGCTAATATTTGATTTCGATCAACATTCTTGGTCGATGAGAATTCCATCAATGCAGTTAGCTCCGGAATGCCTAGTTTGACCTAGAATGATCTTTGATTTGGATCCCAAGGTGATCGGGTGGATTTTGTGATGTTTTGTGTTATGCCTGTTTGGTTGCTTTGTGTAAGTGTTGACTTGGGTCAACATTTTATGAAGATGACCTATGTTGATTGTTTTGTCAATTCTGTTGAGTTTGGAATATCATTTTTTGTGGGGTAACATAGTTTATTTGTGTTCACAAGGTTCCGAAGGAATCCTGAGCCCTAATAGGAACAATTTTTAAATCCAATGTGAGCTAATGCAGTTTGTGCTGGTGCACCAAGCATTGCTCAGCTCGACCGAGAGTTGGGTTCCACGATTGCGAAGACCACCTTGCTTGGTCAACGCGATTGCAACCATTAACCATCACGACCGCGATGTGTGGTTAGTAGACCTAGTCAACTTTAGTGAATCATGATTGTGACCCTTGGGTCCGCGATTTCAATGAATAGCTAAGTTCAATTATATCAATGTTCATGATTTTAGCATGCACATTTCCTAAAAAACACCCTCTAAAGGTGATATGGATAGATCAAATGTATAGATCCTGTGTGGTGTCTATCTTGGTGTATAATATGTGGCAGACCTGATTATATTGGATATGATCGATTTTGACATGATATTAGGCATGGATTGGCTATTCCTTGTCATGCGGTTGTGGATTGATTTTCCAAGATCCCTCTGATTGTGTGGACGGGTACCAATAGCCATATGCCAAGGGGTATGATTTCATTTTTGAAGGTGCATTGGTTGATAAGAAAGTAGTGTATAGCTTATCTTGCTTATATTTATGATAGTACTGTTGACACTCTTTATATTGAGTTAGTTACGGTGGTTTGAAAGTTCTCTGATTTTTTTCCCTATCGATCTCTTTGATCTTCCTTCTGATCATGACATTAAATTCGAAATTGATGTTGAGCTGAGCATGCGCCCAGTTTCTATTCCGCCCTATCATATGACTCCAGTTGAGTTGAGGGAGCTTAAGGAGTAGCTACAAGACCTCCTGATTAAGGGATTCATTAGACTTAGTGTGTCTTTATAGGGTGCTCCTATTATGTTCGTGAAGAAGAAGGATTCTTGCATATCTGTATTGACTACATGCAGCTAGGCAGCCGAACAAGGTGACCATGAAGAACATGTATGTGAGTCGGTTTAATGATTGAAAGCTTTAATTCTTAAACTAAACAGACAAGCAGAAGAAGAAGGCAAGTTTCTTAACTTAGTTTAAAGATTGGATTTGTATATTACATGGCAATAAATTTAGGGATTGAGAATTTGAAAAACATAGGTTTATAACAAATAGAAGAATTTATTAAATTCTTATGAACCAAGTGAATATAGTTAATGATTGAACTGTAGACTTTCATATTTCGATATTTATTAAAGAAAAAAGGCTAGACAATAAGTTTCTTTCCAGTTTTAGGCATAAATTTTTAAAAATTGGATAATGAATTGAAGGACTAGTAAATTGAGAATAAGATAGTTCAACATATTGAGAGTCAAACTATAAACCGGATGGTGGAATATTTAAGATAGTGTTTGAATTAGCTTAAATATAGAATTTAACACGAAATTGATGTGTATGTGATTATAGATTGACCAAAGGGATTTATATGAATTGCTCGAGTGGTGAGCTTTGTATTTCAATACGAGTATTGTGAGAAGGAATCTTACCACAATTTATGTTTTATAACTTTCATGATTTATACATGGTAAAGTGAATGTGTTACCAAATATTTTGAACTCGCATGTGCGACAATTCTTTTACTTGATATGATATTGAGATGGTTATTCGAGATGTTTTAAATTTATATGAAATGTTTATTGTAGTCTATATGATTAGCGTTAAAGTTTTTTTACTTACTTTAGAATAAGTATTTTGACATATGTTTTTTGTTGAAGTTTTATATACTATGATTTGATAAGGACTTAAATGTCTTCCAACATTTTGAAATGTTTCTACTGTTTACAAATAAAAGTATAAAAGGGAGTAGACCTTGATGGATCTCGTATCTAACGGTAGGTTCGTTAGACCTGGTGCACCTTGTAGTTATATATTATCAATATAGCCCTTACTAGTGGAAAGGTAGAACTAGCATACCGTTACTGATACCCCTCAAGTAGGGATCTACCGATATGGATATTTGACTCATTTATGAAGAGTTAATTGTTACTTCTTAAAGACGAAGGTCACACTGATTACATGATTCATCCCTGGAAACCTCCTAAATATAAGATTTGCTATGAAAGGATTTTTCTAAATTATTTCTAAATATTCAGATTGATTTTGCTTACATGAGACAAATATGATTCAATATTGCTATCATTGTTGAAAGGGCGTTGATTTCATCATTTTGATCATCATAGTAGCATGTTTTTTGATTTTCCCTCGCTAAAACGTTTGTTGTAAAGTATTGCTTCTCACTGTGTAAGTAGCTCACTCCTCGCTAAATATTTTTATAGAAAACTCAGGTGACATTGGCGAAGACTTCATTAATTAGAGAGTGTGGATTGATAATATTTGATAAGTCTTGCATTACTTCTCGTGTAAATAGATTTATTGAACTGATATGGACTCTTTTCTTTAAAAACTCTTAGAGTCGTTGATAGAATATGTGCGTCCACTATCAGTCAAAGGACCAGGTCCCTTGACTCAACAAGAACAGTAGTGAAGAGTAGACAATGAACAAAAGACAACACAAGCAATTTACGTGGAAACCTCATTGCTCAAGGGAGTAAAACCACAACCTGTCACACAGGATTTTCAAATGTTTTCACTAATCTCTTCAAGCAAAAGTGAAACGCAGATACACCAAATGAGATTAAGCTATTAATCTCAAAGCTAAGTAATAATTGTATTACTTACTGAGCCTAAGCAGATACCACACTGCCCACTAAGCTATCAACCCTAAATAACTTAGACTTCAACTAAGAAGATACAACACTGCCCATTAAATCAACTATCTCCTAGAAGACTTAGAATTTGACTAAGCAGATACAACACTGCCCAGTAAATCAGTTGACTCTAACCGATTTAGACTTTTAAAAATCGATATAGATTAGGAACAGATTTACAATGAAAGAACATAAGATCCTAACACAACTAGACAACTTGCAGCTCTATCAGGTCCCTGTTGCTCTTTGAGGATAATACTTCACCGAGATGGTCTTTGCTTGTGTTCTTGAGAATATTCAAGATGCAAAAACTTAGTTTGTGTCTATTGAAATGAACCTTATAAAATGATAGATACAAAGCTCAAACTCAACAAAGACGCTTCAATACTCTATTAGGTCCCTTGTTGAGCATGAGTATTGTTTTTCCTTGAAGATGACCTTTTTTTTTTGAGCTTATGAATTTTTAGAAATTCTCAACTTTGTTTGCCAATCTTGAGTTTGTGTTTTGGAGAAGAGACTATATCAAAATGGGCACAAACCCTTGGACAAGGCCATTGGCTGAAAGCCTGCTGTTATGAAAAGTTGTGCACCAACCACATCAGAGTTGACAGCTTTTTGACAGCTGTCATTTCGTCTTTTTCTCATACGCAAACTTTTCGGGACCAGGTCCCTTGCTGCGTCCTTTAATGCTTGAGTTCTTGAAAAAAATTTGCTAGCTTTCTCTCTTCTTGAATGAATAATGTTGTTAATTTATTGTTATATATATCAGTTACCAACAAGGTTTTGACCACTTAAACAAACAACTTCATTTGCCCTTCCTATTGGTGAAGTACGTTGTACATCTCACTAGCCAACCTGACAAGACAACTGTAATGATAGCTTTACAGATGTTGACCATTTTGAATCCGGACGGAAGTACTCTGCCAAGGACCGGGTAGCTATATTTGTGAGGATCATCAAAACACTAGAATATAACATTTTCTCCCTTTTTGATGAAGACACACAAATATTTCTCATGCTGAGTTTATTCATTCATTTCCCTTTTCATCAGTCCCAATACCAGAAAACCCTTTTCCTGGATCTGGTCCTTTGTTTGATCCCTAAGTTTGTTAAATCATCAAAACTTAACATTAGCTTCAAAGTAACATTTTCTCCCTTTTCGATGATAACAAACTTATTCACTTTCTTCCCCCTTTCACCAGTCCCCCCTATCAGCATGCCTCTTCAGGTAACTAGATTGGTCCCCATTTTTCATCATTTTCGAAGTTTGTCAAATCATCAAAATTTCACATCAACAACAAAATAACATGTTCTCCCTTTTTGATGATGACAAACTTTTTCAACTTCTTCCCTCTATCGACATCATCATGTCCTCTTCAAGTAGCACTTCTTCCCCTTATCGGCATGACCACGTCATCATTGATCTCATACCATCATTGATCACATACCCTAACAATCTTCCCCCTTTTGAC
Source organism: Solanum bulbocastanum (assembly GCA_037074985.1). NCBI lineage: Eukaryota > Viridiplantae > Streptophyta > Magnoliopsida > Solanales > Solanaceae > Solanum > Solanum bulbocastanum. The sequence continues at coordinate 8,841,329 of CM073603.1, read as the reverse complement.
ATCATAAAAAAGGGTTGAAGCAGTAAACCAAGTTGCCAGAAATGTAGTCCAAGAAAATTCATTGCCACTTGGGCAACACTGAGCATGAGTACAAATGCATAAAGTAATAAGACAAGTTAGTAGAAACTAGGCATTTTTCATTCATAAATAAAAGATCAACAATCAAAGCATTGCAAATATTATTACGACTGAGAACCAAGGCAATACCCACTCAGTTTCGATAGAAAAGAGGAATGAGGACTGACATGGGAATTTAGAGAGAGAGGGGATGACTTAGAAGAAAGGGATTAAAAGAATAGGATTAGTAGAGCATATCCCTTAGCATGATTCTTTCAGAAGCATCTCTTAAAGTTCAACATGATTTACTGTCGGGGCTTCATGTTAAATCTTCAGGGTTGCTAGTTCTTTTCAACCTGGTCCCTTTGATTTGCTGTTTTAGAAGCTAAGCCTTTAGGTGAGCTATTTCAGTATCCGAATTAGCAATAGCAACTATCATAGCTTCCAACACAAGCCTGTGTTTCTCATGACAAACAGATTGGTAAAATCAAACTTACTCAAGGCCTCCGAGATGAACAGGTCAATAAATAAGGAACCGTTTCATTTTATTTATTTATTTTTCATTTTCATTTTTTTTAAAAGTCAGACACCCTCCTATTCAGAATACTTTGAGTGCTCAGAATATCAACCCTTTCCTTTTTGAACATCATCTTTTCACCTTCTTGTTTTTGCTTGTTGAACCTGGTCCCTCTTCACATTCAAAAATTTCTTTAACAGTAAATTCTCCAGTAGGAACAAAAGGTTTAAACATTTGAAGTCTTTTTGAGAGAGGAGAAGAGAGGGTTTTGAAACTTTCTAATTTTTGGAAGGGAAGATGGAGTTTTCGAGGGATATGGAAAGAAATATGGAGTACAAGGGAAGTGGAAGGGTGTATCATGCGGAAGCAACTGTCATCTTGGTATTCAAAAATGGCACAACGATCAGATACATGAATGACACACATGTGGCAATTGCAACGGTTCTCATGCATAATTCAAAATGCAATGGTCAGAGTGCTAACCTTAAAGAACGGACCGAGTCCTTCTTTGTAAGTTGAACGTGATTGCCTAGATTTGTCCTGACCTCCCTTTTCCTTCAGTCCTTTTGCCATGTGTGTATACCTACAAAGGTATGAGACTGAATTTGCTAAAACATACATAACTGAAAAGCAAGGATATCTGCTCCCTTTGCATAGTCATGAGAGAGTTGATTGCTTCAGGCATGATCCATTCAAAAATGTTTCAGCACTTCAAACATCAGTTTGATTATCTTGGCCAGGTCTCCGAAGAGATTCAAGCTGCTGCTTGATCCACAAGATTGAACCCATCATGCTGCACCTTCTACATACTTTCCCTCAATTGTTGAAAGAGCAACTGAATCTTGTCTTTTAGTTTCTTATGAATTAGAGATCTGTCTAGAAAATGAGTCTTGTCTTTTAGTTTCTTATAAATTAGAGATCTGTCTAGAAAATGAGTCATTCCTGCTCTTTTTATCAACTTAACACCTAGCATAATCAGCAATCAACAAGAAATCTCCTGATGGATAGAATAGATACAAATCCATGTCTTCATCAAGTGTCTTAGGATTCTCTTAGCATACTTAAAATGTGATTCCGTTGGACAAGCTTGGAATCTCTCATAAATCCTAACACTTGTATCATTTACATCTGGACCAGATCAATTAGCATCCAACTTCGAGTTGGTCCCCATGGGAGTGTCAATTGTCTTGGCATCCATAATATGAAACTTCTTCAGCAACTTGTTGTACATTTCTTGACAAACGAAGGTACTTTTAGAAGTTTGATTGATTTACAGCTCTAAGAAGAAATTTAATTCTCCCATCATGCTTACTTCATAACTCACCACTCATAAATGCAACACAACCTCTTTTGAAACCATTGTTGAAAGGGAACTTGGACAACTTGTCAGGTGGTCGGGGAACTGAGGGTCACACTTTTCTTCTTTCAAACTGAGCTTGATCAACTTCTTCATTCTAACCTTTACAATTAACATTTATCAGTTTGAAAAACATCAACTTTGTTTAGCATTGTCTACGGGACCAGGTCCCTCATTATCTGTATTAGCTTCTTTGGGATAAATGATGATTTGGTTTGTTTCCTTTTGACGCAAGCTTCACACACCTTGTCATTACTGAACTTTAGGTTAGGTAGGCCACGAACCAGGTCTCTGGAGACAAGTTTGTTTAGCAAGGAGGATCTCACATGACCAAGTTTTCTGTGCCATAAGTTAGCATTGTCACTTTGGGCACTAAGACAGGTTAGATAATCTCCTTGAGCAGTATCCAAGTCAGCTACATACATGTTCTTGAGCTTTCTAGCCATCAGGATCACCTCATTTGTTGACAAATTGGTAACAATGCATATTTTAGATAGAAATCTTACTTCATTGCCTTTGTCACAGATTTGTGACACACTAAGGAGATTATATTTTAGTCCACTAACATAGTATACATCCTCAATTGAGTGTTCAACCAATCTGCCGATTTTTCCAACACCAAGAATATACCCCTTGAAGGACCTTAAGAGAGAGAAAGTTTTTAGTCCTTCTAGTCATATGTTTTGAGCATTCGCTGTCCATGAACTAGCATTGACTGCTACCTCCTCCACTCCCCTACTACAAGGATTATTTGTTGGACTTAGGAACCCATTTTAATCTAAGTTCAGTAAGCAGATAGAGGCATAATGAGAGTGTTTCTTGTCCAATAAGGCAGAATAATCTTTTTCAAGTTAGAGGACTTAGAGAAAGGAGCAGGTCCCTTGTTATGGTTAACTTTCTGTCTAAAGTAGACTGAGACCTTTTCTTGAGAAACTTTCTAGGCAGGGCAATTCTTTTTTCTAATGACCATTGCAACCAAAGTGAAGACACAACAGATTGTCTGAAAAAGACACATACTTACTGTGGGGATTATAGGGAGGACTGATGTTTGAACTTCTTAAACCCTTCATGTTGTTGTGACCTTGACTGGTGACGTTTGAGAGTAGTTTAGAAGAGTTATTTTATCTCAGAGAATTTTTTAGTTCTTCTCTTAAACCGACCAGGTCCCTTTCCATTTGATCATTTCCTTTCAAGGCCAATGCATGTCTGGTTTCAGCAGTGTTCAGACTAGCTTCTAGCGCCATTTGCAAACTACTAGCCTCTCCTTTCCCTTTGCCAGATTTCTCACTCATAATTCTCAATTTCTCCTTGAGTTCTAGATTTTGTCTCTAGAACAATCAATTGTTCCTCGATAATGGACGCATGATCAGTCAAAGCTAACTTTTCTTCATTGAAATTGTCTAGACTGTTGTTCATAGAGTTTTTTTTCAGCAGTTAACTCTATAACTGAGTCAATTAGAACAATAACTAGATTTCTCAACTGCCTAATAGATTAAGCATTCAAGTTTTGTTTAAGGTCGGAGAGAGTTACTTTTTCTTCATCTTCCTCATCGTCAGATTTTGCCATGAATGCGAACATGCCATCAAACATATTCTTATCGTTTTAATAACTAGCAAGGATGTATCTTTAGGACATTCTAATTCTTCTGACTCACTTGAGGAGTCTCCCCAGACAGCAAAAGTTTTCTTCACAATGTAGTCAGCTGCAACTTTTCTTACTTTCTTATCGGGGACCGGGTCCCTTTTTTAGTCTTTCTCTTCTCCAGGTCTTTGATACTCCTTGGCTTCAACCTTAAGCATAGGACAGTCTCTCATAAAGTGTCCAGGCTTTCCACACTTGTGACATGAGTCACTTGCATTTGCAGCCCTGAGAGGGTTTACTCCCTTTCAAAAACCTCCATGCTTCTTCATGATTTTTTGGAATCTCCTAGTGAGGTAAGCCATATCCTCCACTTCACCGGAGGTATCAACTGATGAGATCTTAAGAGCTAGGGACTTATCTTTCTTTACCTCCTTCTTCAAAGTGTCTTGGTTTCTATTCATTTCATGAGTCTGAAGGTTTCCAATCAAGACATCCCTCATCAGTACCTTCATGTCCTTTACTTGAGTAATGACATCCATCTTGCTTGCCCATGACTTAGGAAGGATTCAAAGAATCTTCCTAGATGGATAGGCTCTCCCAAGCAGCGTAGCTCATTGATTATAGAGGAGAATCTAGTATACATGTCATGAATAGTTTCTTCCTCCTTCATTGTGAAGTTCTCATATTGGGTGGTCAACATGTCCACCTTTGATTCCTTCACCTGCTCCATGCCCTTGTAGGCCGTCTTGAGACAATCGCAGAATTCCTTTGCAGACTCACATACCGAAATGTGATAGTACTTTTCAGCGCCTATACCACACACCAACAACTTCTTTGCTTTGTAGCTTTTCTCGATCTTTTTTATGTCCGCCTCGTTGTACTATTGACGAGTCTTGGGAATAAATTTTGTAATTTCTCCATCTTTCATTTCCGTTGTTAGGATAAAGGGTCCATCCAGCACAATGTCCTATAACTCGCTGTTTTCAGCCATTAAAAAGTCGTGCATCCTAGTTTTCTATCAGCTATAGAACTGGCCATTGAAATGAGACGGTCTTGTTGACGATTGTCCCTCTTCTAAGTTCAGTGGAGTAGCCATATTTCTACAGAAATCTCTCTCTTGGTGTTAACCGGCTAGAGAGCATTTGCTCTGATATCAATTGATAGAATATGTGCATCCACTATCAGTCAATGGACCAGGTCCCTTGACTCAGCAAGAACAGTAATGAAGAGTAGACAATGAACAGAAGACAACACAAGCAGTTTACGTGGAAACCTCCTTTCTGAAGGGAGTAAAACCACGACCTGTCACACATAATTTTCAACTTTTTTCACTAAATCTCTTCAAGCAAAAGTGAAACACATATATAACACCAAATGAGATTAAGCTTTAATCTCAAAGCTAAGTAATAATTGTATTACTTATTAAGCCTAATTAGATACCACATTGCTCACTAAGCTATCAATCCTAAATAAATTAGACTTCAACTAAGCATATACAACATTGCCCACTAAATCAACTATCTCCTATAAGACTTAGAATTAGACTAAGCAGATACAACACTGCCCACCAAATTTGTTGACTCTAACCGATTTAGACTTTTACAAATCGAACAAATATCTGAATCCTTTATAAATTAGGAACATATTTACAATGTAAACACATAAATATAATTCTAAGACAACTAGACAGCTTGTAGCTCTATCAGGTCCCTGTTGCTCTTTGAGGATAATACTTCACCGAGATGGTCTTTGCTTGTGTTCTTGAGAATTTTCAAGATGCAAAAACTCAAGTTGTGTCTATTGAAATGAACCTTATAAAATGATAGACACAAATCTCAAACTCAACAAAGACACTTCAGCACTCTATCAGGTCCCTTTGTTAAGCATGAGCATTGTTCTTCCTTGAAGATAGCCTTTTCTTTTTGAGCTTATGAATTTTCAGAAATTTAAAACTTTGTTTGCCAAATCTTGAGTTTGTGTTTCGGAGAAGAGACTATATCAAAACGGACACAAACCCTTGGAAAAGACCATTAGCTGAAAGCCTGCTGTTATGAAAATTTCTGCACCAACAACATTAGAATTGTTAGCTTTTTGACAGCTATCTTTTCGTCCTTTTCTCGTACGCAGACTTTTTGGGACCAGGTTCCTTGCTACATTCTTTGATGCTTGAGTTCTTGAAAAAAACTTTCTAGCTTTCTCTCTTCTTGAATGAATAATGTTGTTTGTTTATTGTTGTATGTATCAAACAACTTCGTCCGCCTTCCTATTGGTCGCTACACATCTCACCAACAACTGTGCACCACTTTAAATCTGGACGAAAGTACTCTGCCAAGGAACGGGTCCCTATATTTGTGAGGATCATCAAAACACTAGAATATAAAAGTCGCTCCATTTGTCCTTTCTTTTATTCAAGTTATGTTTATTCCTTCATTTTGTAGTCTTGTGACTAGTTTTGAACTTCTTTTCATATTTGGAGATGATTTGGTATTATTGTGTGACGATGAGATTAAAGATGGACGTTATGTCTTGATTTAGAGTTATTTTTAGTTGTGTTGTGGATTTTTGAGACATGGAAAATTCAGGATAGGCACAAAAATAGAGGAAACTCTACCTGATTTTCTGTAGAATTCTTATAAGGCTTGCTTTGCGATTCTCCCCCTTTGCACTAGTCACGGTCCTAATTGGATCGTGACAATGCATCCACAAGTTAAGTGTCAATTACTTGAATGATATAAATGTTGTAAACCACTTGTTTATACGTCACATGCCTCGTAGATCGTTTGTTTGAGTATTATACATTTTCAAAATTTTGTATGATTAGTGTGTTGAAGTTTAATCACTCGATGTATGATTTATTGTATATATAAAATATAAATGCATTTATCTGAAAATTACAATTTTTTTCTAAATATATCACCTATCATGTAAAGACTAGTAGTTACATGATAGGTGTTCCTTGAGGACTATCTAATTAAATTCTATTCATAAACCATCTGTTCTTAAAATTCATGTATCTAGATCAATTTTTATACTCTAAGTGCTCGTAGAAGACGTGATTATATGTTATATGCTTCAAAGAAAAATATCATCACTTATAATATGGTTCAAGGTGTTTTTAGGCTTATTTTATTTAGGGAAAAAAGAATCGCCACTTAATTTTTAAGAAAAATTAAGAAAACTTTAATTTCAAAAGATTTAAAATAGAAAATCAATTGAAGTATCAAAAAAGGGATTCGGGTTCATATTAACATTTCAGGAAGGGTTTGAAAGCACCTGAAATGCCCGCTAATACGTGATTATCCAACGATTTAAAATATTTGACTAAAAAAGAAAGTAGACATACCTAATTAATTTAAGAAAATAAACAACTTAGGCTTTAAATGATTTTTTTTTTTTTTTGAAGAAAAGGGAAACAACATCTTTGTCTTAAATATGACCAAGTATAAAAAGCTTCAAATATTTTTAGAAAAATCAATAAAGATATATAAAGGGGAGATGAGTATTTGCTAAAAAAAAGTACAAAATGAATCATCTTTAGGGGAGTTTTGAATTAGATTAAACCTCAAGATTTATTGATAAATAAACAAATAATGTACAAGTTAAAAAATAGTAAAAAGGAAGAAGTGTTGGGCCCAAGTCTAATTATGTCCGCCCGGATTAGTTCTTGGGCCTAGTTTCTTCTTTGGGGCCAAATTTTACCACTATCTTAAGACTAACAAATATTTGTTCAAGATAGGTGGGCTTTGGCCCAATTCCCTATCCTAAACTAACACAAAAACGGATTATTTTCATTGGGATTTTGATCCAATTTTCACATGTACTAAAACTAGCAAAATAATACCAAAAATAGATGGGTCTTTGGCCCAATTACAACACAACACAAAACTGGAATTTTAGGAGGGCTTTTGGCCTCATTTTCGTTGTTTTATACAGTTATAGCCGAACTTAAGTTTTACACCCTATTTAGAGCTTAAATATTTTTATAAAAATCTGAATTAAATATTTTGACTTTTACCTTATTTTACTAACTTTATTTTTAAAGATTTGAAAACTACAAAAATATATGTTTTCTTTTAATTTTAAATTTTAATAAGTAAGCTAGTATTTCTAAATTATATTTTTAGACTAGCTATTTAACTTTTCTTATATTTTATTAATTCAAAATAATTAATTAATATTTTTATTATTATGGTGTTTATATATATATATATATATATATATAATATTTAATTTTAAAAAATATAATAACCTAAACTACCCACACTACCCCACTACATCTACCCTCACCCCACTTTCAATTCCACTACCCCACACACTCCACTCCACGCACCACTCCCTCACAAAAACACATACTACAACATCAACATACTACTCCAAACACACACACAGACGACACAGTGCGAAAGAAAAAGAAAAAAAAAATCAGCAAACATACAAACGGACAGAAAACGAAAGGCAGCAACCAAAGAAAAAAAATTACATCTATTGATTTTTCTTTCAAAAAAAACACCAACAAATTGATATCTCTTGTTTACTTTTTCATAACTTTCGCATATTTGTGGGTGTTCTAATCGAGCTTCGGTCAAGATTTTGCAGTAATCAACTTTACCTTACCCTTAATTTATTTATGGAATTTGATGTAATTATGTGATTTGTTTTTTTTATATAATTTTATTTGAAATGAATATTGACATCTTGAGTTTACTTTGAGAGATTAAATAAACTGCTCACATGATTAGTCATCTTGAGTTATTATTTCTTAGTGGAAATCTCTAAAAGATGAATAAAATTTTATTATTATGTAAGTGTTGCGAAACTTAAGAACTAAAGAACAATATAAAAAGGAAGACAAGAAGAATATAACACAAGAAAAACAATATAAGATCACTTTCTTTCTTTCAAGTCTATTCAACATTATTCTCAACACTACTATTTATAGGATTACATTGAGGAATACCAAAGAGTGTCATAAACATTTCATTAAACCTTGAGAATTCCTACCCATTAAGGAGGAAATAAACCTAGGAGTTTTGATCATCCATTTGACCACATTATCAACAACATTACTACCAATAAAGGATGAAATTAACCTAGGAGTTATGGTCATCCATTTGACCACATTATCAACAACATTACTACTCATAAAGAAGGGAATTAACCAAGGAGTTATGGTCATCCATTTAACCACCAAAATAATTTACAACACTCCCCCTTGGATAACCATTGATAGATAATATGCCTCGTTAAAACCTTACTAAGAAAAAAACCCTGTGGGAAAAACATCTTAGTGAAGGACAAAAGAGTACGCATATCTTGTTATAAGCTTTATTTGTTGCCTCGTTAAAACCTTGCCAGAAAAACCCATTGGGATAAAACCCTGGCCAAGGGAAAAAGAGTGCAGCGCGTAGTTTACTCCTCGTGTTGCAAACATCATTTGATTTCTTGGGGACGACGCATTCCAATCTTGGATACCAACTTTTCAAATGTTGAGGTTGGTAATGCTTTAGTGAACAAATCCGCCAAATTATCAACTGAGCGAATTTGTAGAACATTTATTTCACCTTTTTTCTCAAGATCATGAGTTAAAAAGAATTTTGGTGAAATGTGTTTTGTTCTATCTCCTTTAATGTATCCTCCCTTCAGCTGAGCTATACATGCAGCATTGTCTTCGTACAATGTAGTTGGAATATCCTTCTTCATAGAAAAACCACACATTTCTTGAATATGTTGAGTTATTGATCTCAACCAAACACACTCTCGACTTGCTTCATGGATGACTATTATTTCTGCATGATTTGAAGAAGTAGCAGCTAATGTTTGCTTCATTGAACGCCAAGATATAGTTGTGCCTCCATACGTAAATAAATAGCCTGTCTGAGATCGAGCTTTATGTGGATCAGACAAATATCCAACATCTGCATAACCAATCATTTCTGACTTGGATTTATTGGAATAAAATAATCTCATATCAATGGTTCCTTTAAGATATCTGAGTATATGTTTGACTCCATTTCAATGTCTCTTTGTTGGGGACGAGTTGAATCTTGCCAATAAACATATTGCAAAACAGATATCTGGTAGAGTATTATTGGCAGGATACATTAGTGCCCTAATAGCACTAAGATATGGAGTTTTATTGCCAAGAAGCTCTTCATCATTTTCTTGAGGGCGAAATGGATCTTTATGTATGTCAAGCGATCTCACAATCATCGGGGTACTCAATGGATGTGATTTAACCATGTAAAATCGATTTAAAACCTTTTCTATGTGTGTTGATTGATGGACAAATATTTCATTTTTCAAATGCTCAATCTGTAGGCCAAGAAATTTTTTTGTCTTACCAAGATCTTTCATTTCAATTCTTTCGTTAAACACTCAACAACTTTTGAAAGCTCTTTAAGAGTGCCAATGATATTTAAATCATCAACATACACAACTATTATAACAGAATCAGATGTAGACTTTTTTATAAAAACACAAGGACAAATATGGTTATGTTTGTACCGTTCATTTAGCAAAATTGGCCAAGACGGTTGTACCACATCCGTCTTGAGTGTTTTAACCCATATAAGGATTTCTGAATCCTTATAGAACAATTTTCTTAGGAATTTTTATATGCTTTAGGTACATTGAATGCTTCAGGAACTTTCATGAAAATATCATGATCCAATGAGTCATATAAATAGGTTGTGACAACATCCATTAGACACATTTCAAGCTTTTCATGAACTGCCAGATTTATTAGATACCTAAAAGTAATTCCATCTATCACAGGAGAATATGTCTCTACATAATCCACGTTATTTTTACACAAAAATCCATTTGTACCCCACTGGCTTGACACCTTCAAGTGTTCGGATTATTGGTCCAAAAACTTCACGTTTTTCAAGTGAAGTCAATTCCGCTTGAATTGCCTCCTTTCATTTTGGACAATCATTTCTCTGTCTACATTCATTGACAAATTTTGGTTCAAAATCCTCACCTTGTTGCATTATTTCAATAGCAACATTATAAGAAAAAATATTGTCCACCACAATACTATTTCGATTCCACATTTTTCTCGTTGAGACATATTTTATTGAGATTTCTTCATTCTCATTATTTTCAATTATTTGGACTTTATCTGTGGTCTTGTAATTTGTTATGTCTCGGAGCTCTTCTTGAGCAATTTCCTCCATGATATGATCTTTATGATCATTTGTTCCTTTCCTTTTTCGAGGATTTTTATCCTTTAAATCAATTGGCCTACCACATTTTAAATGTGGTCAGACTCATTTGCTTTAACAATTTATCCTACCGAGACATCAACTCGAACTGGAGCATTTGCAGCTGGAATATAAGATTAAGTAACCTTTGGAAGGTTAGTAAATGCACCTGGCAGTTGATTTGCAACATTTTGCAAATAAATCATCTTTTTAACCTATTGCTCACATTGATTTGTTCGAGGATCTAAATGAGATAGGGATAATGAATTTCAATCTATCTCTTTTTCCAACTGCTTATGTTCTCCCCCTAATGTTGGATATACCGATTCATCAAAATGACAATCAACAAATCTTACCGTAAATATATCTCCTGTCATAGGTTCCAAATATTTTATAATAGAAGGAGATTCATACCCAACATACACCCTTAACCTTCTTTGGGGACCCATTTTTGTGCGTAGTGGTGGGGCAATTGGAACGTATACCGCGCACCCAAAAATTCTAAGATGGGAAATATTTGGGTCATAACCAAAAACCAACTGTAATGGAGAGAATTCATGATAACTAGTTGGTCTTATGCGCACCAATGCTGCTGCATGCAAAATAACATGCCCCCATATTGAAACAGGAAACTTTGTCCTCACTAACAATGGTCTAGCTATCAATTGTAGACGCTTAATCAAAGATTCCGCTAGACCATTTTAAGTGTGAACATGAGCAACTGGATGTTCAATTGTTATCCCATTGGACAAACAATAATCATTAAAGGTCTGCGATGCAAACTCACTAGCATTATCAAGGCGAATCGTCTTTATTGCATAATCTGAAAATTGTGCTCTTAATCTTGTTAGTTGAGCCAACAACCTCGCAAAAGCCATATTGCGAGTTGATAATAAGCACACATGTGACCATCTTGTAGATGCATCTATCAAGACCATATAATATTTAAATGACCCACATGAAGGGTGAATTGGCCCACATATATCACCCTGTATACGTTCCAGAAATGTAGGGGATTCAATCCCAACCTTAGTTGTTGATGGTTTAATAACCAACTTTCCTTAAAAACAAGTAGCACAAGAGAATTTCTTTGATTGAAGAATTTTCTGATTCTTCAAAGTATGCCCATGTGAATTCTCAATAATTTTGCAAATCATATTATAATCGAGATGGCCCAACCGGTCATGCCAAATGATAAAATCATTAGGATTAGTAAACCATTTGTTTACTATGGCATGTGATTCAACCATACTAATACTTGTATGGTACAATCCAGAAGAAAATGCAGGTAATTTTTCATGCACATATTTTTTGCCCCAATTTTACTATAGTAAGATAAAGGTATTCAACCTTTCCTTCATTGGCAGTCTCAACATGATAGCCATTTTGGCGAATAACCTTGAAACTTAATGAGTTTCTTTGAGACTTACTACAGTACAACATATTTTTAATATTTAATATCGTTCCCCCAGGTAGTAGTAAGGCCGCTCTGCCAGAGCCCTCAATTAATTTTGCACTACCAGATATTGTATTAACATAAGCCTTTTTCATAATCAAATTAGAGAAATATTTCATTTCTCTTAAAATAGTGTGAGTTGTAGCACTATCAAGAAGACACATATCACCATTACTCATCTTGAACCAATTGAAGATTGAGAAATTTTATTTATCTCACAAGAAATGTTGTTCAACCTTGAGACTTCGTACTGATAACGTGTTATGAAACTTAAGAACCAAAAAACAATATAAAAAGGAAGACAAGAAGAATATAACACAAGAAAAACAATATAAGATCACTTTCTTTCTTTCAAGTCTATTCAACATTATTCTCAACACCACTATTTATAGGATTACATTGAGGAATACCAAAGAGTGTCATAAACATTACATTAAACCTTGAGAATTACTACCCATTAAGGAGGAAATAAACCTAGGAGTTATGATCATCCATTTGACCACATTATCAACAACATTACTACCAATAAAGGATGAAATTAACCTAGGAGTTATGGTCATCCATTTGACCACATTATCAACAACATTTCTACTCAAAAAGAAGAGAATTAATCAAGGAGTTATACTCATCCATTTAACCACCAAAATGATATACAACAATAAGGATTTTTTTTATATTGTTATTCAATTTTGTTGTGCCTGAGCCACTATTTATATGATATTGTTGTAACTTAATATTGATGTCAATTGTCTATTTTAATTTATGTATTTTTAGGATAAATGATTCATTACTGAATAAACAAACAAATGGGTTATGTTATTGAACTTGAATTTACTCTATTTTGATTTGGTTGAATCCTTCGATATGTAGATTAATTTAATTAAAAATATCATCAGTTAATATAATAATGGAATGAAAAGATTAGTTGTGTAAAATTTACAAAAATAAGAGTAAGCACTTTTAATACTAGATGAGTTTTAGGCATGTTAAAAATATTTGTTTCAATTAAGAATGCAGTTACACATCTTTATTCGATACATTAAAAAAAAAATTCAAGGATGCGGTGACGCACCTGTCCAATAATGTAGTTAACTTTCATTAATTTAAAGTGGAGACTTATAGATAAAATTATTAGCTGCAACATAAGAAGACAATTATGTCTCTAAATGTCAAAACTAAGAATGCGGTTATGCATCTAGGTTGAGGCCAAATAAAAGTTCAACAATAAAAATGTGAACAAGTCATGGCTTGAAATAATATATCCCAAACAATATTTTTAAGTATGAGTCAATAAAAGCGACTGTGCTAGAACCACGGAACTTGAGGGATGCCTAATACCTTCTCCTCAGCCAACAAAATCCTTACGCAAATTTCTTGTTTGTAGACCAAATAAAGAGTTATTTCCTTTTGATTAGGGATTAAAGAAAAGGTGACTTGGAACAAGATAACTCAATTCCAAGTAGCGACTCTGAAAAAATAAAATAATTCATAATCAATAACGTCACTTTAATTGGAAAAACCCTTCCACCAATCGAAAAAGGGGTGTGACACCTTTGACGACTCTGCTGGGGATAACCAGAATTCGAGCTTTACTATATTGACTCTTACTTAAATTAATTATTAATTTTGGATATATTGTGTATGCTGGCCTAATGTGTTACTTGTTGCTCATTTATTGATTTAATATTGTTGAAATGTATTATAAATTGTCTTCTCTCGTTCAACCTATTAGTTTCTAAAAAACAGTTCACACACATTCACAAGAATGCAGTTATGTATCCTACTTTCTCTTGAGATAAAACTAGAGTGTCTTGACACCCAGTGAAGGATTTTTAGTGTTACATGTTAGGCGGGGTTGGACCAACAATGAAGTCGGAATAGCGCTGCAATCGATAAGTTGCCCCTCCCTGGCTCGAGTTGTCCACTCGGGTAAGCCAGTCTTGACGCTAATCTCTTTAGGTTTAAGCCTATTAAACCTGATATACAGACATGCTTATCCCTAGTAGGCTCCGCTTATTTGCATTATTTGAATTTGACTTAGTGGGACTCGACATAGGGGTCGTATCCGTCTAGGACATGTATCCCTATCGTATTTAACCATTTATATCATTTTCTGTGCTATATGAAAATGCATTTATTTAAAAAGACTTGGCAAGTTGATCCATTTTAGTGTGATTAGTGGAATGAGAGAAAATGTTATCTTTCGATTTTTACAAAATAAAGAAAAAGGGAGAAAACAAAAAAATATTCCTTCTTTTAGAAGTTATTATACCTTTTTTACAAAAAATGAAATGAAAGATTTTTCACTACTTAACAAAAATTACAAAAATAAAAAATAAAAAATAATAAAAAATATTTTTAGTTTCTTTTGTACATTAAAAAAGTCAAAAGATTTTGCTCTCATAATTCTTTGAAAAGTAATGCATTTTTCAAGTCAAGTCAATATCTTAAAAAAAAATTTAACTGTTAAATCTGGACGAACTACGCACTCGTGATTCTCATCTCCAATTGAGATATGTAGGCAACCCTTCTCAGATTCGATGATCTTTATCCAAACAAAAATATATAACCTTTTATCCAAATTAAATGAAAAGTTTTGTTCTTTATTCAAAAGTTTCAAAAACATATTTTTCTTTCTTACCTCAAAGTTCTATAAAAAAGTTTTGTTATTTTTAGTCAAAAAAATGCTAAGATCTTATTCATGTTCTCAAGCATGTTACACACGCAATCTCAAATAGATTTGATCAATGAATTATCAAATCATGTTTTAAAAAATAAATAAATGAGTAAATTATGATAAAGAAACTGATATAGTTGAGCAAGTTGGGATTAAACATTAGGTTCTCTAAGCTCATTCTATAAATAAAAAGACGTGTATGCATAATGTGCAACATGTGGTTATAACTGAAGAATGTCTAACCCTAACAAGATTTATTATCAATACACACAGTTAACTTAAAGGTGGTTGATTTGTGGTTAAATTGGCATCTTACCCATACTATACAAGGTCAAAGGGAAAAGAGAAAATGACCCGCAAAGAGGGAATAAAGTCAGAAAATGATGAGGTCCAAAATCAGACGATGTCACAAGAATCAATGTCTCTAGAACAAGTTAGGATGTTAAGACAACAAATGACAGAAATGTATGAAGTTTGGATGAATCGACAAGCTTCACCATCCTCACGAAATTCGTGACTATTTGAATACGAATATGTCGTCCCCTATCCAAGTGTTGGCAAGTGATCCAATCTATCCACCTGAATTTGGCCCCTATGCTAACACATCTAATGCCATTGGAACTTCCACGATACTCCCTTTGCATATGCCTATGATGAGTAATCCACTCTTCATACCAACTACGCCGAGTAATATAGTTACGTAACCTATAATGGAGTCAAAATCCAACAATGATCCTCTACCCAAAGTTCAATATGATCGAAATTATACTCCTGAATTGACTTTTAAAATTCCAGGTACTAACCCTCACACTCATCAGCATAGTTTTCATGTTGAAGCTGAAAAAGCTGTTAAGAACTAGAAACGTGAAGAAATAGTTAGAAAAATGAAAAGTTTGGAACAAAGTGTAAGAGATATGGAAGGATTAGGAGGTCACAAAAGTGTCTCATTCAACAATTTGTGCATGTTTTTCCACGTTCATCTACCCATCGATTTTAAAACTCCAAAGTTCCAGAAATATGATGGACATAAAGATCCTATAGCTCATTTACAGAGATATTGTAATCAATTGAGAGGGGTTGGAAGTAAAGAAGAATTGCTCATGGCTTATTTTGGGAAAAGTTTGATGGGAATTGCCTCAGAATGGTTCATAGATTAAGATACAGCTAACTGATATACATGGGATGATTTGGCACGATGTTTTGTTCAACAATTTCAATATAACATTGACATAGTGCCAGATCGTACTTCTCTTGCCAACATAAAGACTACCAAAATTTTTTGTGAATATGCTATTAGGTGGAGGGAGCAAGATGCTAGGGTTAAGCCGTCAATGAAAGAGTCTGAAATGACTGATGTTTCCTCTAAGCACAAGAACCAGACTATTTTCATTATTTACTTTCTGTTGTTGGAAAAACGTTATCCGAAGTTATTAAGATTGGTGAAATGATGGAACATGGCATCAAGTCTGGAAAGATTATAAGTCAAGCTGTCTTAAAAGCCACAAGTGATTAAAAGTGGATTGGGAAATCTGAGGGAAAGAAAATGAAGGAGGATGTAGCAAATGTTGTGTCAGACACACAAAAAAGTCTAAGGGGTCCACTTTATCAATATGTCTCACCTCAATATGCAGTCTATAGTGCACAACCATATGCACATTAGCCAAACTATCCTCAATGGCAAGCACCAACAAATCAAAATATTCATCCTTCTTCTCAAAATTTTAGAGCACCTTATAATCCCCGTCCAAGACAAGGATTTGAAGAGGTCAAAGACTTATCACTACAACAAATATATATACATATAGCTACAAAATTATTAGCTACGACATCAAATTCGTCACTAATTGTTCGCTTTTAGTGACAAATTTACTTTTCGTGCTTAAATATATGATACACATACTTTTAGTGACGAAACATAAAAATCCGTAGCAAAGTTTTGTCCACTAAAGTTTCCCACCAAAAAATTAATTGGCACCATTTGTTAAGTAGTGTTAGTCATGAATTTAAAGTTATCGGTAACACATTATTTCGTCACAAATAATGTAACTAATTCATGACAAATTATTTTTTGTCTTAAAATTTATTGAATTTTGGGCCCAAAAAAATTTCATCTAAAAAATATGTTGTTACAATATCGACATATTAGAGTTCGTAGTTAAATATTATAAGTTTTAGAAATAAGAATTTAGCTTTAATTATGATATTTATTTTCATCACTAATAGTATAAATAATTGGTGACAAAGATTTTATTGTCTCTAATCAATCTGTGATTTAGTGACAACAAAAAAATTGTCATAAAATATGTAAGGTGTTAAATAGCAACGACTTAAAATTTGTAGTGAATAATTCAACTATTTGCTACGAAAAAAATTCATAGCTAAAACCAATGAATTCGGTCCATTTTGTAAAAATGAAAAAAGTTCAATTCATGAATTTTCTTAAATTACACAATTATAAAATGCATCATTTCAAAAATACAATCCATGTTATAAGTATCGTGAGTGGGGTACGGTTCTGCCACTAGATCACTAATATTTGTTGGTTTAATACTTTTGTTTTTTATTTGATACACTTTCATCGATAAAGACGATAGAAAAAATAATTTCTCAAGTCTTGGTGCTAATTGTTGTGCGTGTCTATTAATTTGTGATTGGTAAACTGCATAGACTAAGTCGATTTATTTGCTTCTGTCTAAAAATATGTAGATATTTAATAGTAATTCCACAAACTCACGTAGATCAACTATACAGAGATAACATCGACTTACAAACTTAGACTTTGCAAAGGTGCGAAATATTTCATGAATTTCTATTAACTTTTTCCATCAGTGTGAAAATCGAAATAAACTAAAAAATCAAAGCACAAATGAAAGAAATGAACAACCTAGGATTTCAAATATATTATGACGAAGAAGTACTATAGTTATGCGTGTCGATGTTTTTTTTCAAAACAATTAATTTACTGACCGAATTGAACCGATTATTCAATTTTTTAAATAAAAATTAAAGTTTAATTTTTTATAAATTTATAATTGTACTAAATAATTTTTAAAATTTATAAAAATAACTGAACAAAATGACAGAATCGTACTGAATATATTTAAAGATATGTTAAAAAATATAAAATTTAATTAAAATATAATCTACACTTGTGTATGTGTATGAATAATCATATAATATATTATATCTACAAAAGTTAAATTTGAAAGAAGTGAATGAAGTAGAAAATAAATTAAATATGAGAGACAAGAGAGAGTTGATCGGATGGTAAACACTCCTCACTTCGAACCTTAAGGTTGTGAGTTCGAATCCCCAAGAAACCATAATGTGTGAGCTCCTAGGGAGGAGTTTAAAATAAATTTGAGATGGGGGAGGATTATAGGAAAATTAATCTTTTTTATAATAATAAATTTGTCCCTAATTAATACATTTAATAACAAAATAATTTTTGATATATAAAATATAGTCATTAGTGATGAAATTAGATTTTGTTCAACTACGAAATGCATATAACTTTAGAGACAACTGATATTGTCACTAATTGAAGTAAAATAATTAGTGACGATATAATTTTGTCGGTAGTAATAACATTTTTAGTGACAAAACATACTATTATCTACAAAAAATATACTTTTGACGACAAATAAATTTGTCACAAATGTTTAAGCATTTGTGGACGATTTTTCTTTTTGTAGTTAATATAATACTTTTAGCAACAAAGCACTAAATCTTCTTTGTATACTTTTAGAGACACATTTAGTGAAGATTGAGTGATGAATTATTTTTCATCTCGCAAGATTTTTAGTAACGAAATATGATTTATAAATGACGAAATTATTTGTCCCTGATAATTGAATTTGTTGTAGTGTATGAACAATTTCACACCAATTGGAGTCTTACACAAGTTTATTTGAGAAATTGAAACGTTTGAATATGATATAGCCGATTCCTCAAAATTACGTGGATCTACATGCAAAAGGTTTCAATCCTAAAATACGGTGTGCATACCATTCTGATGCTCCAGGGCACATTACTGAAGATTGTGGAAGTTTAAGAAGAAAGGTGGAAGAGATGATTCAAACAAAGATGATTGTGCTTCAAAATTATGACCCCCTCAAATGTTACTAAGAATCCTCTATCGGCACATAATGATGTACACTTTATCGAGATGATAAGTGATGACAAAGAATATGAAAATTCTCTCAATTCTCAAGAAAAGACAATTGAAATTGGTGGAGTTTTCATGAAGGTTAGCGTGTAAAATAGTGGTTGAGAAGTCAAGCTTGGTGATTGGGAGACACTCTTCTTTTCTCTCAAAAAGAGTGTATGAACAGTTTATTTTGTCATCATTTCTGCTATGCAATTCAGTTTTTTATTTTTATTTTATTTTAGTAAGTTATACCCTTCTATCATTTCTCTTATGTGTCTGTTGGTTGAGTCTTGTCGTGGTTTGGGTCATTATAGGATTGTAACCTACAATTTAGTTTGTTGTCTTGTTATCAAGTCTTTTTTATCGTACTATTATTTTTATTCTGTGTCACTTTGATCCATTCTATTTGGCTTTCCATATATTCATCTCTTTTCAATTCAATTTTTGTGACATGATATGCAAGAGGATTTGGTCAGATCTTAAGATTATATCTAGTCATGGAATGAATAATTCAAAGAAGTAAAAAAAAATACATTCAAGAAAATGAATAAAGGACTTAAACACCTTGATACATCCTTTAGTATCGAAAATGATTAAAAGAATAAATTTCATTTAAATTGACATATGTCATTTGTTGTCAAGAAGGTATTGCTCAAATGGAGATTTCAAGCAAACAAATATGGAACAAAAATGATATACATATCCATCAATGCATACGCTGCAAAGAAATAATATATGGTTTTCACTTCACATCTTAAAGGGCATGCTTGTATTTGACATGTTTAATAATTGATATGACGGAGGAATTTCATTCTACTATCCAAACACCGTGTAATTCTTTGCTACCCCTTTTGAGCCTTAATTTTATTCCCTTTCATACCCATTGTTTGGAATCAAAATATAGTCAAAAAAAAAAAAAAGAAAAAAAAAGAAAAAAAAAGAAAGTCACAAATTTTTTTAAAAAAAGAAAAGTCACAAAAAAGAGTCAAGAAAAAAAAGTGAAAAAAATGTTGAAAAAAATCAATAACAACAAAAGAATAAACTTCCTGATTCTTTCTTTGACAAGAAACATAGGCAGCCTTATTTTGAGGTTCGGTCCAACCAAGAAAAACGTCTAGAAAGTCCTCATCACAAAAATTGGGGCAATAATAATAATAATAATAATAATAATAATAATAATAATATATATATATATATATTTTTTTTTTTTTAAATTATTATTATTATTATTATTATTATTACTTTATTTTATTTTTCTTTTTTGCAAAAATAGAGTCGATTTCAAAGTTGTAAGTCTTAACCCTATTACCGCATTATCTTTGAGCCTTCATGGCAATCCTTTCATTGTAACCTTGTCCAAAATCCATGTTACAATTCAAATAAAGACCTTCTGATTAATTTTTAACAATGACAAGTCAAGTAAGCTTTCCGTGTTGATTATCGTATAAGGAAAAATGTCATGTCCTTCGCATAAGGAGTTAAAAATGAGGAAATCTTATCGATGAAAATCTTCGGAAGCACTATAAGACATCATTTGTGTTGAGAGAGAGTGGAAAATAAGAGAGTCTTATTGGTAAAAACCCTCGGGACACTACAAGACGATGATGAGTGAGAGACGTACCAAATGAGAGAGATTATTGGTGAAAAACCTTTCGAGGCCCACAAGTAGAATGTGAGGTATGAATTTAGTGCAAAAATTGGATTATAAAAGTCTGACTTCGAAAGGCTGAAAGTTTGACAAAGATAATGTTTAGATTGATTGGACAGATCAAACCATTTAATCTCACGTGCATGTCATGTTCATTAGAATTGACCACCACTCTCAAAGAAGTCCCTTTTTATTTTTTATTTTCATTTTTTATCAAAAGGGTCAAATATTATTTTATTTTTTATTTTTTATTTTTTATCTTATCGCTCAATTCGGTTTGCATTTTTTCCCTTGAGTTAGTCTTCATTAAAGCAAGCAGAAAATGATTTTGAAATTGCTACCATCTTTTCAATTGCACAAAGCAAAGTTTGGTCAGCACGTCAAATGTGACATGATTCAAGAAATAGTGGTATGCATAGTAACTTGCCAACAATTGACAAATTTTGAGAATTTATATGAATACGGGATTCAATGATTGTTGGAGGGTGAAAACAATATGACAAATCTAAAGTTTGAAGTTCTGAACAACTAGAGGTGTTTTCAAAATTATCAAGGTGAGCTGACTAGTGAATGAAAACAGTCCATCGAAATTAGCTTCAAGAAGGGTAACAACAAGAGCAATCATCCTCAAAGTCAATGCCACATATCAACCGCCATTTACTAATGGGTCTTTGGTAAGGTATTAGTGCATTTGGGTTGTGAAGTGTATCTTGAGGATTGATAATTTTATCTCAAGCTCCAAAGGAGTGGATTGATATAAAAATGACAAGCTAATGGGTAAAGAAAGTCCCAATGAGTATACTTGGGTGAATGCAATTGAAGATTTTAGTAAGAAAGTGTGTATAAGATTGGGTTAGTCCTTTGGATTCGATTGGTATAACTAGGTTTGAGGTGTCATATAAAGGAAAAGGTTGACTTTTTGGTATGGCAAAGGCTAACTGAGCATGATGGTAATAAGAGTTCGTGATGGATTGTGATGGGGATGCAACTATATAATAAATATTGTTGGTTAAACGAATTTTATATAGTAATAGCTACTTGCGAGTATCTAAAATTGTATTTTTTTTAATATTTGGTGAGTAGTGTGGTTGTATGGAAAGTTTTAGGAGATTCTGGGACACCGCTCGAATAAAAATTAAAGGAGCTATAATAATAATAATAATAAGTTTATTGATGGACTTCCTATAAAAACTATTTATGATTATGGTTGGTTTGATAAACTATCTTCAAAACAATTGATTAAAACAACTGAGCAGTCTCTTGTTTTGAATTCTTCTGAACAGACTATTCGCTTGTTAAATGAACGAGATGTGGTTTTTTATAAAAATCAGTATAATTTCCTGCATATTGGTATGGTTCAAATTGCCTTTAAACCTTTAACTCTTAAAGGGTTGCCTGAGACTTTTCTAGCTGCTCTTAGGGATGCTAGAAATTTAAATTTTCGTCAGTCTCTTATGAGTTCGATTGAATCTACAGTGGCCTATGGACCAGTTTATTTTAATACGCAACCTAATTTGCAGTTATCTCTTACTGATGCGAATATTCTCGATGCTCTAACATTAAATGTTAAAACTCATGGTTATAACTATGCGCCTGGTTCAGAACTTATTTGTTTATCTTACAGAATTTATTTTAAGTTACTATCCACTCTTAATCCTAAATGTAAAATATATGATATTTCCAATCAAACTATTTTGGTGGAAACTAATTTTGCAAGGTCCAAGGTCACTACTAGAAGACCTATTAAGTGGGAAGAAATAGATTTCCCCACTTCGTGGACTCTAAATTTGGTTATATCCCCAAATTAGTTGACCGATGCTGTTACTAATTCTGATCTTTCGCATATTTCTCAAAATCCCGATGGAAGGATTAGCATACAATTTGTAGATAATAGCTATGCGCCTCATAGGCAGTCCTTTAATGATTACAGGCTTATGTCTTCCGTAAGTATGAGACATTCTTTGTCTAGTCGTCGACTTTTGCCTGCGATGCACCATATTTCTCCGATTGATCCGATTTATGATCCAGCTCGAAATAGGGCTGTTTCATTACATACTATGGATTCTGATGGAAACTCTGTAGTCGAAAAGGTAAGGATCGACCCAAAGACAAATATAGTTCAAGTGAATAATGATGGATCTGATAAGGAGATCCCTACTGCTTCTGAAATGGAGTTTGATTTAAACGATTCTTAATGATTTCACACCAAATTGATTTTAGTCCAGGTTCACTAGCAAGAAAACATATTCAAAAAGAATTTTTTGATGAGAAATGGAATCCGTTTAAAACTTGGATCTTTGAAGCTTATAGCAAAGAAGATTTAAATTGTATTTCTCAAGAGTTTTATGAAACTTGTGCGTTGCATAATCAAATTATGTATTTTGTTCCTTGGTTTATAACCACTTATTTGCCATTATATATTAACGTAATTGAAAGAACTTATAAAGATGGAAGTGGTAATCTTTTGAAGGCTATATATCCTCCTCAGTCAACATTTGTTTTACCAAATAATACTGGTATTACTTTTTCTGCTTTTCAAAAATTTATTGAGGAAGATATTGCCTCAATCAGTATTAATGAAATTAATAAACTGATCACTCAAAATAATTATTTAAGTCTTTATGTTAAAGTGTTAGGAGAGCATATAAGTTCTCTTGACAAAAAACTTGATAATTTAACTATTTTGATAAAAGATATTAAGATGGGTATAGTCAAAATTGAGTTTCAAGCAAAAACTGATATTGCTTCAACTTCGTCTAATAGTCCTACAGTGGTCTCTACTTTTATTCAACGACCAATTGAAATTTCTGATTTTAAACCAACTTCTCTAAAAAACTTAGAGGATCTTCTAAGCGAAAAATTTTCTAAATTAGATATCGGAGAACTTGCGGCCAAAAAGCTTGCAGGATTGAATGTTGGTCCTATGGAATTATCGTCTGAAATACCAGGTGAGACTTCAGAAATTAATAAACTCAGAGGTTATCCCAAGAAGAATAGCAGCTACGCTACAAAACCAAGTATGAACACATACTACTATCCTCGTCC
Source organism: Solanum bulbocastanum (assembly GCA_037074985.1). NCBI lineage: Eukaryota > Viridiplantae > Streptophyta > Magnoliopsida > Solanales > Solanaceae > Solanum > Solanum bulbocastanum. Next base: position 8,817,635 of record CM073603.1, on the reverse strand, counting down.
TACTCCTCAAGATGTCTTGATCGAAGAACGAGATTGGAATCAGACAAATACGTCTTATAGTGGTTCTGAGATTTATGAATGGAACTTAGACGGGTTAACAGATCGACAGGTAACTATTATGGTACATCGGATGTTGATGTATTCAACTATTTGTAAAAGTGTTAAAAACACTGATAGAACTATTTGCAAGATGATTGTTACAGGTTTTACAGGTCAACTCCGAGGTTGGTGGGATAATTATCTTACCACGGAAGAAAAAGCTTCGGTCATAAATGCAATAGCAGATGACGAAGGAGTTGATAATCTAGGAATGACATTGGTAAAAAATAGAGAAGATGCGGTTTACACCTTAATCCTTACTATTTTGGAACATTTTAATGGTAGATTTACCAGCCAGCATGAAACAGTAAGAACTATGCTAAACGGTTTGAGATGTCAAACTTTGGCTTATTTCATATGGTATAAAGATACTTATCTCAGTAGGGTTATGGAACTACCCGAAAATAAGCATCAATATTGGAAAGCTAAGTTTATTGATGGACTTCCTCCTCTTTTTGCAGAACGAGTTAGAAAAGTTCTAAGAGGGAATCAAGTTGATATACCTTATGCCGCTTTAAGTTACGAAAAAATTATAGGAGTATGTACACAGGAAGGATTAAACCTGTGTAATGAACTTAAAATGGCAAGACAACTTAAGATGGATAAGCTAAAAGAACGGTCTCAGTTGGGAGATTTCTGTGAACAATTTGGTTTACCTAATCCCACATCGAAGAAAGATAATTACTACAGATCTTCAAAAGACGAAGATTCTTCGGAAAGAAGGAGAAGATCTAAGCGAAGGCATAGATCTAAGGAAGATCGAGAGGCTAGAAAAAGCCATCGTAAATCTAAAAGATTTACTAAAGATAGGTCAGGGAGAGATCTCTCTAAAGTAAAATGCTACAAGTGTGGTAAACTTGGGCATATTGCTCCAAATTGCAAGTTACACAAGTTGAAAACTTTAGAACTTGAAAATGACACTTATGACAAGATATACAGTATGTTATACACTTCAGGTTCCGAAGATGATTATAAATCTGATACAGGTTCTAATATAGAATTATTTGATTCCTCTGAATTTGATGATAATAATCATACTAATGCTTGTACTACTTGTCAGGGTAATGATTGCACCTGTGAAGACGACGAAATCTACAAATTGCAATCCCAATTTCAAGATTTCAATTTAAACACCATCACTTCTGACAATGTGATTGAACTTCTTAAAGAAGTCATTGATAATAGGCTTCGTGAAAAAATTATTAATTTGGCCGTTTCAAATGAAACTAGTTCTTCAAAAGTTTTTGAAAAACGAAATACTGATTTAAATGATTTTCACTATGAAAGTCCTTACTCTTTAAAAGTGGTAGAGGATCGTATTGCAAAAAAACATAATGTTATTGGAAAAGATTCCTCTTTTGATGATTTAAAAATTGAGGTTGAAAACTTGAAAAAGAAAATCAAATTTCTTAAACAAAGTCAGTTGATTTGTGATCACCGTATTACTCAGATTGAGATTAATAATACTGACGAAGATCGGTTTTCAAAAAATAAAGGAAAACAAGTTGAAAGTGATAATCTTCAGCTTGAAAGTTCTGATCCTAAGCAAGATTCTTTTTTAGGAATGATGCAGATTGTTACAGCTCATAAATGGTATATTAAATGTACTATTTTAATTGATAATAATTTCTCAATTACTAACATTGCAATGATTGATAGTGGTGCAGATGTTAGCTGTATTCAGGAAGGTTTAGTCCCGACTAAATACTTTCAAAAAACAACTCATTTAGTAAAATCTGCTTCAGGTCATGCTCTAGATATAGAGTATAAGTTATCTAATGTAAAGATCTGTCAGAATAAAGTCTGCATTCCACACTTCTTCTTCCTGGTTAAGAATCAACTAAACCCTCCAATTATACTTAGAACTCCTTTTATAAATGCAATTTATCCTTTTACAGGAATCGATGCGAAAGGCTTTTCAGCAAAATACAAGGATAATGAGATAACATATTCTTTTGTTACAGATCCGGTAACTAGAGATATTAATGCTTTAATAAAAATGAAGCAGAGCCATATGGACTCATTACAATTGGAGTTATTCAGTATGAACATTGAAGATTCGATGAAATCTGCTAAAGTAAAATAAAAAATCAAATTGATTTCTGAGCAGATGGCTGTAGATATTTGTGCAGATCATCCCAGCGCTTTTTGGGATCGCAAAAAGCATATTGTGACTCTTGCATATGAAGAAGGATTTGTAGAGGATGCTATCCCTACTAAATCTCGGCCCTGTCAAATGAATGCAGAGTTAGTAGATTTCTGCAAAAATGAGATTGATAATCTACTGCAAAAGGGTTTGATAAAACCTTCCAAGTCTCCTTGGTCTTGCACAGCCTTCTATGTTAATAACGCGGTTGAAAGAGAACGAGGTGTTCCGCGGTTAGTGATTAACTATAAACCGTTGAATAAACACTTAAAGTGGATCAGGTACCCTATTCCTAATAAGAGGGATTTATTATCAAGATTATATGATGCCAATATATTTTCAAAATTTGATTTAAAATCAGGATATTGGCAAATACAGATTTTTAAAGAACATTCTTATAGAACTGCTTTCAATGTCCCATTTGGACAATACGAATGGAATGTCATGCCTTTTGGTTTGAAAAACGCCCCTTCTGAATTTCAGAAAATTATGAATGATATATTTAACCCTTATATGGAATTTATTATCGTCTATATTGATGACATTTTAGTATTTTCTAAAACTTTTGAACTACATATCAAACACCTTGATATTTTCAAAAAAGTTGTAATTCAAAATGGCTTAGTTATTTCTAAACCAAAAATGAGTTTGTTTCAAACAGATGTTCGATTTCTAGGACATCAGATTTGTCAAGGGAAGATTACTCCCATTCAAAGAGCTATTGATTTTGCTGATAAATTTCCTGATGTCATTACAGATAGAACTCAACTACAGAGATTTCTGGGAAGTTTGAATTATATTTCTCCATTCTACAAACATCTTTCTAGAGATTTAGCTCAATTATATGACAGACTGAAGAAAGATAATAAGTCTCTTTGGAATGAGACTCTTACCAATTTGGTAAAGGACATTAAGCGAAGAGTGAAATCACTTCCTTGCTTAACACTAGCCAACCCTACTTGGCAAAAAATTATTGAGACAGATGCGTCAAATATCGGTTATGGAGGAATTCTTAAACAGATTAAACCTCATGATAAGAAAGAACATTTGATTAGATTTCATTCTGGGAAATGGAACGAAGCCTAGAAGAAATATGCGACGGTAGCACACGAAATGTTAACTATCGTTAAATGCGTTCTCAAATTTCAGGACGATTTATACAATCAAAAGTTTTTGATAAAAACTGACGCTCAATCAGTCAAATTTATGTTTGACAAAGACTTTAAGCACGATGCTTCAAAATTAATTTTCGCTAGGTGGCAAGCACAATTAGCCCCTTTCGATTTCGATATTCAGTATAAAAAAGGAGTTGATAACTCTTTACCGGATTTTTTTATCCAGAGAATATTTTTTGTAAAGATGACCTTCTTTTCTCTATTTTTTACTGATAAGACCTTAGTAACTATTCTAAAGGTTCTTCCTCTCAATCAAGATATGAAGAGGGAAATATTGTGGAAAATTATAGATGACATGCTTAGAGATGACTTTTCGATTCATATGATTGAACAGATCATCAACTTTGATGATGAAATACATTATTGTAATGAATATTATGGATTCGACTAATAATTGGTGTTATGTTTGCAGGATGGATCCACCCTGGGTTCATATCAAAGGAAGAGGAAGGGGAAGAATAGCCCTGAGTAGAGGCAACTATGGTTCTTATGGAACCAGATCATCACAAGGATCGTCATACCGATCCGACTCAAATTCTCAGGTGATACCAACGGGAAGGAAGACGATACTTAATAAAAGAACTTCGTCTCAAGAGGAATCATCATCCAGTTCACAGCAATTGGTAAGTTTGGAAGATATTCCAAAAGATAGTCCATTATATGCACATATGCAGGCCTATCTAGAAGGAAAGAAACAAAAAGATACTTTTGTTTCGATAATAAAGGAGGACCCTGATGATATTAAGTCCTATGAAAAATTGCCAAAAAGAGAGATAATATTTCTCTTAGAAAATTCTGATCTGCAGAGGAAAGATGAACCTTGGAAAATATTCCAAAGACACTTAGTGAACGGATTATATTTTCCAGGAGAGTCATATAAGACTCGATCTTATTATGAAGAAATTCTAATGAGCATAGGGAGTGTAGATTTTCGGCACTTCAGCACAGGTAATACCCAAGAGAAGAGTTATAACTTTTCTAAATTCATTATTAAACAGATTATATCTGCTGAAGATTGGGGTATGTCCGCTATGAAGGAAAGACAGATAAGTCTTAATAATTCAAGAATGAATTTCACATATTGGGATTATATCCGAGCGTTTGATATAGCATTGTGTTATAACAATGACAAACATAAACATACTTGGTTTATAAAGGTATGTGCGAAGATATTCGCTGATATAATTCCTAACTGGTTTATAAATTGGTGGTCATACCACGGTCCTACTACGCAGATTTTGCCAGAGCCATTTTTTAACTTATACAAAGAATGGACTAAAGTCTCTCCGGATCTTAATCGATTATATCATGAAGATCACGTATGTTGGATAGAAAGAATAGATCAAATCTATTTTTTCATTGAATTTTCAATCCCATGGATTCATAAATGGACTCCCGAAGTAGGATTCAATGCGGAAAATATTCCTTGCTTATACAGAAATTATTATAATAATTTCTGGGATAAACTGTTAAAAATTGATCCTAAGACCAAACAATTAGTTGGTCAAGAGCTTATAGACTCTATTAAGGAAAAAATTGAAGAATATCAAACTATTCTTCCCAAAAAAATCATTGAAGATAATTCAGTACGACATATTGCTAGGAGGATCTCCGTTCAAGAAGGCGATAAAGAAAAAATGATTCAAGATTATCTGGAAGAAGTAAGAAAAAATTTGCTTCAGACTATAACTCAAATAGATAAATCAGACACTTCGATGAGGAGTGAAGCCAGTAATGAGATGGACGATTCACAAAGGGCGGAGTCAGAACATATGCTGTCGGCCACCGAATTACTAGAAGCGGAAGATTTTTTGCTGCAAATGAAAGCCTTAGAAAAAGGCAAAAACGTGAAGGAAGCATAGACATGTGAAGACATGTGAAAAGGAGGCCCACTCAACAGTAAAAGAACTGTTGAAACAGTAGATTCACTGTTTATGGACCCAGATGAGGGCCCTCTTTGTACTGTACATAGATGCTTTGTGTTTCTTTTCTTTCCTATATATAGATGTGAGCTTATGAGGAGAAGGGCATCAGAAAAATTTAGCTCTCTCTTTTGTTTCTTGTTTTTCAGTTTGTAAGTCTTGTGTGAGTTTGCCGAAGTACTATTCCGGCTATTACTTAAATAAATCGGTCAGTTATTCCGAGTTCTTTTGGATCTTGAAGACGTCCTTTATAAGGTATTTATTTTCTTTTAAGTCTTTTAATTAGTATGTTTCTCCTAGCCCGGACTATGTCTGGCTAAAAATTATCTATGTCGAATAACTAACTTCTCTCCTGTATAAACCATGAACGGATCTAAGCTCTATTTAAATATAAAGGAATTTTAGTATGGATTTTCGACTTGGTTCCGAGATCGAGATACAGTCGAATTTAGCACTACTCTTATTGGCTTTGTCTTAGTGACTTCGCCTGGCAAGCCGTGGTTTTAGCCCGAAAGATGAGTTTTGATAAGTAGGGCACTCTATACCCGGTCAGAATCGCCAGGCACATGGGCTCAATAAGTAGTATGTATTAAATTCTGACAGACCCTTTGCTCTGGTAAAATGTCTACCATGCAGTCTGAAAAACTATGCCAAAATTCTTGTATATTTCGATTCTTTCGCAGGCGGACTACCGCTAGCTTAAGGATGCTTGACTTGCTTGATCTATGACTGGGAGGACTACCGCCAGGTCCTTGATCCTGTAAAGATGGTATAATAATAATCATGATGATGATGATGATGATGATGATGATGATGATGATGATGATCATGATGATGATGATGATCATAATGATGATGATGATGATGATCATGATGATGATGATGATGATGATGATGATGATGATGATGATAATAATAATAATAATAATAATAATGATAATAATAGTAATAATAATAATAGTAATAATAATAATAGTAATAGTAATAATAGTAATAATAATAATTGTAATAGTAATAATAGTAATAATAATAATACTAATAATAGTAATAATAATAATAGTAATAATAGTAATAATAATAATAGTAATAGTAATAATAGTAATAATAGTAATAATACTAATAGTAATAATATTAATAATAATAATAGTAATAATAATAATAATAATCATAATAATGATGATGATGATGATGATGATGATGATGATGATGATGATGATGATGATGATGATGATGATGATGATGATGATGATGATGATGATGATGATGATGATAATAATAATAATAATGATAATGATAATAATAATAATAATAATAATAATAATAATAATAATAATAATAATAATAATAATAGTAATAATAATAATAGTAATAATAATAATAGTAATAGTAATAATAGTAATAATAATAATAGTAATAATAGTAATAATAATAATAGTAATAATAGTAATAATAATAATAGTAATAATAGTAATAATAATAGTAATAATAATAATAGTAATAATAATAATAGTAATAATAATAATAGTAATAATAGTAATAATAGTAATAATAATAATAGTAATAATAGTAATAATAATAATAGTAATAATAGTAATAATAATAATAGTAATAATAGTAATAATAATAGTAATAATAATAATAGTAATAGTAATAATAGTAATAGTAATAATAGTAATAATAATAATAGTAATAATAGTAATAATAATAATAGTAATAATAGTAATAATAATAATAGTAATAATAGTAATAATAATAGTAATAATAATAATAATAATAGTAATAATAATAATAATACTAATAATAATAATAATAATAATAATAATAATAATAATAACAACAATAATAATAATAATAACAACAATAATAATAATAGTAATAATAATAATAATAATAATAATAGTAATAATAATAATAATAATAGTAATAATAATAATAATAATAATAGTAATAATAATAATAGTAATAATAATAATAATAGTAATAATAATAGTAATACTAATAATAATAATAGTAATAATAATAATAATAGTAATAATAATAATAATAGTAATAATAGTAATAGTTTGGAACTATTTAACAACGTTCTTACCGTCTCATGTTGGTTGATAACCTAGGAATGACATTGGTAAAAAATAGAGAAGATGCTGTGTATACCTTAGTTCTTATTATTTTGGAACATTTCAATGGTAGATTTACCAACCAACATGAGACGGTAAGAATGCTGTTAAACAGTCTTTGATGTCAAACTTTGGCTTATTTCAGATGGTATAAAGATACCTGTCTTAGTAGGGTGATGGAACTACCCGAAAATAAGCTTGGATATTGGAAAGCCAAGTTTATAGATGGTTTTCCTCCACTTTTTGCAGAAAGAGTTAGAAAAACTCTAAGAGGAAACCAGGTTGATATACCATATAACACGTTAAGCTATGGAAAAATCATAGGAGTATGTACACAAGAGGGATTAAATTTGTGTAATGAACTTAAAATGGCAAGACAGCTTAAGATTGATAAGCTGAAAGAATGTTCTCAGTTGGGAGATTTCTGTGAACAATTTGGTTTACCTAATCCCACACCGAAGAAAGATAATTACTACAGATCGTCAAAAGACGAAGATTCTTCGGATAGAAGGAGAAGATCTAAGCGAAGACATAGATCTAAGGAAGAAAGAGAGGCTAGAAAAAGCCATCGTAAATCTAAAAGATTTACTAAAGATAGATCGGGGAGAGATCTCTCTAGAGTAAAATGCTACAAGTGTGGTAAACTTGGGCATATTGCTCCAAATTGCAAGTTACATAAGTTGAAAACTTTGGTACTAGAAAATGACACTTATGACAAGATATACAGTATGTTATACACTTCAGGTTCCGAAGATGATTATGAATCGGATGCAGGTTCTAACATCGAATTATTTGATTCCTCTGAGTCTGATGATAATAATCGTACTAATGCTTGTAATACTTGTCAGGGCGATGATTGCAACTGCGAGGAATACGAGATCTACAAACTGCAATCCCAGTTCCAAGATTTTAATTTAAACACAATCACTTCTGATAATGTGATTGAACTTCTTAAAGAAGTCACTGATAATAGGTTTCATGAAAAAAATATTAATTTGGTTGTTTCAAATGAAACTAGTACTTCAAAAATTATTGAAAAACAAAATACTTATTTAAATGATTTTCATTATGAAAGTCCCTACTCTTTAAAGGTGGTAGAGGATCGTATTGCAAAAAAACATAATGTTATTGGAAAAGATTCCTCTTTTGATGATTTAAAAATTGAGGTTGAAAACTTGAAAAAGGTGTAACACCCCTAAATGCTAATAAGAATTTGTATATTGATTTACCTTCGCTAAACTACTTCCATATGGTTTACTCTCATTTTGGGAACTTAAAATGTTGTGAAAATTTCTAGCTTGCTTAGCATAAATTGTAATCGTAAGTTAAGGGATTGTATTGGGGTATCTACATAATTTTCTATTCTAATTATGTATAACTATATGGTAATGAGGCATATACATATAAATATGTATATATGCATTTTTGGGCAGCACACTATTTTTGGGGCAGCTCCTTCATTGGACAAGTGTCCAAGTGATAAACATCACTTGTTGACTATATAGTTCACTCCTCTTTGAGTAATTTCATGGACTTGAAGATTAAAACCCTTAGAAACTTAGCTTATCATTTGTTCTTCAAAAATCACAAGAAAAAAACCTTGGTCTTTTGGCTGAAATTCAAGAGACAAACTGCCTTGTTGGTAAGTGTTGGAATTTGTTTCTGAGCTGGGTAGTGTTTGATAATTCGTGTATATCTTGGGTTTTAGAACTCCGTTTTAGGTGAATAAATATGTTTTGGAAATCTGATTCATGTACCTACAACTCTTATATTTATGTGAAAGTCTGATTTAGCTGTTATGGATGTGAAAAATAGGACGCAACACAGGACAAGTTCTGTCCAGATTTCTCTGTTGTTGTAGCTGAGTAGGTTGTGTTACGTTTAGAATATCTCATTCGGTAGAACTCCGTTTTGGGTGCATAAATATGATTTGGAAAGCTAATTCATGTATATACAACTCTTATATTTATGTGAAAGTCTAATTTAGCTGTTATGGATGTGAAAACTGGGACGCAACACAGGACAAGTTCTGTCCAAATTTCTCTGTTGTTGTAGCTGAGTAGGTTTTGTTACGTTTAGAATATCTCGTTCTGTATAACTCCGTTTTGGGTGAATAAATATGTTTTGGAAATCTTATTCATGTATTTACAACTCTTATGTTTATGTGAAAGTCTAAATTAGCTGTTCTGGATGTAAAATATGAGACGCAACATAGGACAAGGGTTGTCCAGATTTCGGGTTTAGAATTTCGATAGGAACCACTGTTAGTGTATCGATGATATCGTTTTGTACAAATTTTATTTTTTGGTGATTCTTGTTGCGTTGCAATATTAAGAGATGTATCTACAACTTTCATGAAGGTTACAAAGTCTAGTTTCACTGTTTTCCTGTTCAAATTTAAGTTACAACATGGGGTACTAAACTGGCCAGAATCACTGTTTTGGGAACAGAACTGTGTGGGTTGAGCTTACTTGTGATGATAAATCTTGTTTATTTCGACATTATTGAAATGTTAGGAATTAAAGAAGTTATTTAATTGTATTTTTAAGGTTATATATACTTGTGAACAAGTTGAGGACATTGATACGTTGGTTGGTCTCTGGTTTGCTTGCGAAGTTTGTTGGACTGTTGCTATGCTAAAGTATTGAGGTTTGTGTATAAACTTGTACTTGCACTCTTGTAATGGCTGGTATATATGAAATTTGATCTTGATACCTCAGCTACCTCTTGTCACTTTGCATTGTCGTGTTGGTATGATGCTTGTGTAACTCGCCCACTTGGCACTCTTGTCGGGACTATGTCCTTCTTGTGGCTGCGGCTTTGTCACTATTGCCAGGCCTCTTGATTCGGATCATTTGCCATCTTGACTCTGGATTTGTAGTTCGTCTTAGGAATGGAGGTTATCCATTTTAAGTACGAAATAGAAAGCCATTTTTAATATGGTTCTTGGTTCTCTTGATACAGGGCTTCAGTCCTTTTTGATACAGGGCTTCGGTCCTTCTTGATACAGGGCAGTGACCCTTCTTGATACTTGCTTGTGCCGAGTGTGACGACATGAAGTATATATTGGGGGAGCCTTGCTATTAAAATTCTTGGAAAATGGTGCGATTGTTGACACCCAATTTTGACCCTCCACAATATAAATTAATCATCAAGCTTCTTCGATTTCTAACAATTTAAAAAAATTAGTTTTATAAAAATTTTAAAGATAAAATAAAATAAACATAGTCTGCAAGTTATTTTAAATAGTTTTGTCACTTTTTATAATATATATATGTTTTATTTAGTTATATATATAATAAATGCATTTTACAAATATTCAAAAATCATCTCAAAAAGATTTTATATTTTTAAATACCTTATTAGTAGTAAGGGTCGTAATTTTGAGTTAATGAATTGTATAAAATTCAAAACGCTTTCAAGTTATTTTTAGAGTAATTTTATCATTTTAAATAATTTTAATGACAAATACATATATATTTACAATCAAGTTATTTTATAAATATTTGAAAAATCATCATAAAGATTTTACATTTTTATTAAATATTTTATTACTTTAAAGTTGTAGTTAGAATTTAGATCTAATTAACTTAACTATTCTTATGTGGAGATAATTATTATATTTTGTTAAGATTAAGAAGTTCGGTAATTAATTAATGTTAATTCATCTAAATTAAATCCGATATTTTAAAAGGATTCAACCCCTTTCCTATTTGGGCCATTTTTTCAAATGGCCCACATCAAATTCCCATTTCTCCAATTCCAGCCCAACCCTTTTGTAGCCCATTCCAACACAAACAGCAGCCAAAAAAGACCCAGCCCTCTTCCTAATTCCAAAACATTCCTAACCCACAAAGAAACCCATTGTCACAACAACCATACATACATCAGCAACCTGACCTAGCCCTTGTGCCAGCAACTTCTTCACGCGCAAAGCAGAGCGAATCAAGAAACCAATCGCAAAAATCACGATCCAGCAGCAGCAACGCAGAGCATCACCAAACGCGACCCCACTCCTGCACGTTGCTTACTTCTTCTTTGCCTGTGAAACCCATTACCAAACAACCTCACCAAATCGCGATTCGGTCGCATCGATCCGGCAAATTCGGAGAAAATTGTTGTCCTCCACACCCTGCAACCAACCACCCTCACGTCCCTTTTTCCCATTTCAAGGGATTTTCAAAGAGACGGAGGGATTTCATTTTTGGAATTCAAAATTCAACCGTTTCCCCTTAAATCGACCTCAAGTTCTCTCTATAAAAAGGTTGGTCTTCTTTAATGTTGGAGGGGGAAGATTTTTTTATTCTGGGGTCATCTATGAAATAGCTTACAAAAATTTTTAGTTTGAGTTCTTTAGCCATTGTGATTTTACACTTACAAATTTTATAGTTAGCTCTCTTGTTCTAAGTTTCGAGAAGTTCATCCTTTAGATTCTGCCTTGGTCTGTTGTTCGTATTCGAATTGTGTGGCAAAAGAATCGCCGATCTCAAAGCTCGTCATTGTCCCAGTCGCTGCCCCCGAAAAGGTAACATTCTCTTCAATTTCAGTTTCCGTATGAGCTAAAGATGTAGTTCTCTGTTATATTCGATTGCTCAATACTCTTTCAGTGTAAGACGTTTTAGTGTCTCTTATGAGAAGAGTTTCTTTTTTTAAAATTTGTTTGGAACCTCTGATGTGGGCTGAAAATTGATTCAAAGACTATTATCATCGGTTCTAGTTATGTCGCCTATCTGTTTTGCATCCAAAATTTGCCCTGTTTGCTATGAAGATTTCAAAGGTGAGAATGAGGTGATGACAACTAATTTGTTGCACGAGTTTCATATTTGCCGTTTGATAAAGTGACTATCAATGAATAATATATGTCCAACTTGTAGAGCTAATTATCCTTTGTATTATTCACCTATGCCCCAATTGCCGTAAGCGTCCTCATCACAACATATTGAATGAGCTTAATTGTGAATGTCAACATTGGAGTCTAGCGTCTAAATTTTATTTTATTCTTCTTTTTTTTTTTGTGAAAAAGGAACTTTACACGTGCTAGCTAACACGTTGGAGGATGTGATCGATATGTTATGTCTTTTCTTGTATACTGATTATGCACTATTTGTTCTTTTGGTATCATCAAGTATCATTTTAAGCTGATTTGTTTTTCCTTTTATTATGTTGTCGACATTTATATATAATAAATAAGGATGTAAAGTTGCTATTGGTTTCTTCTCATGCTTAATATAGATATGCATTTGTCTTTCTTTGTTTAACATAGAACCTAAGTATAAATATAATAGTCTTACTCGTTATTAATATTTTTGTTTACATGCAACTTAAACATTCCTCATGATACCTCATGTCCCTCTGTTGGGCATTAGGTTCTTCACTTTTTTTTTGTCATATTCAAATGTTGTGATGTTGATTGTCTATTTTGGATTTTTTTTTTTATTCATGAAATCGTTGTTATTTGCCCACTTATTAGTTTATGGCTGATAATGTGTATATAGTTTATGTCTACTAATTATACAAGTCAATACTACGTCTATGCCTTATTAATTGTCAATTGTTTTCTTGTCATACTAATTTGTATTCATTTGTTTTCTTTGTCGTAAAATGCCATGAGAGTCTTTTGGACTCGAAGTCTCCTCATTACGACATGGGGCCTTGGGGGTCCTAAACTCTCTCCTCGAGCGGATTATTTGGTCAATCAAAGCGGAATGGAAGCCAATATAGGTCTTGGAAGCAAGGAATATAGGAAATCAAGCTGTGTACTTGCCGTATCGCTCGTTACACAGTGATATACCATCCTAAAACAGTAAAGAGCGGGTCTACTGCGAAATACAGGTCCTCAGAAAGCCGGAACAGGTCTCGGAGAGTAAAGAAAAGGGCTGCATACATCCGATATACACTAATATACAACCAGTGTATACAAAACGGGATTGGGTTAAAACTAACGAAATAGGCCCAAAAGGCCCAAAATTTATCTTCTCTCTTACTCTTTAATTATTTATTTGTTTGTTCCTTAACTATAATTTTAGAATTATTAATTAACTTAATTAAATTCCCCAAAAGATGAACTATACTCGTTATGTTAGTATATCTTTCTATAATTCATTTTGTCAAGTTTTACACTTATTTTGAGTCAAAACTTTATTTTGTTCTCCAATTAATGGTTATATGCTTAAGTTAACTATTTTAAATTATTATCTCAAAATGAATTAAATAAATCTAATTAACCTAGTTTTTGTTAAAATTTTACTCACATACAATTAATCTCAATTGTTTCATTTAGTCCCTTTCTCTTAAAAATGAAACAAATAAATGAAATAAATATGTTATTTATTTATTTTTCAAAAAATCGATCAACTATTGTAAATTATTGTTGTTATGTTAAATCATCTTTCTTTTTACAATTAGTCAAATCGTTTTAGTCAAGTCGCAGGTCAACCGCATGTTAGCGAGCACTTCGAATGCCTAAACCCTTCTGGAAGTGTAAATTGAACCCCGAACCCTCTTTGGTATTTTCAAATGATTTTTTCTGTTTAAATCTTTGAAAATTATAAGTTTTCTTAATTTCTTCAAAAAATTAAGTGGTGACTCTTTTCTAAGTATTTTTCTTAAAATGTTTTATACTTAGAACATTTCAAAAGGTAATTTTTTCTACAGATAGGAAGATTACGGCACAACAGAAATGACGACTCTGCTGGGGACTTAATTAAGTTCTAACCATAAGATTTGACTATTTGACTAATTGTTATTAATTGCTGAATTGTTTATTTGTTCTTATGTGTTTAAATTGCTATAAACTGTTGCATTTATGGCATAACATATTCCGTCAAACGACACTTATTTTTTAATTTTCCATTTAAAGGACGATTATGCGGGCCGCAGTCGTTCGTTAACCAAATTGTTCTCGAGGCACCCTGACGAATGTAGTTGGCTACTGGATAGTCAACGGTCGTTAACTGTCCCAGCCTAAGTAGTCCGCTTGGGTCACCGATCCGCTATAAAGAAATCCCACTCTTAGTCAGACTAGGGTAGAGCAAAACAAAATCCCCAAAATTTAGCGCATTGGCCTAAGATGACCCAACACCCAAGGCGTGTTGGGCCCATTAGAAAGACCACCTTGAGTCCACAATGGCCCGCGGCCTAAATGGACAATCATACTTATGTGTTTAAATTTGAAGGATGTATGCGTCATTTAGCAAATCGTTGTCTCTTGGGGTAGAGTTTTAATTTTATGTTCGAGTCGAAGATGGATCAAGTTATCATAAGAAGTGTGGGCATTCGAAGATGACTGGAAATAAAAAACGGAGGATCTTTCCTTGGAAGCATAGATTAGGATTGTGCCCCTGCGTAGGACTGATATTTTGTATCTCATTTCCCCTATTATGTATCCCTATTTAGTTTAAACGTAAATTTGTATAAATTTGGGTTTAAGAGCAACGTAATGTTTTAAACGGCGTTATACATCCTTCAAATCGCTAGGCCTACCCTTGGCACAAAAGGGTCACATATCTACTTAGGACGCGATATATACTTGTGTGATTTAACTGTTTATGTGATTTGTCGCTTTGAATGAGGACATTTTAACCCATTTAAAAAGAAAAAGGAAAAAAAGATCAGTTCCTTGTATTCGTGGGTTAACATGTTCTCAAACAAAACAGCTTTTATGTGTTTATATGTCCTTTGTGTGATATTTTGCATTATTTGACATGAATCAAAACTAACAGATTTGCCTTTGAGTTATTTTTCTTTATAGGTAATTAGAACTGATCTGTGTTGATAAGCTGACTGAACACCCTTATTTTACAATATCTAAGGCTCACAAAGATTCCTTCCTTGATCAAAATTCGCAAAAAAAGAAATACAGTAATGGGTGATAACAATGAAGAGATTGGTCTGAATGATGTTGTGGCTCAACCCACTGTTGCTGATCAAAATGAATTAATTATGCAATTAGTGCAACAAATTGCCGAAATGAGGGCTGAAATGCAAAGAAGACAAGATTTGCCTAATCCATTTTTTGCTATCAACCCTCCAGGAGATGGAAGACCTACACTCCACTTTCCTCCTCCAAGCGCGGAACAAGTTCAACATCCATCTTCCAACCCCGCTCAAAATTCCCCAATCATCGATATAACTGCCCCAAATCGATTTAACCAAGTGTCACCTCCTCCTCAAGGTACCAACCCTCGAACCTTCCCTCCTCATCAAAACGCCAACCCGTAAGTTTGCCCTACCCCTCAAAATCAAAATGTTAACAGTTCGTAAACCTCCATCCACCACCAAAATCAACATACCAACCCTCAGACTTTCCCCCAAAATTATCAAGCCAGCCAAAATACCAAAAACCCCTCCATTGCTCCACCATTGCATCAAAAGACTACTTTTCGAACTCCAAATCCAAATGAACCCTATGCCAACTGTTTCGAGCTTGATCACTATGAGGAACATGAGAGAGAATGGAGGTCAAAGGAAGAGGCAGCCAAACTGAATATGAAAGGAGAGATCTGGAGAGCTATGAAGGAGCTGCATTATATTCCTGAAGCTGATGGGTTGAGTTATGAGGATTTGTGTATCCATCCGAATTTAGACCTCCCGAAAGGGTTTAAAGTGCGAAAATTCGACACGTTTGGAGGAACAGGGAATCCATTGGCACACCTGAGAGCCTACTGTGACCAACTCGTAGGAGTTGGCAGGAATGAAGCTTTGTTAATGCGACTCTTTAGCCGAAGTTTAAGTAGAGAAGCGCTGGAATGGTTTACCTCTCATGAGATAAAACAATGGTCTAACTGGAATGCACTAGCTAAGGATTTCGTTGAATGATTCGCCTACAATGTGGAGATCGTTCCTGATCGCTATTCGTTGGAGAGAATTAAGCGAAAATCCACTGAAAGCTATCGTGAATATGCATATAGGTGGAGGAAAGAAGCCGCCCGGGTTCGACCTTCGATGACGGAGAAGGAGATCGTTGAAGTGTTCATACGCATTTAAGAGCCGGAGTATTATGACAAGATAATGTTGCTCATTGGAGCAAAATTTGTGGAGGTAGTCAAGGTAGGTGAGGCTATCGAAGATGGGATTAAAACTAGAAAGATTTCCCGCGTTGCCGCCCTAACTGAATCTTCTGGATTGTTGAAGAAGAGAAAAGAGGATGTGTCTTCCATTTCCTACGCATACGACGGAAAGAGACACTTTAGAAATCTTTACCTTACAAAGGTTATCCTCGAGCTCCGCAAAATCCATATCCAACTTATTATACCCAATCAGCTTACCAAACTCCACCTCCATATTACCAAAATACCCACCCATATTACCAAGCTCCATCAGTTAATTGTTCAAATATCCAATCAAGTTACCAAATTCCACCCCCGCACTGCCAAAACACCCCTCCTAGCTACCTAGCCCCACAATACCCAATCTTTCAAACGCAAGTGCCAAATCACCAAAATCCTCCAAATTACCGTCAAGGACCTTCACATCCAGGAAATAATTATTATTATTCTTGTCCAAATCTTGAGAAGAAACCTTCCAGAGTCTTTACTCCTTTGGTTGAGAGCCGAACACAACTTTTTGAGAGACTGAAATCAGTTGGCCTGATACAGACAATTGATCCAAAAAATATCAATGTCAGCTCCAAGCTTTATAGACCCGATCTTTACTGTGCTTACCATTCAGGAGGTGCTGGGCATATTACTGAGGATTATATCAACTTGAAGCATAAAATTCAAGACTTGATATATCAAAAGGTCGTCACTCTTCAGACCGCTAATCCTAATGTTAATAGTAACCCCATGCCGAATCATGGAGGGATAACTATTAATATGGTTGAAGTGGAAGAAGATTTGAATATGAAGAAGTTATAATCTCAGCCAACCTTGAAAAACTTGAGAAAGTTGTAGCCTCTCCAACCAAAAGAGAGAAATTCGAATTTGTGATCATGGCACCTCATAAAGATTTTGCTTTAGTGTCGAAGGAGGGTCAGAATAGGCAGAAATTCGATCAAACTTTTTCAAAATCATTACCTCACTTATATTAGTTTTTCCCAATGCAAAATGGTCTAGGGAAAGGAATCAAAAATTGGTTCAAAGAAGGTGAGATTGTGCTTGAAGAGATGATCGAGACACCAGTCATGTCAGATAGCGAGTTAAAGGAGAAAATGCCTAATTGGACATCCACTTCGTTCTTGATTCCTCGCTCGTCTTGGTAGACGTAAAATTTTTTATGTTATTGCTAAAATTGATGGTGTTCCGAAAGAGGCTTGAGACCCATCCTTTACTCTATTTTTGTCTCACTATGTTTTAATCCCCTTCCTCATATTTTGAAAAAGACAAAATGATTTTCTTGTTTCAAATGAAAACCTCATTTAAATGCGGAAACCTAATATTTACTTATCTATGATTTCAATGAAAATATTTTCAAATCTGTCAATAGCATGTCATGTCACAAGCTAAATGAACAAAATGAGATAGATGTAAACGAATTTGAGGACTACAATGAAATGATCATGGTACCTAAACACCTGATTGAGGAATTCAAACAGTTCAAAAGTCACGATAAGCCAAATTCAGAGGAGACCAAAATAGTGAATCAAGAGCATGATGAATGCATTAAAGAAATCAAAATTGGTGCCTCTCTGACAAAAACACAAGAAAGAGAACTCATTAGTTTGCTTGGAGAACACATCAATACATTTGTTTAGTGACAACACATGGTTAAGCATGAAAATTGGATCTCACAAGTTATCGATCTACTTAAATGCTGTCAAAAGATAACATGTTTGAGGACTTGATTTTTATCTTTTCCTTGTAACTGCCTCTATTTGTTTGTAATCGTTTATACTTAGAATTTATCCCTTTGTAATGAACTACGTCTTACCTGAATTCTCAAGAATGAGATACGTAGGCGGCCTATGTCGGCCTCGGTCACCCCTTTATTCCTTTTAATATTTCCTTTGTATTTGAACTACGTTCGACCTGAATTCTCAAGAATGAGATACATAGGCGGCCTATGTCGGCCTCGGTCGGTTTCTCTGTAATTTTTTCTTATTATTGTTAATCCTTAAGAGGGGGAACTACGTTTGACCTGATTCCTGTCTCAACAGGATACGTAGGCGCCACAAAGGCTAGGTCATATTTCTCGTAAGGTTCCTATTTCTCTTTACAATAGAAACTGGGACAGAATTTTTGAGAAGGACTCAAAAATTCTCAAGAAGAAGACTTATCCAACAAGTCAAGACTAAAGCGACGTGGAGAATTATAAACTGGGACAGAAATTTTGAGGATGACCTCAAAATTTCAATGATGCTTATCGGCAGTTTAGAATAACTTTGAATACTTCCCAGCAAGTACTCGGATAGACCTCGAGGCATCAACTTCAAAGACGTTCACTAAGCTTGACGTGACATGACACTTGGCAGTGACCTTTTCCAAATATTACTTTTTGAAAAGCTGTTTTTCTTAAAACTTTTCTTTCGTGTTTTAATTATTTTTGCATACAAATTTCCTGTCTTATCTACCAAGAAGTGGGAGATCGGAGATATCAATTGGAGATAGCCAGACAAGGATCAGACAACCGATGGAATCTACACAGATTAGTTCACTTTAAACTAACAATCTTTCTGTGGATGCAGGTCTATAAGTTTGCCTTAAGATCATCATATTCCTCCATTCAACGAATGTGGAGAAGTCAAAAGGTGAGGATCTCCCCAAAACTAACAATTTTTCTGTGGATGCAGGAAATATTTTATGATTCTTATACCAAAGAATTGGGAATAGAAGTATTATTATTCAATTCCCAGCAAGGCAAAATCTATATTCAGAAATGAAACAAACGAAAACCATTGAAGAGAGCAATATTATTATTTTTCAGCTACCAAAATATCTTAAGGACGTTTATTTGCATTATATTATCAGATATGATAATATTCTTACCCTGAAGGTTATTTTTCATTGTATCGTCGAATGAGACGATACCACTACTTGGAGAGTCATTTATATTTTATTGTCAAATGAGATGATACAACTACTCTGAGGGTTATCTTTTATTTATATTGCCAATTGAAATGATACTGTCATCCAACGATACTTGGAAGATCACCTATATTGCTCGGTGATGCATTATCTTCGTTTGGTATCAGGAGAGCATCATCAATAGATGCATGCATTGCAATAGAAGATTCATGCATTGCGGAAAGAATTCATGCATTGCAAGAGAAAGAATCATACATAGCGAGATAAAGAGCAATCAACTGGAGATAATAAGACAAGGAGCAAACAATCAAAGAAATCAACACAGATCAGTTCACTTAAAACTAACAAATTTTCTTTGGATGCAGAAAATGGTTCAATGTTTTTGAGTCCAAAAGAAGTAATCAGGGATATGAGTAACACTATCTTCGTTCAAAACCCCAACAAGGCAAGTGAACATACAAATGTTCAAAGGTAAAAAGAAGAATACATACGTTCAAAATCCTACCGATGGATTATCTTTTTTCACTCGTCCTACCGATGGACATACATTTAAATCCTACCGATGGATCATCATTTTCATTTGTCCTACCGATGGACATACATTTAAATCCTACCGATGGATCATCATTTTCATTTGTCCTACCGATGGACATATATTTAAATCCTACCGATGGATCATCTTTTTCATTCGTCCTACCGATGAACATACATTTAAATCCTACCGATGGATCATCATTTTCATTTATCCTACCGATGGACATACATTTAAATCCTATCGATGGATCATCTTTTTCATTCGTCCTACCAATGGACATACATTTAAATCCTACCGATGGATCATCATTTTCATTTGTCCTACCGATGGACATACATTTAAATCCTACCGATGGATCATCATTATCATTCGTCCTACCGATGGACATACATATTATCCTACCGACAAATTTTCATTACAATTATCCTACCAATGGATCATTAACTTATCCTACCGATGGATCTTCATTATAATTATCCTACCAATGGATCGACATTATCCTACCAATGGATCAATATTATCCTACTGACGGATTTTCATTACAATTATCCTACCAATGGATCATTAACTTATCTTACCGATGAATCTTCATTATAATTATCCTACCAATGGATCAATATTATTCTACCGACGGATTTTCATTACAATTATCTTACCAATGGATCATCAACATTACCCTACCAATGGATCAACATTATCCTATCGACGGATCTTCATTATCATTATCATATCGATGGATGAACATTACCTATTAACGGATCAACATCATCCTACCGACGGATCTTCATTGTTATTATCCTACAAATGAATTAGCATTATCCTACCAATGGATCGACATCATCCCACCTATGGATTATCGTCATCTTACTACTGAAGAATCATCATCGTTATTTTCATTTACAAGAACGATATCAAGAGAACTATCAACATATTACATTAGTCTATTTTTTTATTACTTTGTATCAAAAAAAGAGTACATTGAAGATTATATTGCACATATGAAATACGAGCTTTATTTGCTTTACGTCAGAATAGATGAAGTTGACATCAAATGTCCAAGTGGAGCAATTAAGTGTTGACACGGTAAAATACACTATCTCCTTATTTGGGATTACATTTTTATGCTAACGAGTTTTATCTCAGTCTTTGCCGAGAGCATCCGAGAGGATGAATTCTCAAAACAAACCACAGGTGCAGATGACATCAAAAAGGATGTAGCACAACGTGGAACTTTTTCTTAGCAGCGAACTGGGACATAGTCCGAAGAGGAGTGTCAAACTCTTAGAACGTGAGCAGAGGAGCGGCTTCCACCACAATCAAACCACACCCCTATCAGAAGGCATGTGGGTTTATCTTTGGGTTTGTCGATTTCTGTTCCGCATCCAAAAATTTTTGGTCTCTACGGAAGCAGTTTTCCAATCTAAGTGACAATGCACCAAGAGCCTTGAAAATTATGTCCATGTAAGTTCTTACCTATGGGTGTGAAGTGCACCACATTCATGGATAAGAGGTTGCAAGCCTCCTTTTCATACTCGACTTATTTGTCACTCTTCTAGAACCAAAGGTTATCTTGCATAATAGATTTTCTTTTCAACCGATCGAGTCGAACTACAAGTAGCCTGATTCCCTAAGTTGAGGGATATGTAGGCAGAATCAATGTTGAAACTCGGCTGTATTCCAACATTCGCATTTAAATCTTATTCTTGAGCATTTTGGTCTCCTCATAATCCGATATCGGAATAGCTTTCGAATTCTTTCAAGATCCTGTGTCAAATTGAGCGTCTCGAACTACAAGTGGCCTGAATTCTCATATAACCTGAGATATGTAGGAAACCCACTCCTGGGGTTCGGCCATGATTCCTAAAGTCTGTATCCAAATACCTTTACCAAAGGATGAAGATGTGGTTAGTCAAAATTGGATTGGTCAATTTCATTTTCCTCGAATTTCTTGCATCAATTCGAGTAAAACGAGGGACAGCTGTTGACACCCAATTTTGACCCTCCACAATATAAATTAATCATCAAGCTTCTTCGATTTCTAATGATTTAAAAAAATTAGTTTTATAAAAATTTTAAAGATAAAATAAAATAAACATAGTTTGCAAGTTATTTTAAATAGTTTTGTCACTTTTTATAATATATATGTTTTATTTAGTTATATATATAATAAATGCATTTTACAAATATTCAAAAATCATCTCAAAAAGATTTTATATTTTTAAATACCTTATTAGTAGTAAGGGTTGTAATTTTGAGTTAATGAATTGTATAAAATTCAAAACGCTTTCAAGTTATTTTTAGAGTAATTTTATCATTTTAAATAATTTTAATAGAAAATACATATATATTTACAATCAAGTTATTTTATAAATATTTGAAAAATCATCATAAAGATTTTACATTTTTATTAAATATTTTATTACTTTAAAGTTGTAGTTAGAATTTAGATCTAATTAACTTAACTATTCTTATGTGGAGATAATTATTATATTTTGTTAAGATTAAGAAGCTCGGTAATTAATTAATGTTAATTCATCTAAATTAAATCCGATATTTTAAAAGGATTCAACCCCTTTCCTATTTGGGTCATTTTTTCAAATGGCCCACATCAAATTCCCATTTCTCCAATTCCATCCCAACCCTTTTGCAGCCCATTCCAACACAAACAGCAGCCAAAAACGACCCAACCCTCTTCCTAATTCCAAAACATTCCCAACCCACAAAGAAACCCATTGTCACAACAACCATACATATATCAGCAACCCGACCTAGCCCCTGTGCCAGCATCTTCTTCACGCGCAAAGCAGAGCGAATCAAGAAACCAATCGCAAAAATCACGATCCAGCAGCAGTAACCCATAGCATCACCAAACGCGACCCCACTCCTGCACGTTGCTTACTCCTTCTTTGCCTGTGAAACCCATTACCAAACAACCTAACCAAATCGCGATTCGGTCGCATCGATCCGGCAAATCCGAAGAAAATTGTTGTCCTCCACACCCTGCAACCCACCACCCTCACGTCCCTTTTCCCCATTTCAAGGGATTTTCAAAGGGACGGAGGGATTTCATTTTTGGAATTCAAAATTCGACCGTTTCCCCTTAAATCGACCTCAAGTTCTCTCTATAAAAAGGTTGGTCTTCTTTAATGTTGGAGGGGGAAGATTTTTTTATTCTGGGGTCATCTATGAAATAGCTTACAAAAATTTTTAGTTTGAGTTCTTTAGCCATTGTGATTTTACACTTACAAATTTTATAGTTAGCTCTCTTGTTCTAAGTTTCGAGAAGTTCATCCTTTAGATTCTGCCTTGGTCTGTTGTTCGTATTCGAATTGTGTGGCAAAAGAATCGCCGATCTCAAAGCTCGTCATTGTCCCAGTCGCTGCCCCCGAAAAGGTAACATTCTCTTCAATTTCAGTTTCCGTATGAGCTAAAGATGTAGTTCTCTGTTATATTCGAT
Source organism: Solanum bulbocastanum (assembly GCA_037074985.1). Taxonomy (NCBI): domain Eukaryota; kingdom Viridiplantae; phylum Streptophyta; class Magnoliopsida; order Solanales; family Solanaceae; genus Solanum; species Solanum bulbocastanum. The sequence continues at coordinate 8,794,221 of CM073603.1, read as the reverse complement.
TGCTCAATACTCTTTCAGTGTAAGACGTTTTAGTGTCTCTTATGAGAAGAGTTTCTTTTTTTAAAATTTGTTTGGAACCTCTGATGTGGGCTGAAAATTGATTCAAAGACTATTATCATCGGTTCTAGTTATGTCGCCTATCTGTTTTGCATCCAAAATTTGCCCTGTTTGCTATGAAGATTTCAAAGGTGAGAATGAGGTGATGACAACTAATTTGTTGCACGAGTTTCATATTTGCCGTTTGATAAAGTGACTATCAATGAATAATATATGTCCAACTTGTAGAGCTAATTATCCTTTGTATTATTCACCTATGCCCCAATTGCCGTAAGCGTCCTCATCACAACATATTGAATGAGCTTAATTGTGAATGTCAACATTGGAGTCTAGCGTCTAAATTTTATTTTATTCTTCTTTTTTTTTTGTGAAAAAGGAACTTTACACGTGCTAGCTAACACGTTGGAGGATGTGATCGATATGTTATGTCTTTTCTTGTATACTGATTATGCACTATTTGTTCTTTTGGTATCATCAAGTATCATTTTAAGCTGATTTGTTTTTCCTTTTATTATGTTGTCGACATTTATATATAATAAATAAGGATGTAAAGTTGCTATTGGTTTCTTCTCATGCTTAATATAGATATGCATTTGTCTTTCTTTGTTTAACATAGAACCTAAGTATAAATATAATAGTCTTACTCGTTATTAATATTTTTGTTTACATGCAACTTAAACATTCCTCATGATACCTCATGTCCCTCTGTTGGGCATTAGGTTCTTCACTTTTTTTTTGTCATATTCAAATGTTGTGATGTTGATTGTCTATTTTGGATTTTTTTTTTTATTCATGAAATCGTTGTTATTTGCCCACTTATTAGTTTATGGCTGATAATGTGTATATAGTTTATGTCTACTAATTATACAAGTCAATACTACGTCTATGCCTTATTAATTGTCAATTGTTTTCTTGTCATACTAATTTGTATTCATTTGTTTTCTTTGTCGTAAAATGCCATGAGAATCTTTTGGACTCGAAGTCTCCTCATTACGACATGGGGCCTTGGGGGTCCTAAACTCTCCCCTCGAGCTGATTATTTGGTCAATCAAAGTGGAATGGAAGCCAATATAGGTCTTGGAAGCAAGGAATATAGGAAATCAAGCTTTGTACTTGCCGTATACGCTCGTTACACAGTGATATACCATCCTAAAACAGTAAAGAGCGGGTCTGCTGCGAAATACAGGTCCTCAGAAAGCCGGAACAGGTCTCGGAGAGTAAAGAAAAGGTTTGTATACATCCGATATACACTAATATACAACCAGTGTATACAAAAACGGGATTGGGTTAAAACTAACGAAATAGGCCCAAAAGGCCCAAAATTTATCTTCTCTCTTACTCTTTAATTATTTATTTGTTTGTTCCTTAACTATAATTTTAGAATTATTAATTAACTTGATTAAATTCCCCAAAAGATGAACTATACTCGTTATGTTAGTATATCTTTCTATAATTCATTTTGTCAAGTCTTACACTTATTTTGAGTCAAAACTTTATTTTGTTCTCCAATTAATGGTTATATGCTTAAGTTAACTATTTTAAATTATTATCTCAAAATGAATTAAATAAATCTAATTAACCTAGTTTTTGTTAAAATTTTACTCACATACAATTAATCTCAATTGTTTCATTTAGTCCCTTTCTCTTAAAAATGAAACAAATAAATGAAATAAATATGTTATTTATTTATTTTTCAAAAATCGATCAACTATTGTAAATTATTGTTGTTATGTTAAATCATCTTTCTTTTTACAATTAGTCAAATCGTTTTAGTCAAGTCGCAGGTTAACCGCATGTTAGCGGGCACTTCGATTGCCTAAACCCTTCTCGAAGTGTAAATTGAACCCCGAACCCTCTTTTGTATTTTCAAATGATTTTTTCTGTTTAAATCTTTGAAAATTATAAGTTTTCTTAATTTCTTCAAAAAATTAAGTGGTGACTCTTTTCTAAGTATTTTTCTTAAATGTTTTATACTTAGAACATTTCAAAAGGTAATTTTTTCTACAGATAGGAAGATTACGGCACAACAGTGATGAGCTTCTTGACATTTGTATCTTTGAATATTGAATTTGATACTTGTTATCTATTGTTACTTGATTTATTTATTCTGTTTCAAGTATATTGCTCATTGACTTGGAAAAGGTGGCTTGATGAATTTTGAGGATTTCGACCCTATAGTTTTTACACCACTAAGATTTATGCTTAGCAATAGTTGTTTCTATCATAGGGGCTGATCGAGAGGAGGCATGAAGATGGCCATGGGAGATGGAAATTTTGAAAACTTTTAAGAAGATCACATTTGCATATAGGCATATATATTTGTATAAATATTGGTACTTATACCCGATCTATGTGATGTATATTTGAATTCGATTTTGAAGCCTAACCATATCATGTCCATGGGTTGTAATCTAAGCATGGCTATATGTTTGGTTTATTTGGGGTGTGTACGCCCAAGCTTGTAATATATTACATGTGCTACTTGTTTGGAATGATCGTATGACGCATGAACCCGATTATTTTGGGTACTAAGAAGTTGATGATAAATTTTTAGGATAATTATTTACTTGTATGGGAACAATATATGCTTAAAAAAATTATCTAGTGATTTATTTGCGTATGGATTGGAAAGGGTCGCTACAAGTTTGGTATCAGAGCCTAGGTTTGTGGTTCTAGGACTTTAGCTGTAAGGTACTTGTATACTTGTTTGTTTTGAAGACAAAAGTTATGTGGATTATTTGTTCACTTACATGGTTCATAATATTTTTATCGCATGTAGAGTGCACGTGCATCATATACATATCCATAATGCAATGTGATCTTTCCTTTTGAAGGAATTAAATTATGGCCTCTTCTGCTGACCGACCTGTGGAAGCTGCTTGTGAAGGTTCTGGTGCCTCTGTTTCCCAACCTAATGCACTTGAAGAGGTTGGAGAACCATGATCGGATCATTATATTCCCCACACTAGTGGGTCTGAAGTGGGAAACCAGCAGGGTGCCAGAGATGGTTCACGTCCTCACATGAGTCGTGGTACTCAAGCTATAAATCCTCCTTTTCAATAAATGGCTGAATTCTTTCACCACATGGCGGAAGCGATCCATGATCCTAATGTGCTTAACTTTGAGAAAATGAGGAAAATGGGTGGAGTGGAATTTGAAGGCACCGTTGATTCCACGAAGGTTGAACAATGGCTGGAGCACATGGAAAGGGTATTTGAGCAATTAGAGTGTTCTGATGTTGCCAAATTTAAGTATGCTATTTCACTCCTACAAAAGGATGCTTATGATTGGTGGGTAAGTGTTCCGAATGCCAAGGTAAAACCTCATGTTCTTACTTGGGATGATTTTCTTATGGAATTTCGTATGAAGTATGTCCCACCTGCTTATTGTGATGCAAAGAGAAAAGAGTTTTTGAATTTAAGGTAATGAGACATGTCTGTTGCTGAGTAGCAACAGAAATTTCTACGGCTCTCTCGTTATGCTGGAGGTATTATTACAGAAGAAAAAGACAAGTGTAGAAAATTTGAAGATGGTTTAAATGATTCCATTAGGAAGAATGTGGCGATCTTGCAACATGAGAACTTTTGTAAGTCGGTGTCTGCTACTTTTGCTTGGGAACGACTTGATAAAGAAAAAGCTAGTCAAAATGAAAACAAGTTTCGAAAGTCGAGATCAGATTTTGGAGGTCCATCCAAAAGGGGAAGGTTTGATGATTCTAAAGCTGGTAGTGTTAACAGGCCACCGCAGCAAAAGCAAAGCAGATTAGAATTTTCTATAGCTAGCACTCCAAATTATGGCCAAGGCAGGTTTCGTGTCCCCACTTGTCCATAATGTAGAAAAAATCATTATGGTACTTGCAAGAGAGCTTCTGGTGCATACTTCAATTATGGGAGCTTTGATCATAAAGTGAAGGATTGTACTAATTCTAATAATGTTCGTTCCTTGAGATCTGAAGGCTCAGTTTATAAGCCTTCTATTAATCCTACTCGAACTAATGAAGTTTCAAGACCTAAAAATACACAAGCAACAGGTGCAAGTAGAGCGAATAAAGCTAGTGGACCACGGGCTACTACACGCACCTATGCTATGAGGTAGAGGGAGGATCAAGATGGACAAGACGTGGTTGTCGGTAAATTTCACTTATTTGGCATATGTGTGTTTACATTATTTGATCCCGGTTCTACACATTCCTATCTTTGTTCATCACTTGCTCTTCCTGAAAATGTGAAATCTGTGAGACTTGATTTTGATGTGTTGGTTGAAAGTCCTTTGGGTTATCAGGTTGTGTGTAATCTAGTTTATCAAGATTATCCCTTCATGATTCAAAATCTAGTCTTCCCTACTGATTTGATTGAAATGCCCTTCAAGGATTTTGATGTTATTATCGGGATGGATTGGCTTTATAAATATCATGCAGTTGTAGATTGTAGGTCTAAGCAGGTGACTTTTAAAGATCCTACATTTTCACACATCATTGTACAAGGTGAAAGATCATTGACAGCTAGTATTATCTCGACGGCCTTGGCAAGAAAGTTGATGCGTCAAGGTTGTGAGGCATACCTTGCTCACATAGTTGATGCACAGGTAGAGAGTCCTGATATCAAGGACATCACTGCTGTGCGTGATTTTCCAGAAGTCTTCCCGAAAAATCTTTCGGGATTGCCCCCGAAAAAAGAGGTTGAATTTCCTATTGAGATTATTCCTGGATCTACTCCTATTTCTATTACTCCTTATAGAATGGCTCCGGCAGAATTAAGAGAATTGAAATCTCAATTGCAAGAACTTCTTGAGAAGGGTTTTATTCGACCTAGTGTTTCTCCTTGTGGAGCCCCGGTGTTATTCGTAAAGAAGAAAGATGGCACTCTCAGGCTTTGTATTGACTATAAACAATTGAATAGAATCACAATCAAGAATAAATATCCACTACCAAGGATCGATGATTTATTTGACCAACTGAAGGGTGCTAAAGTATTCTCGAAGATTGATTTAAGGTCTGGATATCACCAACTACGTGTTAGAGAGAAGGATATTCCTAAAACTGCTTTTAGAACTCGGTATGGTCATTATGAATTTTTGGTGATGCCATTCGGGTTAACAAATGCTCCTGCGGTATTCATGGATCTAATGAATCGAGTATTCAAGCCTTATCTTGATCAGTTTGTGGTTGTTTTTAAAGATGATATTTTAATATTTTCCAGAAGTAGTGAAGATCATGATAAACACCTCCGGATCATTTTGCAAATTTTGAAAGAGAAAGAACTTTATGCTAAACTTTCCAAATGTGAATTTTGGCTTGATAAAGTGAAGTTTTTGGGACATGTTGTATCGGCCGAAGGCGTCAAGGTGGATCCTAGTAAAATACAAGCAGTCATTGAGTGGAGACCTCCCAAAAGTCAAACCGAAGTAAAAAGTTTCTTGGGTTTAGCAGGATATTACAGAAGATTTGTGGAAGGCTTTTCTATTATCGCCTCTCCATTGACTAAGCTATTGCAGAAGGAAGTGAAGTTTACTTGGAATGACGAAAGCCAAGAAAGCTTTGAAACTCTCAAATCCTTGCTGACTCAGGCACCTATACTTACTTACCTATTGAAGGGAATGAGTACGTAGTATATAGCGATGCTTCTCACAATGGTCTCGGATATGTTTTGATGCAAGACGGGAAGGTTATTTCTTATGCTTCTCAGAAATTAAAACCGCATGAATTGAATTATCCTACTCATGATCTGGAACTTGATGCGGTAGTGTTTGCTTTAAAAATATGGCGGCATTATTTGTATGGAGAGAAATGTCATATATTCACTGATCACAAGAGCTTAAAGTACTTGGGTACTTAGAAGGAGCTGAACCTCCGACAGCGTAAATGGCTTGAACTCATTAAGGATTATGACTACACAATTGATTATCATCTAGGTAAAGCTAATGTGGTTGCAGATGCCTTAAGTAGAAAATCCTTCGCAAGTATTTCTCTGAGGCCTTTGCCCTTGCTTCTTGAGTTAAGAACCATGAATGTTTGTTTGACAGTTGATTCAAAGGGTTCAGTTGTCGCTAATTTGCAAGTAAAGCCAATATTACTTGAACAGGTGAAAGAAGCACAACAGTTGGATGAGAAACTTGTCAAAGTGGGCCGAGAAGTTCAAAACGGGGAAAAACTTGATTTTACATTATCAGAGGATGGTGTCTTATTTTATCAAAATAGACTTTGTGTCCCTAATAATGACAATTTGAAGAAAGAGATACTGAATGAAGCACATACTTCATCATATGCAATACATCCTGGGGGTACAAAGATGTACCAAACCATCAAAGCAAATTATTGGTGGAATGGTATGAAGAAAGACATTGCGGAGTTTGTTTCTAAATGTTTGGTTTATCAATAGGTAAAGGCAGAACATCAGGTCCCAGTTGGGTTACTACAGCCCTTGTCGATACCGGAATGGAAATGGGAGAGAATAACTATGGACTTTGTTTCTGGACTTCCTTGCACCCAAAGAAATCATGATGCAATATGGGTGATTGTAGATAGACTAACCAAGTGTGCACACTTTTTAGCAATCAGGATGGATTACTCACTTAAGCGAGTAGCTGAATTGTACATTAATGAGATCGTAAGACTACATGGGATTCCGATGTTTATTGTGTCTGACCGAGACCCACAGTTTACATCTAGATTTTGGGGAAGCTTGCAGGAAGCTTTAGGTACTAAGCTGAAATTTAGCACTTCGTTCCATCCTCAGACAGATGGTCATTCAGAAAGGGTGATCCAGTTTTGAAGGATATGCTTCGAGCCTGCATTATAGAGTTTGAAGGTAGTTGGGAAAAACATTTGGCTTTGATAGAATTTGCTTATAATAATAGTTACCAATCGAGTATTGGAATGCCTCCCTATGAAGCTTTGTACGGAAGAAAGTGTTGGACCCCTCTTTGTTGGAATGAAGTTGGTGACAGGAAACTTATTGGTCCTGAATTTGTGCAACAAACAGAAGACAAGGTAAAAATTATCAAGGATCGTCTAAAGATTTCTTCGGATAGACAAAAGTCGTATACTGATCTTAAAAGACGTGACATTGAATATCAAGTGGGAGATAAAGTATTTTTAAAGGTGTCTCCATGGAAAAAGATTATGAGATTTGGCAGAAAAGAAAAGCTTAGTCCCCGATTTATTGGACCGTATGAGACACTTGAAAGGGTTGGACCGGTTGCATATAAATTGGCTTTGCCACCAGAGTTAAACAAGTTACACAATGTCTTCCATGTTTCTATGCTCAGAAGATACCGTTCTGATCCATCTCATGTTCTTCCAGTTGAATCTATTGAGGTTAATCCTGAGTTGACGTATGATGAAGAACCTATGTTAATTCAAGCCCGAGAAGTGAAACAACTTAGAAACAAGAAAATACCCTTAGTAAAGGTACTTTGGAGGAACCACTCAAGAGAAGAAGCTACCTGGGAGATAGAAGAAGACATGAGGACCCAATATCCACACTTGTTTCGGGACTATGGTAAGGTAAATTTCGAGATGAAATTTCTTTAAGGGGGAGAGAGTTGTAACACCCCTAAATGCTAATAAGAATTTGTATATTGATTTACCTTCGCTAAACTACTTCCATATGGTTTACTCTCATTTTGGGAACTTAAAATGTTGTGAAAATTTCTAGCTTGCTTAGCATAAATTGTAATCGTAAGTTAAGGGATTGTATTGGGGTATCCACATAATTTTCTATTCTAATTATGTATAACTATATGGTAATGAGGCATATACATATAAATATATATATATGCATTTTTGGGCAGCACATTGTAGTTGGGCAGCACACTATTTTTGGGGCAGCTCCTTCATTGGACAAGTGTCCAAGTGATAAGCATCACTTGTTGACTATATAGTTCACTCCTCTTTGAGTAATTTCATGGACTTGAAGATTAAAAACCCTTATAAACTTAGCTTATCATTTGTTCTTCAAAAATCACAAGAAAAAAACCTTGGTCTTTTGGCTGAAATTCAAGAGACAAACTGTTTTGTTGGTAAGTGCTGGAATTTGTTTCTGAGCTGGGTAGTGTTTGATAATTCGTGTATATCTTGGGTTTTAGAACTCCGTTTTGGGTGAATAAATATTTTTTGGAAAATTGATTCATGTACCTACAACTCTCATGTTTATGTGAAAGTCTGATTTAGCTGTTATGGATGTGAAACTGGGACGCAACACAGGACAAGTTCTGTCTAGATTTCTCTGTTGTTGTAGCTGAGTAGGTTGTGTTACATTTAGAATATCTAGTTAGGTAGAACTCCGTTTTGGGTGCATAAATATGATTTGGAAAGCTAATTCATGTATCTACAACTCTTATGTTTATGTGAAAGTCTAATTTAGCTGTTATGGATGTAAAAACTGGGACGCAACACAGGACAAGTTCTGTACAGATTTCTCTGTTGTTGTAGCTGAGTTGGTTGTGTTACGTTTAGAATATCTCGTTCTGTATAACTCCGTTTTGGGTGAATAAATATATTTTGGAAAGCTGATTCATGTATCTACAACTATTATATTTATGTGAAAGTCTAAATTAGCATTTATGGATGTGAATTATGAGACACAACACAGGACAAGGGTTGTCCAGATTTTGGGTTTAGAATTCCGGTAGGAACCACTGTTAGTGTATTGATGATATCGTTTTGTAAAAAATGTATTTTTGGGTGATTCTTGTTGTGTTGCAATATTAAGATATGTATCTACAACTTTCATGAGGTTACAAAGTCTAGTTTCACTGTTTTCCTGTTCAAATTTAAGTTACAACATGGGGTACTAAACTGGCCAGAATCACTATTTTGGGAACAAAATTGTATCTGTGTGGGCTGAGCTTACTTGTGATGATAAATCTTGTTTATTTCGGCATTATTGAAATGTTAGGAACTAAAGAAGTTATTTAATTGTATTTTTAAGGTTATATATACTTGTGAACAAGTTGAGGACCTTGATACGTTGGTTGGTCTCTGGTTTGCTTGCAAAGTTTGTTGGACTGTTGCTACGCTAAAGTATTGAGGTTTGTGTATAAACTTGTACTTGCACTCTTGTAATGGTTGGTATATATGAAATTTGATCTTGATACCTCAGCTACCTCTTGTCACTTTGCATTGTCTTGTTAGTATGATGCTTGTGTAACTCGCCCACTTGTACGGATTGTTTGATCACTTGGCACTCTTGTTGGAACTATGTCCTTCTTGTGGCTGCGGCTTTGTCACTATTGGCAGGTCTCTTGATTTGGATCATTTGCCATCTTGACTCTGGATTTGTAGTTCGTCTTAGGAATGTAGGTTATCCATTTTAAGTACGAACTAGAAAGCCATTTTTAATATGGTTCTTGGTTCTCTTGATACAAGGATTCGGTCCTTCTTGATACAGGGCTTCGGTCCTTCTTGATACAGGGCAGTGACCCTTCTTGATACTTTCTTGTGCCAAGTGTGACGACATGAAGTATATATTAGGCGAGCCTTGCTATTGAAATTCTTGGAAAATGGTGCGATGAGCTTCTTGACATTTGTATCTTTGAATATTGAATTTGATACTTGTTATCTATTGTTACTTGGTTTATTTATTATGTTTCAAGTATATTGCTCATTGACTTGGAAAAGGTCTTGATGAATTTTGAGGATTTCGACCCTATAGTTTTTAAACCACTAAGTTTTATGCTTAGCGATAGTTGTTTCTATCGTAGGGGCTGATCGAGAGGAGGCATGAAGATGGCCATGGGAGATGGAAATTTTGAAAACTTTTAAGAAGATCACATTTGCATATAGGCATATATATTTGTATAAATGTTGGTACTTATACCCGATCTATGTGATGTATATTTGCATTCGATTTTGAAGCCTAACCATATCATGTCCATGGGTTGTAATCTAAGCATGGCTATATGTTTGGTTTATTTGGGGTGTGTACGCCCAAGCTTGTAATATATTACATGTGCTACTTGTTTGGAATGATCGTATGACGCATGAACCCGATTATTTTGGGTACTAAGAAGTTGATGATAAATTTTTAGGATAATTATTTACTTGTATGGGAACAATATATGCTTAAAAAAAATTTATCTAGTGATTTATTTGCGTATGGATTGGAAAGGGTCGCTACAAAAGGAAATTAAATTTCTTAAACAAAGTCAGTTGATTTGTGATCATCGTATTACTCAGATTGAAATTAATAATACTGACGAAGATCGGTTTTCAAAAAATAAAGGAAAACAAGTTGAAAGTGAAAATCTCCAGCTTGAAAGTCCTGATCCTAAACAAGATTCTTTTTTAGGAATGATGCAAATTGTTACAGCTCATAAATGGTATATTAAATGTACTATTTTAATTGATAATAATTTTTCAATAACTAACATTGCAATGATTGATAGTGGTGCAGATGCTAGCTGCATTCTGGAAGGTTTAGTACCGACTAAATACTTTCAAAAAACGACTCATTTAGTGAGATCTGCCTCAGGCCATGCTCTAGATATAGAGTATAAGTTATCTAATGTGAAGATCTGTCAGAATAAAGTCTGCATTCCGCACTTCTTCTTCGTAGTTAAGAATCAACTAAACCCTCCAATTATACTTGGAACTCTTTTTATAAATGCAATTTATCCTTTTACAGGAATCGATGCGAAAGGCTTTTCAGCAAAATACAAGGATAATGAGATAACATATTCTTTTGTTACAGATCCGGTAACTAGAGATATTAACGCTTTAATAAAAATGAAGCAGAGCCATATGGACTCATTACAATTGGAGTTATTCAGTATGAATATTGCAGATTCGATGAAATCTGCTAAAGTAAAAGAAAAAATCAAATTGATTTCTGAGCAGATGGCTGTAGATATTTGTGCAGATCATCCTAGCGCTTTTTGGGATCGCAAAAAGCATATTGTGACTCTTCCATATGAAGAAGGATTCGTAGAGGATGATATTCCTACTAAATCTCGGCCCTGTCAAATGAATGCGGAGTTAGTAGATTTCTGTAAAACTGAGATTGATAATCTATTACAAAAAGGTTTGATAAAACCTTCCAAGTCTCCTTGGTCTTGCACAGCTTTTTATGTTAATAACGCGGCTGAAAGAGAACAAGGTGATCCGCGGTTGGTGATTAACTATAAACCGTTGAATAAACACTTAAAGTGGATCAGGTATCCTATTCCGAATAAAAGGGATTTATTATCAAGATTATATGATGCCAATATATTTTCAAAATTTGATTTAAAATTAGGATATTGACAAATACAAATTTTTAAAGAACATTCTTATAGAACTGCTTTCAATGTTCCATTTGGACAGTACGAATGGAATGTCATGCGTTTTGGTTTGAAAAATGCCCTTTCTGAATTTCAGAAAATCATGAATGATATTTTTAACCCTTATATGGAATTTATTATTGTCTATATTGACGACATTCTAGTATTTTCTAAAACTTTTGAACTACATATCAAACACTTTGATATTTTCAAAAAGGAAGTAATTCAAAATGGCTTGGTTATTTCTAAACCAAAAATGAGTTTATTTCAAACAGATGTTCAATTTTTAGGACATCAGATTTGTCAAGGGAAGATTACTCCCATTCAAAGAGCTATTGATTTTGCTGATAAATTTCCTGATGTTATTACAGATAGAACTCAACTATAGAGATTTCTGGGAAGTTTGAATTATATTTCTCCATTCTACAAACATCTTTCTAGAGATTTAGCACCGTTATATGACAGGCTGAAGAAAGATAACAAGTCTCTTTGGGATGAGACTCTTACCAATTTGGTAAAAGACATTAAGCGAAGAGTGAAATCACTTCCTTGCTTAGCACTAGCCAACCCTACTTGGCAAAAGATTATTGAGACAGATGCGTCAAATATTGGTTATGGAGGAATTCTCAAACAGATTAATCCTCATGATAAGAAAGAATATTTGATTAGATTTCATTCTGGGAAATGGAACGAAGCCCAGAAGAAATATGCAACGGTAGCACATGAAATTTTAACTATCGTTAAATGTGTTCTCAAATTCCAGGACGATTTATATAATCAAAAGTATTTGATAAAAACTGACGCTCAATCAGTCAAATTTATGTTTGACAAAGAATTTAAGCACGATGCTTCAAAATTGATATTCGCTAGGTGGCAAGCACAATTAGCCCCTTTCGATTTCGACATTCAATATAAAAGGGAAGTTGATAACTTTTTACCAGATTTCTTATCTAGAGAATATTTTTTGTAAATACAACCTTCTTTGCTCCATATTTTTTTGATAAAACCTTAGTAACTATCCTAAGAATACTTTCTCTCAATAGAGACATGAAGGAAGAAATATTGTGGAAAATTATAGATGACATGCTTCGAGATGACTTTGCTATTCATATGATTGAAGAAATCATTAATTTTGATGATGAATTATATTATTATAATGAATATTATGGATTCGAATAAAAATTGGTGCTATGTTTGCAGGATGGATCCACCTGGGTTCACGTCAAAGGAAGAGGAAGGGAAAGAACAACCCCAAATAGAGGCAACTATGGTTCCTATGGAACCAAATCATCGCAAGGATCGTCATACAGATCCGACTCAAATTCTCAAGTTATACCAATAGGAAGAAAATTTATACTTAATAAAAGAACCTCGTCTCAAGAGGAACCATCATCCAGTTCACAACAATTGGTTAGTTTAGAAGATATTCCGAAAGATAGTCCATTATATGCACATATGCAAGCCTATCTAGAAGGTAAGAAACAAAAAGATACTTTTGTTTCAATCATAAAGGAGGACTCTGATGATATTAAGTCCTACGAAAAACTGCCAAAAAGAGAGATAATATTTCTCTTAGAAAATTCTGATTTACAGAGGAAAGATGAACCTTGGAAAATATTCCAAAGACACTTAGTGAACGGATTATATTTCCCAGGAGAGTCATATAAGACTCGAGCTTATTACGAAGAAATTTTGATGAGCACAGGAAGTGTAGATTTTCAGCACTTCAGCACAGGTAATAATCCTCACGAAAAAAGTTATAACTTTTCTAAATTCATTATTAAACAGATTATATCTGCTGAAGATTGGGGTATGTCTACTATGAAGGAAAGACAAATAAGTCTTAATAAATCCAGAATGAATTTCACATATTGGGATTATATCTGAGCGTTTGATATAGCGTTGTGTTATAACAATGACAAACATAAACATACTTGGTTTATAAAGGTATGTGCGAAGATATTCGTTGATATAATTCCTAACTAGTTTATTAATTGGTGGTCATACCACGGTCCTACTATGCAGATTTTGCAAGAACCATTTTTTAACTTATACAAAGAATGGACTAAAGTTTCTCCAGATCTTAACCGATTATATCATGAAGATCATGTATGTTGGATAGAAAGAATAGATAAAATCTATTTTTTCATTGAATTTTCAATCCCATGGATTCACAAATGGACTCTCGAAGTAGGATTCAATGAGGAAAATATTCCTTTCTTATACAAAAATTATTATAATAATTTCTGGGATAAACTCTTAAAAATTGATCCTAAAACCAAACAATTAGTTGGTCAAGAGCTTATAGACTCTATTAACGAAAAGATTGAAGAATATAAAACCATTCTTCCTAAAGGAGTCATTGAAGATAATTCAGTACGACATATTGCTAGAAGGATCTCCTTTCAAGAAGGAGATAAAGAAAAAATGAGTCAAGATTATTTGGAAGAAGTAAGAAAAAATTTGCTTTAGACTATAACTCAGATAGATAAATCAGACACTTCAATGAGGAGTGAAGCCAGTAACGAGATGGACGATTCACAGAGGGCGAAGTCAGAGCATATGCTGTCGGCCACCGAATTACTAGAAGCAAAAGATTTTTTACTATAAATGAAAGCCTTAGAAAAAGGCAAAAACATGAAGGAAACATAGACATGTGAAGACATGTGAAGAGAAGACCCACTCAACAGTAAAAGAACTGTTGAAACAGTAGATACACTGTTTATGGACCCAGATGAGGGCCCTCTTTGTACTGTACATAGATGCTTTGTGTTTCTTTTCCTTCCTATATATAAATGTTAGTTCATTTAGAGGAGGGCATCAGAAAAATTTAGCTCTCTCTCTTGTTCTTTGTTTGAAGTTTTTAAGTTGTTTGTAAGCTTTCCGAAGCACTGTTCCGATCAATATATAAATAAACCGGTCAGTTATTCAGAGTTCTTTTAGATCTTGAAGACATCCTTTATAAGGTATTCATTTTATTTTTAGTCTTTTATTTAGTATGTTTCTCCTAGCCAGGACTATGTCCGGCTAAAGATTATTTATGTCAAATAATTAACTTCTCTCCTATATAGACCATGAACGGATCTAAGCTCAATTTAAATATAAAGGAATTTTAGTATGGCTTTTCGACTTGGTTCTAAGATTGAGGTACAGTCGAATCTAGCACTACTCTTATTGGCTTTGTCTTAGTGACTCCGCATGGCAAGCTGTGGTTTTAGCCCGAAAGATGAGTTTTGATAAGTATAGCACTCTATACCCAGTCAGAACCGCTAGGCACATGGGCTCAATAAGTAGTATGTATTAGATTCTGACAGACCTTTTGCTCGGGTAAAAGATCTACCATGCAGTCTGAAAACTATGCCAAAATTCTTGTATATTTTAAGTCTTTCACAGGCGGACTATCGCCAGGTCCTTGATCCTGTAAAGATGGATATTTCTCCGCTTGATCTGATTTATGGTCCAGCTCAAAATTGGGCTGCTTAATTACATACTATGTGTTCCGATGGAAACTCTATGATTGAAAAGGTAAAGATCAACCCAAAAACGAATATAGTACAGGTGAATAATGATGAGTCTGACAAGGAGATTCCTACTGCTTTAGAAATGGAGTTTGATTTAAACGATTCTTAATGATTCCACGCCAAATTGATTTTAGTCCAGGTTCACAACTAGAAGACCTCTTAAGTGGGAAGAAATAGATTTCCCTACTTCGTGGACTCTAAATTCGGTTATATCCCCAAATCAGTTAACTGATGCTCTTACTAATTCTGATCTTTCTCATATTTCTCAAAATCCCGATGGAAGGATTAGTATACAATTTGCAGATAATAGCTACGCGCCTCATAAGCAGTCCTTTAATGATAGCAGGCTTATGTCTTCGGTGAATATGAGACATTCTTTGTCTAGTCGTCGACTTTTGCCTGCGATGCACCATATTTCTTTGCTTGATCCGATTTATGGTCCAGCTCAAAATCGGGCTACTTCATTACATACTATGGGTTCTGATGGAAACTCTGTGGTCGAAAAGGTAAGAATCGACCCAAAAACGAATATGGTACAAGTGAATAATGATGGATCTGACAAGGAGATTCTTACTGCTTCTGAAATGGAGTTTGATTTAAACGATTCTTAATGATTCCACACCAAATTGATTTTAGTCCAGGTTCACTGGCAAGAAAACATATTCAAAAAGAATTTTTTGATGAGAAATGGAATCGGTTTAAAATTTGGTTCTTTGAAGCTTATAGCAAAGAAGATTTAAATTGTATCTCACAAGAATTTTATGAAACTTGTGTTTTGCATAATCAAATTATGTATTTTGTTCCTTGGTTTATAACCACGTATTTACCATTATATATTAACATTATTGAAAGGACTTATAAAGATGGGAGTGGTAATCTTTTAAAGGCTATATATCCTCCTCAGTCAATATTTGTTTTACCAAATAATACTGGTATTACTTTTTCTGCTTTTCAAAAATTTATTGAGGAAGATATTGCCTCAATCAATATTAATGAGATTAATAAACTAATCACTCAAAATAATTATTTAAGTCTTTATGTTAAAGTGTTAGGGGAGCATGTAAGTTCTCTTGACAAAAAACTTGATGATTTAACTATTTTGATAAAAGATATTAAAACAGATATAGTCAAAAATGAGTTTAAGGCAAAAACTGATATTGCTTCAACTTCAACTTCGTCTGATAGTTCTACAATTATTTCTACTCATATTCAAAGGCCGATTGAAATCTATGATTTTAAACCGACTTCTTTGAAAAACTTAGAGGATCTTCTTAGTGAAAAATTTTCTAATCTAGATATCGGAGAACTCGCGGCTAAAAAGCTTGCAGGATTAAAGTTTGGCCCTATGGATTTATCGCCCAGCTCTGAAATAACTGGCGATGCTTCAGAAGTTAATAAACTCAAGGGCTATCCCAAGAAGAATAACATCTTTGCTACTACACCTAGTATGAATACATACTATTATACTCGTCCTACTCCTCAAGACGTCTTGATTGAAGAGCGTGACTGGAATCAGACAAATACGTCTTATAGTGGTTTCGAGATTTATGAATGGAACTTAGATGGGTTAACAGATCGACAGTTAACTATTATGGTACATCGGATGTTGATGTATTCAAATATTTGCAAAAGTGTTAAAATCACTGATAGAACGATTTGCAAGATGATTGTTGCAGGTTTTACAGGCGAACTCAGAGGATGGTGGGATAATTATCTTACTACGGAAGAAAAGGCTGCGGTTATAAACGTAATAGCCAACGATGAAGGGATTGATAACCTAGGAATGGCATTGGTAAAAAATAGAGAAGATGTTGTTTATACCTTAGTTCTTACTATTTTGGAACATTTCAATGGTAGATTTACCAACCAATATGTGACGGTAAGAACGCTGTTAAACAGTCTTCGATGCCAAACTTTGGCTTATTTTAGATGGTATAAAGATACCTATCTTAGTAGGGTGATGGAACTACCCGAAAATAAGCTTGGATATTAGAAAACCAAGTTTATAGATGGTCTTCCTCCACTTTTTGCAAAAGAGTTAGATAAACTCTAAGAGGAAACCAGGTTGATATACCATATAACATGTTAAGCCATGGAAAAATCATAGGAGTATGTACACAAGAGGGATTAAATCTGTGTAATGAACTTAAAATGGCAAGACATCTTAAGATTGATAAGCTGAAAGAACGTTCTCAGTTGGGAGATTTCTGTGAACAATTTGGTTTACCTAATCCCACACCGAAGAAAGATAATTACTACAGATCGTCAAAAGAAGAAGATTCTTCGGGTAGAAGGAGAAGATCTATGTGAAGACATAGATCTAAGGAAGAAAAAGAGGCTAGAAAAAGCCATTGTAAATCTAAAAGATTTACTAAAGATAGATCGGGGAGAGATCTCTCTAGAGTAAAATGCTACAAGTGTGGTAAACTTGGGCATATTGCTCCAAATTGCAAGTTACATAAGTTGAAAACTTTGGAACTAGAAAATGACACTTATGACAAGATATACAGTATGTTATACACTTCAGGTCCGAAGATGATTATGAATCGGATGCAGCTTCTAACATCGAATTATTTAATTCCTCTGTGTCTGATGATAATAGTCGTACTAATGCTTGTAATACTTGTCAAGGCGATGATTGCAACTGCGAGGAAGACATAAGCATGCTATCATTAAAGGACTGCCTATGAGGCGCGTAGCTATTATCTGCAAATTGTATATTAATCCTTTTATCGGGATTTTTAGAAATATGAGAAAGATCAGAATTAGTAACAGGATCGGTTAACTGATTTGGGGATATAACTGAATTTAGAGTCCACGAAGTAGGGAAATCTATTTCTTCCCACTTAATAGGTCTTCTAGTAGTGACCTTGGACTTTGCAAAATTAGTTTCCACCAAAATAGTTTGATTGGAAATATCATATATTTTACATTTAGGATTAAGAGTGTATAATAACTTAAAATAAATTTTATATGATAAACAAATAAGTTCTGAACCAGGCGGATAGTTATAACCATGAGTTTTAACATTTAAAGTTAGAGCGTCGAGAATATTCGTATTAGTAAGAGATAAATGCAAATTAGGTTGCGTATTAAAATAAACTAGACGATAGGCCACTGTAGATTCAATCGAACCTATAAGAGACTGATGAAAATTTAAATTTCTAGCATCCTGAAGAGCAGCTAGAAAAGTCTCAGGCAACCCTTTAAGAGTCTAAGGTTTAAAGGCAATTTGAACCATACCAATATGCAAGAAATTATACTGATTTTTATAAAAAAAAAATCACATCCCTTTCATTTAACAAGCGAATAGCCTATTCAGAAGAATTTAAAGCAAGAGACTGCTCAGTTGTTTTAATCAATTGTTTCAAAGAAAGTTTATCAAACCAACCATAATCATAAATAGTTTTTATAGGGACTTTTGGAATTGTCCACTTGTTTAACAAGTCAAGGTTATGAGGTACATCTACCTCTTCCAGTCTAGTACTTTTAGTACTTGTATCTCCTAGATCCATGAATAAAAGATTAAGATTTATGTCGAATAGTTCACCTCTATCTCATATATATCCCATGAATAGTTCTCGGCTCTGATACCATCTTTACAGGATCAAGGACCTGGCGGTAGTCCGCCCAGTCATAGATCAAGCAAGTCAAGCATCCTTAAGTTAGCGGTAGTCCGCCTGCGAAAGAATCGAAATATATAAGAATTTTCGCATAGTTTTCAGACTGCATGGTAGATCTTTTACCCGAGCAAAAGGTCTATCAGAATCTAATATATACTACTTATTGAGCCCATGTGCATGGCGGTTCTAACTGGGTATAGAATGCCCTACTTATCAAAACTCATCTTTCGGGCTAAAACCACAGCTTGCCATGCGGAGTCACAAAGACAAAGCCAATAAGAGTAGTGCTAGATTCGACTGTACCTCGATCTCGGAACCAAGTCGAAAAGCCATACTAAAATTCCTTTATATTTAAATTGAGCTTAGATTCGTTCATGGTCTATATAGGAGAGAAGTTTGTTATTCGACATAGATAATCTTTAGTCGGACATAGTCCTGTCTAGGAGAAACATACTAACTAAAAGACTAAAAATAAAATGAATACCTTATAAAGGACGTCTTCAAGATCCAAAAGAACTCTGAATAACTGACCGGTTTATTTATAGAAGTGCGGAATGCAGACTTTATCCTGACAGATCTTCACATTAGATAACTTATACTCTATATCTAGAGCATGGCCTGAGGCAGATTTCACTAAATGAGTTGTTTTTTGAAAGTATTTAGTTGGTACTAAACCTTCCTGAATGCAGTTAACATCTGCACCACTATCATTCATTACAATGTTAGTTATTGAAAAATTATTATCAATTAAAATAGTACATTTAATATACCATTTATGAGCTGTAACAATTTGTATCATTCCTAAAAAAGAATCTTGTTTAGGATCAGGACTTTCAAGCTGGAGATTTTCACTTTCAACTTGTTTTCCTTTATTTTTTGAAAACCGATCTTCGTCAGTATTATTAATTTCAATCTGAGTAATACGATGATCACAAATCAGCTGACTTTGTTTAAGAAATTTAATTTCCTTTTTCAAGTTTTCAACCCCAATTTTTAAATCATCAAAAGAGGAATCTTTTCCAATAACATTATGTTTTTTTGCAATACGATCCTCTATCACCTTTAAAGAGTAGGGACTTTCATAATGAAAATCATTAAAATCAGTATTTCGTTTTTCAATAATTTTTGAAGTACAAGTTTAATTTGAAACAGCCAAATTAATAATTTTTTCACGAAGCCTATTATCAGTGACTTCTTTAAGAATTTCAATCACATTATCAAAAGTAATTGTGTTTAAATTAAAATCTTGGAACTGGGATTGCAATTTGCAATTTAAGAAGGACGCGCCTCATAGGCAGTCCTTTAATGATAGCAGGCTTATGTCTTCCGTGAGTATGAGACATTCTTTGTCTAGTCGTCGGCTTTTGCCTGCGATGCACCGTATTTCTCCGCTTGATTCAATTTATGGTCCAGCTCGAAATCGGGATGCTTCATTACATACTATGGGTTTCGATGAAAACTCTGTGGTCGAAAAGGTAAGAATCGACCCAAAAACGAATATAGTACAAGTGAATAATGATGGATCTGACAAGGAGATTCCTACTGCTTCTGAAATGGAGTTTGATTTAAACGATTCTTAATGATTCCACACCAAATTGATTTTAGTCCAGGTTCATTGGCAAGAAAACATATTCAAAAAGAATTTTTCGATGAAAAATGGAATCGGTTTAAAACTTGGTTCTTTGAAGCTTATAGCAAAGAAGATTTAAATTGTATCTCACAAGAATTTTATGAAACTTGTGCTTTGCATAATCAAATTATGTATTTTGTTCCTTGGTTTATAACCACGTATTTACCGTTATATATTAACGTTATTGAAAGGACTTATAAAGATGGGAGTGGTAATCTTTTAAAGGCTATATATCCTCCTCAGTCAACATTTGTTTTACCAAATAATACTGGTATTACTTTTTTTGCTTTCCAAAAATTTATTGAGGAAGATATTACCTCAATCAGTATTAATGAGATTAATAAACTAATCACTTAAAATAATTATTTAAGTCTTTATGTTAAAGTGTTAGGGGAGCATATAAGTTCTCTTGACAAAAAACTTGATGATTTACCTATTTTGATAAAAGATATTAAAACAGATATAGTCAAAAATGAGTTTAAGGCAAAAACTGATATTGGTTAAACTTTAACTTCGTTTGATAGTCCTACAATTGTTTCTACTCATATTCAAAGGCCGATATAAAACTTTGATTTTAAACCGACTTCTTTGAAAAACTTAGAGGATCTTCTTAGTGAAAAATTTTCTAATCTAGATATCGGAGAACTCGCGGCTAAAAAGCTTGCAGGATTAAAGTTTGGCCCTATGGATTTATCGCCCAGCTCTGAAATAACTGGCGATGCTTCAGAAGTTAATAAACTCAAGGGCTATCCCAAGAAGAATAGCAGCTTCGCTACTAAAACTAGTATAAATACATACTATTATCCTCGTCCTACTCCTCAAGACGTCTTGATTGAAGAGCGTGACTAGAATCAGACAAATACGTCTTATAGTGGTTCCGAGATTAATGAATGGAACTTAGATGGGTTAACAGATCGATAGTTAACTATTATGGTACATCGGATGTTGATGTATTCAAATATTTGCAAAAGTGTTAAAATCACTGATAGAACGATTTGCAAGATGATTGTTGCAGGTTTTACAGGCCAACTCAGAGGATGGTGGGATAATTATCATACCACGGAAGAAAAGGCTGCGGTTATAAACGCAATAGCCGACGATGAAGGGGTTGATAACCTAGGAATTGCATTGGTAAAAAATAGAGAAGACGTTGTTTATACCTTAATTCTTACTATTTTGGAACATTTCAATGGTAGATTTACCAACCAATATGAGATGGTAAGAACACTGTTAAACAGTCTTCGATGCCAAACTTTGGCTTATTTCAGATGGTGTAAAGATACCTATCTTAGTAGGGTGATGGAACTACCTGAAAATAAGCTTGGATATTAGAAAGCCAAGTTTATAGATGGTCTTCCTCCACTTTTTGCAAAAAGAGTTAGAAAAACTCTAAGAGGAAACCAGGTTGATATACCATATAACACGTTAAGCTACGGAAAAATCATAGGAGTATGTACACAAGAGGGATTAAAGTTGTGTAATGAACTTAAAATGGCAAGACAGCTTAAGATTGATAAGCTGAAAGAACGTTCGCAGTTGGGAGATTTCTGTTAACAATTTGGTTTACCTATTCCCACACCGAAGAAAGATAATTACTACAGATCGTCAAAAGATGAAGATTCTTCGGGTAGAAGGATAAGATCTAAGCGAAGACCTAGATCTAAGAAAGAAAGAGAGGCTAGAAAAAGCCATCGTAAAGCTAAAGATTTGCTAAAGATAGATCGGGGAGAGATCTCTCTAGAGTAAAATGCTACAAGTGTGGTAAACTTGGGCATATTGCTCCAAATTGCAAGTTACTTACATAGGTTGAAACTTTAGAACTAGAAAATGACACTTATGACAAGATATACAGTATGTTATACACTTCAGGTTCCGAAGATGATTATGAATCGGATGCAGGTTCTAATATCGAATTATTTGATTCCTCTGAGTCTGATGATAATAATCGTACTAATGCTTATAATACTTGTCAGGGCGATGATTGCAACTGCGAGGAAGACGAGATCTACAAACTGCAATCCCAGTTCCAAGATTTTAATTTAAACACAATCACGTCTGATAATGTGATTGAACTTCTTAAAGAAGTCACTGATAATAGGCATCAGAAAAAATTTAGCTCTCTCTCTTGTTCTTTGTTTGAAGTTTTTAAGTTGTTTGTAAGCTTTCCGAAGCACTGTTCTGATCAATATATAAATAAACCAGTCAGTTATTCAGAGTTCTTTTGGATCTTAAAGACGTCCTTTATAAGGTATTAATTTTATTTTTAGTCTTTTATTTAGTATGTTTCTCCTAGCCAGGACTATGTCCGGCTAAAGATTATCTATGTCGAATAACTAACTTCTCTCCTATATAGACCATGAACGGATTTAAGCTCAATTTAAATATAAAGGAATTTTAGTATGGCTTTTCGACTTGGTTCCGAGATCGAGGTACAGTCGAATCTAGCACTACTCTTATTGGCTTTGTCTTAGTGACTCTACATGGCAAGCTGTGGTTTTAGCCCGAAAGATGAGTTTTGATAAGTAGGACACTCTATACCCAGTCAGAACCGCCAGGCACATGGGCTCAATAAGTAATATGTATTAGATTCTGACAGACCCTTTGCTCGGGTAAAAGATCTACCATGCAGTCTGAAAACTATGCCAAAATTCTTGTATATTTTGATTCTTTCGCAGGCAGACTACTACTAGCTTAAGGATGCTTGACTTGCTTGATCTATGACTGGGTGGACTACCGCCAGGTCCTTGATCCTGTAAAGATGCCAGGTAGTCCTTGAGTTTATTAACTTCTGAAGCATCGCCAATTATTTCAGAGCCGAGAACCATTCATGGGATATATATGAGATAGAGGTGAACTATTCGACATAGATCTTAATCTTTTATTCATGGATCTGGGAGATACAAGTACTAAAAGTACTAGACTGGAAGAGGTAGATGTACCTCATAACCTTGACTTGTTAAAAAAGTGGACAATTCCAAAAGTCCCTATAAAAACTATTTATGATTATGGTTGGTTTGATAAACTTTCTTCGAAACAATTGATTAAAACAACTGAGCAGTCTCTTGCTTTAAATTCTTCTGAACAGACTATTCTATTGTTAAATGAAAGGGATGTGATTTTTTATAAAAATCAGTATAATTTCTTGCATATTCGTATGGTTCAAATTGCCTTTAAACCTTAGACTCTTAAAGGGTTGCCTGAGACTTTTCTGGCTGCTCTTCGGGATGCTAGAATTTTGAATTTTCATCAGTCTCTTATGGGTTCGATTGAATCTACAGTGGCCTATGGTCCAGTTCATTTTAATACGCAACCTAATTTGCAGTTATTTCTTACTGATGCGAATATTCTCGACGCTCTAACTTTAAATGTTAAAACTCATGGTTATAATAACTATGCACCTAGTTCAGAACTTATTTGTTTATCTTATAGAATTTATTTTAAGTTGTTATCCACTCTTAATCCTAAATGTAAATTATATGATATTTTCAATCAAACTATTTTGGTGGAAACTAATTTTGCAAAGTCCAAGGTCACTACTAGAAGACCTATTAAGTGGGAAGAAATAGATTTTCCTACTTCGTGGACTCTAAATTCGGTTATATTCCCAAATCAGTTAACCGATGCTCTTACTAATTTTGATCTTTCTCATATTTCTCAAAATCCCGATGGAAGGATTAGTATACAATTTGCAGAGAATAGCTACACGCCTCATAGGCAGTCCTTTAATGATAGCAGGCTTATGTCTTCGGTGAATATGAGACATTCTTTGTCTAGTCGTCGGCTTTTGCCTGCGATGCACCATATTTCTTCGCTTGATCCGATTTATGGTCCAGCTCAAAATTGGGCTACTTCATTACATACTATGGGTTCCGATGGAAACTCTATGGTCGAAAAGGTAAGAATCGACCCAAAAACGAATATAGTACAGGTGAATAATGATGGATCTGACAAGGAGATTCCTAATGCTTTTGAAATGGAGTTTGATTTAAACGAATTCTTAATGATTCCACGCCAAATTGATTTTAGTCCAGGTTCACTGGCAAGAAAACATATTCAAAAAGAATTTTTTGATGAGAAATGGAATCGGTTTAAAACTTGGTTCTTTGAAGCTTATAGCAAAGAAGATTTAAATTGTATCTCACAAGAATTTTATGAAACTTGTGCTTTGCATAATCAAATTATGTATTTTGTTCCTTGGTTTATAACCACGTATTTACCGTTATATATTAACGTTATTGAAAGGACTTATAAAGATGGGAGTGGTAATCTTTTAAAGGCTATATATCCTCCTCAGTCAACATTTGTTTTACCAAATAATACTGGTATTACTTTTTCTGCTTTTCAAAAATTTATTGAGGAAGATATTGCCTCAATCAGTATTAATGAGATTAATAAACTAATCACTTAAAATAATTATTTAAGTCTTTATGTTAAAGTGTTAGGGGAGCATATAAGTTCTCTTGACAAAAAACTTGATGATTTAACTATTTTGATAAAAGATATTAAAACAGATATAGTCAAAAATGAGTTTAAGGCAAAAATTGATATTGCTTCAACTTCAACTTCGTCTGATAGTCCTACAATTGTTTCTACTCATATTCAAAGGCCGATTGAAATCTCTGATTTTAAACTGACTTCTTTGAAAAACTTAGAGGATCTTCTTAGTGAAAAATTTCTAATCTAGACATCGGAGAACTCGCGGCTAAAAAGCTTGCAGGATTAAAGTTTGGCCCTATGGATTTGTCGCCCGGCTCTGATAACATCTTTACAGAATCAAGGACCTGGTGGTAGTCCGCCCAGTCATAGATCAAGCAAGTCAAGCATCCTTAAGCTAGCGGTAGTCCGCCTGCGAAAGAATCGAAATATACAAGAATTTTGGCATAGTTTTCAGACTGCATGGTAGATCTTTTACCTGAGCAAAGGGTCTTGCAGAATCTAATACATACTACTTATTGAGCCTATGTGTTTGGCGGTTCTGACTAGGTATAGAGTGCCCTACTTATCAAAACTCATCTTTCAGGCTAAAACCACAGCTTGCCATGCGAAGTCACTAAGACAAAGCCAATAAGAGTAGTGCTAGATTCGACTGTACCTCAATCTCGGAACCAAGTTGAATAGCCATACTAAAATTCCTTTATATTTAAATTGAGCTTAGGTCTGTTCATGGTCTATATAGGAGAGAAGTTAGTTATTCGACATAGATAATCTTTAGCCGAACATAGTCTTGGCTAGGAGAAACATACTAAATAAAAGACTAAAAATAAAATGAATACCTTATAAAGGACGTCTTCAAGATCCAAAAGAACTCTGAATAACTGACTGGTTTATTTATATATTGATGGAACAGTGCTTCGAAAAGTTTACAAAGAACTTAAAAACTTCAAACAAAGAACAAGAGAGAGAGCTAAATTTTTTCTGATGCCCTCATCTAAATGAACTAACATCTATATATAGGAAGGAAAAGAAACACAAAGCATCTATGTACAGTACAAAGAGGGCCCTCATCTGGGTCCATAAACAGTGTATCTACTGTTTCAACAGTTCTTTTGCTATTGAGTGGGTCTTCTCTTCACATGTCTATGTTTCCTTCACGTTTTTGCCTTTTTCTAAGGCTTTCATTTGCATCAAAAAATCTTCTGCTTCTAGTAATTTGGTGGCCGACAGCATATGCTCTGACTCCACCCTCTGTGAATCGTCCATCTCATTACTGGATTCACTCCTCATCGAAGTGTCTAATTTATTTATCAGAGTTATAGTCTGAAGCAAATTTTTTCTTACTTCTTCCAAATAATCTTGAATCATTTTTTCTTTATCTCCTTCTTGACAGGAGATCCTCCTAGCAATATGTCATATTGAATTATCTTCAATGACTCTTTTGGGAAGAATGGTTTTATATTCTTCAATCTTTTCCTTAATAGAGTCTATAAGCTCTTGACCAACTAATTGTTTTGTCTTAGATTCAATTTTTAAGAGTTTGTCCCAGAAATTAATAATTTCTGTATAAGCAAGGAATATTTTCCTCATTGAATCCTACTTCGGGAGTCCATTTGTGAATCCATGGGATTGAAAATTCAATGAAAAAATAGATTTGATCTATTCTTTCTATCCAACATACATGATCTTCATGATATAATCGGTTAAGATCTGGAGAAACTTTAGTCCATTCTTTATATAAGTTAAAAAATGGTTCTGGCAAAATCTGCGTAGTTGGACCGCGGTATGACCACCAATTAATAAACCAGTTAGGAATTATATCAGCGAATATCTTCGCACATACCTTTATAAATCAAGTATGTTTATGTTTTTCATTGTTATAACACAATACTTTATCAAACGCTCGGATATAATCCCAATATGTGAAATTCATTCTGGATTTATTAAGACTTATCTGTCTTTCCTTCATAGCGGACATACCCCAATCTTCAGCAGATATAATCTGTTTAATAATGAATTTAGAAAAGTTATAACTTTTTTCGTGAGGATTATTATTCCTGTGCTCATCAAAATTTCTTCGTAATAAGATCAAGTCTTATATGACTCTCCTGGGAAATATAATCCGTTCACTAAGTGTCTTTGGAATATTTTCCAAGGTTCATCTTTCCTCTGTAAATCAGAATTTTCTAAGAGAAATATTATCTCTCTTTTTGGCAGTTTTTCGTAGGACTTAATATCATCAGAGTCCTCCTTTATGATTGAAACAAAAGTATCTTTTTGTTTCCTACCTTCTAGATAGGCCTGCATATGTGCAA
The DNA here is from genome assembly GCA_037074985.1 of Solanum bulbocastanum. Lineage (NCBI taxonomy): Eukaryota > Viridiplantae > Streptophyta > Magnoliopsida > Solanales > Solanaceae > Solanum > Solanum bulbocastanum. Next base: position 8,767,382 of record CM073603.1, on the reverse strand, counting down.
ATAATGGACTATCTTGCGAAATATCTTCTAAACTAACCAATTGTTGTGAACTGGATGATGGTTCCTCTTGAGACGAGGTTCTTTTATTAAGTATAACTTTTCTTCCCGTTGGTATAACCTGAGAATATGAGTCGGATCTGTATGACGATCCTTGCGATGATCTGGTTCCATAGGAACCATAGTTGCCTCTATTTGGGGTTGTTCTTCCCCTTCCTCTTCCTTTGACGTGAACCCAGGGTGGATCCATCCTGCAAACATAACACCAATTTTTATTCGAATCCATAATATTCATTATAATAATATAATTCATCATCAAAATTGATGATTTCTTCAATCATATGAATAGTAAAGTCATCTCGAAGCATGTCATCTATAATTTTCCACAATATTTCTTCCTTCATGTCTCGATTGAGAGGAAGTATTCTTAGGATAGTTACTAAGGTTTTATCAGAAATATATGGAGCAAAGAAGGTCATATTTACAATAAATATTCTCTAGATAAGAAATCTGGTAAAGAGTTATCAACTCCCCTTTTATATTGAATGTCGAAATCGAAAGGGGCTAATTGCGCTTGCCACCTAGCGAATATCAATTTTGAAGCATCGTGTTTAAAGTCTTTGTCAAACATAAATTTGATTGATTGAGCATCAGTTTTTATCAAAAACTTTTGATTATATAAATTGTCCTGAAATTTGAGAACATATTTAACGATAGTTAACATTTTATGTGCTACCGTCGCATATTTCTTCTGGGCTTCGTTCCATTTCCCAGAATGAAATCTAATCAAATATTCTTTCTTATCATGAGGATTAATCTATTTGAGAATTCCTCCATAACCAATATTTGACGCATCTGTCTCAATAATCTTTTGTCAAGTAGGGTTGGCTAGTGCTAAGCAAGGAAGTGATTTCACTCTTTGCTTAATGTCTTTAACCAAATTGGTAAGAGTCTCATCCCAAAAAGACTTGTTATCTTTCTTCAGCCTGTCATATAACGGTGCTAAATCTCTAGAAAGATGTTTGTAGAATGGAGAAATATAATTCAAACTTCCTAGAAATCTCTGTAGTTGAGTTCTATCTGTAATAACATCAGAAAATTTATCAGCAAAATCAATAGCTCTTTGAATGGGAGTAATCTTCCCTTGACAAATCTGATGTCCTAAAAATCGAAAATCTGTTTGAAACAAACTCATTTTTGGTTTAGAAATAATCAAGCCATTTTGAATTACTACCTTTTTGAAAATATCAAGGTGTTTGATATGTAGTTCAAAAGTTTTAGAAAATACTAGAATGTCATCAATATAGACAATAATAAATTCCATATAAGGGTTAAAAATATCATTCATGATTTTCTGAAATTCAGAAGGGGCGTTTTTCAAACCAAAAGGCATGACATTCCATTTGTACTGTCCAAATGGAACATTGAAAGCAGTTCTATAAGAATGTTCTTTAAAATTTGTATTTGCCAATATCCTGATTTTAAATCAAATTTTGAAAATATATTGGCATCATATAATCTTGATAATAAATCCCTTTTATTCGGAATAGGATACCTGATCCACTTTAAGTGTTTGTTCAACGGTTTATAGTTAATCACCAACCGCGGAACACCTCGTTCTCTTTCAACCGCGTTATTAACATAGAAGGCTGTGCAAGACCAGGGAGACTTGGAAGGTTTTATCAAACCTTTTTGTAATAGATTATCAATCTCAGTTTTGCAGAAATCTACTAACTCTGCATTCATTTGACAGGGCCGAGATTTAGTAGGAATATCATCCTCTACGAATCCTTCTTCATATGGAAGAGTCACAATATGCTTTTTGCGATCCCAAAAAGCGTTAGGATGATCTGCACAAATATCTACAGCCATCTGCTCATAAATCAATTTGATTTTTTCTTTTACTTTAGCAGATTTCATCGAATCTGCAATGTTCATACTGAATAACTCCAATTGTAATGAGTCCATATGGCTCTGCTTCATTTTTATTAAAGCATTAATATCTCTAGTTACCGGATCTGTAACAAAAGAATATGTTATCTCATTATCCTTGTATTTAGCTGAAAAGCCTTTCGCATCGATTCCTGTAAAAGGATAAATTGCATTTATAAAAGGAGTTCCAAGTTTAATTGGAGGGTTTAGTTGATTCTTAACTAGGAAGAAGAAGTGCGGAATGCAGACTTTATTCTGACAAATCTTCACATTAGATAACTTATACTCTATATCTAGAGCATGGCCTGAGGCATATTTCACTAAATGAGTCATTTTTTGAAAGTATTTAGTTGGTACTAAACCTTCCTGAATGCAACTAACATCTGCACCACTATCAATCATTGCAATGTTAGTTATTGAAAAATTATTATCAATTAAAATAGTACATTTAATATACTATTTATGAGCTATAACAATTTGCATCATTCCTAAAAAAGAATCTTGTTTAGGATCAGGACTTTCAAGCTGGAGATTTTCACTTTCAACTTGTTTTCCTTTATTTTTTGAAAATCGATCTTCGTTAGTATCAGTAATTTCAATCTGAGTAATACAATGATCACAATTCAACTGACTTTGTTTAAGAAATTTAATTTCCTTTTTCAAGTTTTCAACCTCAATTTTTAAATCATCAAAAGAGGAATCTTTTCCAATAACATTATGTTTTTTTGCAATACGATCCTCTACCACCTTTAAAGAGTAGGGACTTTCATAATAAAAATCATTTAAATCAGTATTTCGTTTTTCAATAATTTTTGAAGTACTAGTTTCATTTGAAACAGTCAAATTAATAATTTTTTCACGAAGCCTATTATCAGTGACTTCTTTAAGAAGTTCAATCACATTATTAGAAGTGATTGTGTTTAAATTAAAATCTTGGAATTGGGATTGCAGTTTGTAGATCTCATCTTCCTCGTAGTTGCAATCATCGCCCTGACAAGTATTACAAGCATTAGTACGATTATTATTATCAGACTCAGAGAAATCAAATAATTTGATGTTAGAACCTGCATCCGATTCATAATCATCTTCGGAACCTGAAGTGTATAATATACTGTATATCTTGTCATAAGTGTCATTTTCTAGTTCCAAAGTTTTCAACTTATGTAACTTGCAATTTGGAGCAATATGCCCAAGTTTACCACACTTGTAACATTTTACTCTAGAGAGATCTCTCCCCGATCTATCTTTAGTAAATCTTTTAGATTTACGATGGCTTTTTCTAGCCTCTCTTTCTTCCTTAGATCTATGTCTTTGCTTAGATCTTCTCCTTCTATCCGAAGAATCTTCGTCTTTTGACGATCTGTAGTAATTATCTTTCTTCGTTGTGGGATTAGGTAATCCAAGTTGTTCACAGAAATCTCCCAACTGAGAACGTTCTTTCAGCTTATCAATCTTAAGCTGTCTTGCCATTTTAAGTTCATTACATAGATTTAATCCCTCTTGTGTACATACTCCTATGATTTTTCCATAGCTTAACGTGTTATATGGTATATCAACCTGGTTTCCTCTTAGAGTTTTTCTAACTCTTTTTGCAAAAAGTGGAGGAAGACCATCTATAAACTTGGCTTTCCAATATCCAAGCTTATTTTCGGATAGTTCCATCACCCTACTAAGAAAGGTATCTTTATACCATCTGAAATAAGCCAAAGTTTGGCATCGAAGACTGTTTAACAGCGTTCTTACCGTCTCATGTTGGTTGGTAAATCTACCATTGAAATGTTTCAAAATAGTAAGAACTAAGGTATAAACAACATCTTCTCTATTTTTTACCAATGCCATTCCTAGGTTATCAACCCCTTCATCGTCGGCTATTGCGTTTATGACCGCAACCTTTTCTTCCGTGGTAAGATAATTATCCCACCATCCTCTGAGTTCGCCTGTAAAACCTGCAACAATCATCTTGCAAATCGTTCTATCAGTGTTTTTAACACTTTTGCAAATAGTTATACATCAACATCCGATGTACCATAATAGTTAACTGTCAATCTGCTAACCCATCTAAGTTCCATTCATAAATCTCGAAACCACTGTAAGACGTATTTGTCTGATTCCAGTCACGCTCTTCAATCAAGACGTCTTGAGGAGTCGGACGAGGATAATAGTATGTATCCATACTAGGTTTAGTAGCGTAGCTGTTATTCTTCTTGGGATAGCCCTTGAGTTTATTAACTTCTGAAACATCGCCAGTTATTTCAGAGCCGGTCGATAAATCCATAGGGTCAAACTTTAATCCTGCAAGATTTTTAGCCGCGAGTTCTCCGATATCTAGATTAGAAAATTTTTCACTAAGAAGATCCTCTAAGTTTTTCAAAGAAGTCGGTTTAAAATCAGAGATTTCAATTGGCCTTTGAATATGAGTAGAAACAATTGTAGGACTATCAGGCGAAGTTGAAGTTGAAGCAATATTAGTTTTTGCCTTAAACTCATTTTTGACTATATCAGTTTTAATATCTTTTATCAAAATAGTTAACTTTTTTGTCAAGAGAACTTATATGCTCCCTAACACTTTAACATAAAGAATTAAATAATTATTTTGAGTGATTAGTTTATTAATCTCATTAATACTGATTGAGGCAATATCTTCCTCAATAAATTTTTGAAAAGCAGAAAAAGTAATACCAGTATTATTTGGTAAAACAAATGTTGACTGAGGAGGATATACAGCCTTTAAAAGATTACCACTCCCATCTTTATAAGTCCTTTCAATAACGTTAATATATAACGGTAAATACGTGGTTATAAACCAAGGAACAAAATACATAATTTGATTATGCAAAGCACAAGTTTCATAAAATTCTTGTGAGATACAATTTAAATCTTCTTTGCTATAAGCTTCAAAGAACCAAGTTTTAAACCGATTCCATTTTTCATCAAAAAATTCTTTTTGAATATGTTTTCTTGTCAGTGAACCTGGACTAAAATCAATTTGGTGTGAAATCATTAAGAATCGTAATAATAATAATAATAATAATAATAATAATAATAATAATAATAATAATAATAATAATAATAATAATAATAATAATAATAATAATAATAATAATAATAATAATAATAATAATAATAATAATAATAATAATAATAATAATAATAATAATAATAATAATAATAATAATAATAATAATAATAATAATAATAATAATAATAATAATAATAATAATAATAATAATAATAATAATAATAATAATAATAATAATAATAATAATAATAATAATAATAATAATAATAATAATAATAATAATAATAATAATAATAATAATAATAATAATAATAATAATAATAATAATAATAATAATAATAATAATAATAATAATAATAATAATAATAATAATAATAATAATAATAATAATAATAATAATAATAATAATAATAATAATAATAATAATAATAATAATAATAATAATAATAATAATAATAATAATAATAATAATAATAATAATAATAATAATAATAATAATAATAATAATAATAATAATAATAATAATAATAATAATAATAATAATAATAATAATAATAATAATAATAATAATAATAATAATAATAATAATAATAATAATAATAATAATAATAATAATAATAATAATAATAATAATAATAATAATAATAATAATAATAATAATAATAATAATAATAATAATAATAATAATAATAATAATAATAATAATAATAATAATAATAATAATAATAATAATAATAATAATAATAATAATAATAATAATAATAATAATAATAATAATAATAATAATAATAATAATAATAATAATAATAATAATAATAATAATAATAATAATAATAATAATAATAATAATAATAATAATAATAATAATAATAATAATAATAATAATAATAATAATAATAATAATAATAATAATAATAATAATAATAATAATAATAATAATAATAATAATAATAATAATAATAATAATAATAATAATAATAATAATAATAATAATAATAATAATAATAATAATAATAATAATAATAATAATAATAATAATAATAATAATAATAATAATAATAATAATAATAATAATAATAATAATAATAATAATAATAATAATAATAATAATAATAATAATAATAATAATAATAATAATAATAATAATAATAATAATAATAATAATAATAATAATAATAATAATAATAATAATAATAATAATAATAATAATAATAATAATAATAATAATAATAATAATAATAATAATAATAATAATAATAATAATAATAATAATAATAATAATAATAATAATAATAATAATAATAATAATAATAATAATAATAATAATAATAATAATAATAATAATAATAATAATAATAATAATAATAATAATAATAATAATAATAATAATAATAATAATAATAATAATAATAATAATAATAATAATAATAATAATAATAATAATAATAATAATAATAATAATAATAATAATAATAATAATAATAATAATAATAATAATAATAATAATAATAATAATAATAATAATAATAATAATAATAATAATAATAATAATAATAATAATAATAATAATAATAATAATAATAATAATAATAATAATAATAATAATAATAATAATAATAATAATAATAATAATAATAATAATAATAATAATAATAATAATAATAATAATAATAATAATAATAATAATAATAATAATAATAATAATAATAATAATAATAATAATAATAATAATAATAATAATAATAATAATAATAATAATAATAATAATAATAATAATAATAATAATAATAATAATAATAATAATAATAATAATAATAATAATAATAATAATAATAATAATAATAATAATAATAATAATAATAATAATAATAATAATAATAATAATAATAATAATACTAATAGTAATAGTAATAATAATGATAATAATAATAATAATAATAATAATAATAATAATAATAATAATAATAATAATAATAGTAATACTAATAGTAATAGTAATAATAATGATAATGATAATAATAATAATAATAATAATAATTTAGTGGGATGTAGTGTGGCCTACAGAAAGATGTGAGAGCAAAAGTATTTTCTCTGATTGCAAGGTCTAAAGAGGTATCTTCAGAGGGGTTGACAATTGGGTATCAGAGACGCGTGGTTCCATCCGTTTTGCTTTGGTTATGGTAATAGTGTCACGGGTTATCAGATTGGTTAAAAATTATCGGATAAGACTTCAGAAAAAGTGTGAAGACATTCAACTCAAGCGTAATGATAAGTTCTTTTGTGGTTTTGAGTTCAGTAATGAGTACTATTGAATTTTTAGCAAAGGATATGGTAAGATCTATGGAGAGGCGATCAATGATAAGCTAAGATACATGAATTCATAAAAATCTTCAAGGTATATGCTAATGTTGATAGACAAGAGGATTGAGTTACACAGTTGGATTTACAATTCAAATTTTTTGTTGTATGTCTACATTTATGGTGATATGTTTTGTCAAGGTATGAATTTGTATGGTAAGAAATAATCTATTACATCGAGTATTAAGCATTTGGAAGGACTTATGCATGGTTTGTAGAGGAGAGAGATATACAAACCAAACTTTTTTATTTCATAATAGTATTTTACAAAATCACACTTATTTTACATAGATAAAAACTATAAAGAAAACACTTTTCCCTGACGGGAGAAGTTTCTTACTCACTCAAGAAAGTACCTAACATGTTTCTCTATTGGGAAGATAGGAAAATGTATTCTGCCTTCTATCGAGTTTTTCTTCTCCTTTTATAGATGTAAGGAGGGACTGAATTACAATTTTTATTTTTTGTAGGGTTGCCCTTCCAAATTTGCATATTTGTATTTTAGTCCTCCGATCAATGCTGATGGCCGACATGTGTGGGAATCTCTTTTTGACTAAAGAGAAAGCTGATAAGAGATAAGATGCCTTGTCTCTTTCTGTATGACGTAAGTGCTTACGTCTTCTTTTTTGTCCTCTTCTGACGGCTACATTATTGTGCTACAGCTATCTTGTCTTCTCGAATACTCTATTCTGAAGATGAAGATTCTCCTTGGAGTTTATGCTTATGTTCCAGAAACTTGCAAGCCATCTTCCATGTTTCCTCAGAAGCTTCAAGTCTATGGAGTTCAATATCAAGGATTTTCTCCTTTAATATCGAAGATTTATTTTTTCCCTTTGTCATTAAAATCCAATAGGGAGTATGTTCAATAACTTTATAATCTTCATTATAAAATTTTTTAAGGATAAAATATAATGCTTTTATCCCTAAAGCTCGCTTAGTTTGTATCCATTTTTTATTAAGGTATGGGAGTTTCTTATCAACCCCGGTTGCCTTAACGTTAAAATCCTTTAATTTTTCCACCGTGATATAATTAATGGTTGGAAAATATGTTTGAATATCCTTGGCTTCCATAGCTATGCTAAAGAAACGACAATAGACTCCTTCTCCTTGTGCAAAGGTTCTTACTGCAGTTTGCAGTTGTTCTGGTAATTTGGATAGTTCTTGAAGGTCTGCTTTGGCATATATCCTGTCAAGGTATCCATATTCGAATAATTGAGCTGCAAAGCCCGGTGATCCATTAGGAAAGATAGAAATTCTAGGGAATAAACTTGTATTTCCCAGAACTCCATAAGTTTCTCCACTTTCCTCTGGAAGATTGTAAATATATCTTGAAAATGCAAGATATTCTTCTTCTTTCGAATTCTTCTTTTCTACCTGCATAGAAGAAAAAACTTTTGTTCCCGAAGAAACTTTGTTAGTATTGCTACTTTCTGGTTTCCCAGAAGTAACCTTCATAGAAAATGTGCCTTTTGTGGCATCTTTTTCTTTTTCTTTTTCTTTTTTGTTTGCTAGGCTTTTACCTTCGTCTGTAGAAGACTCAGGTGTCGGCATATCCTTGCTTACCGTCGAGATGTTTTTGGCACTAGGTGCTAGTGGGACATCTCCTGCCACTTTGTTGGGAGTAATATTCCCCGAGGGTCTTGAATTCCTCTTTGGACAAGTGTCCAGATGTTCACATAATAAAATAAATTCTTTCATATTTTCAGCTTGATCATCACTAAGCTGATTAAGTTCGTATTGCAATTTTCTTGCTTGCTCTGCTATTTTTGTCATATCATCTCTGATGCAAAACAATTGGTGGCTTTTGTCATCTATGGACTCTTCCACCTTTACCATTTTTTCATAAATCCTGTTAACCAGGAGTTGAGTTTTATTGTCCATATTGGACATTCCTGGAGAGAAAATCTGCAAAAGCATTGTCAGCTCCTTTAATATACTCAATTTTAAAAGTATAAAAAGATAATAAAACCTGCCATCTATGTAACCTTCTATATTGAGGTTCTGACGGAAGTTTATTGAATATTAGACCTGAAACTTGTGTATTATCAGTTCTAATAATGAATGGTTTAGGCAAGAGGAATGCTGAGAATTTTCTAATTCCCCTAACTATGGCCAATAATTCTTTTTCATTAGTTGAATATCTCGTTTCTGCTTCATTAAAGGTACCACTGGTATACCTGCAGATTTCATTTAGATCAGTTTGTAATAATGCACCCCAATGATAATCGGATGCATCTGTTTGGAGTACCAGATTATCTTTTTCTTCTGGTAATCTTAATTTAGGAAGTTTAGAACATTCTTCCTTTAATTGTTTTACACATTGAGTGTGTTCTTCTGTCCATCCTAATCTATTGGACTTTCTTATTAACTTTTGTAACATATTTCTTTTCTTTGCTAAATCAGGAATAAATTCTCCTGCATAATTTAAACAGCCAAGAAATTTTTGTATTTCTTCTTTTGTGTTTAATTTATCGGGAAATTCGATAATCTTTTTTGAAATATGTGATTGTAACTTAATTCCATTTTTTGAGATAATCATTCCCAAAAATTCTATTTCATTTTTATTTATTTCAGCCTTTTTCTGGCTAAGGATGATTCCATTTTGTAAACAAATTTCTGAAAATTCTTTTAGATGTTTTAAATGTTCTTGATATGTGTTAGAACATATTAATATATCATCAATATAGATTATTAGAAATTCTTTTTCAGAAAATATTTTATCCATTTTTCTTTGGAATATTTGTGGGGCATTTTTTAGTCCAAATGGCATTACCATCCACTCATAATGACCATTAGGTGTGCTAAAAGCTGTTAAAGGAATTGATTCTTCTTTTAACTTTATTTGCCAAAATCCACTTTTACAATCGAATTTTGAGAAATAATTTTTTCCTTTAGCAAGATTTATTAAATTGTTTTTATTTGGGATAAAATACCCATCAAAAACACAATGTTTATTTAATTCTTTATAATTAATAACCATTCTGGCTTTTCCTCGTTTTACTTCGGCATGATTTCTAACCATAAATGCCGGGCTACTGTGAGGACTTTTACTTAACCTTATGAGTTTTAGGTTAATTAATTCTTTGAGTTGTGACTTAAACTCATTTTTATCTTCTTCATTATAAAGCATAGGTCTTACTCTAATAATGACACTAGGATCCTTTAGAGTTAAAACTGCTTTTTCTTGATTCTTTTCCCATTTTTCTAATGGATTTTCACCATATGATTTTTGTAAATTTTCTTTTATCCATTCTAAGTTAAGACATTTACAGGAAATTTGTCTTAAACTTTCCAAATATTTTTCTTTATAAGTTCCATTTTCTTTTATAAGACAATAAGGATTTTGTTTTCTAGGGACTTTTATAAAATGTCCACATGGAGTTTTAAGACTTATCATATAAAGTGTTTGATGATAATCCTGGAATTGTTGTAAAAAATCATTCCCTAATAATAAATCAGTTTCTAATTTATCATAGGCAAATAATTTGTTTATTTTCACAATTTTTGATCCTAGGATTATTTCAACCTTTTCTTTTGATCTATTTAATTTTTCTTTTACTCCTGTAATTCCTATCATAGAAATATTATATTGGTTAATATCCCAATTATCTATTAAGAATGATTTAGCTAAACTAGCTTCTGATCCATTGTCAATTTGACAACATGTTGTTAATTTTGTATCATATAGAGTTATCTCTATAAAAACGGATACTCTAAAAGAGATTTCTTTTGGCATTTTTATTTCTTTGGAATAAAGCAAGTTTCATTTTTATAACTTATTTCTATCCCATTCCTTCCAATGCTATAGTCATTGAGACTATTTAGGAACATATTTCCTAATAATATATTATTATCATTTTCATGATTGGTGATATAACAGGGAACTGTTATTCGTATATTATCTAACTGTATTGGTAAATCTACCATATTTATACAGCTATAGTTGTTACCTTCAAAGGTTTTGTAAATGTAAGGGGTACCTTCATAAATTGGTAATCCTTCCAATAAGGTTTCTTTAACATGATTTGCTGTTGCTCCTGTTTGTATCAAGATGTCTTGATTTTTCCATTCTAATCCATTAAAAATTCTTCCTGAAATCTTAGAAATGTTAGTGATTTCAATAGATTTTTTAACATAACGACTAGAATTGGTCTTTCTTATGGAATTTCGTCCATAATCTAAAGAAGGCCTAGGTTTACTAGAACTCTCTATTTCTCTTGTTTTTCCAAAATGAATTTCATATTCATCTGGAATGACTGCTTGTTGAATTTCTGCTTCAACTATCCTTGCAATGCCTGCACATTCTTGATCAATTTCGATCATTTCTTTATTTTTATATACACTTCCGTAATTGGAATTTGTAACTGTATATAAAGTTTGGTAATATATACTCATAATATGATTACCTGGTTTAAAAAGGTCTTTTCTTTTTACCTGAAAGTGTAAACTTAAAGCATCTTTGAAATCTGCATCTTTCAAGGATATGCAGTATTTAGGATAATAGGTGAATAATAATTTAGTGTAAGCTAAATTTCCTTCAACTATTCCTGAATTTCCTTCTCTCGCATTTATGAATCTTTCATCTGAAAGGTTAATAACTATTGGACAATTAATTCCTTCTTTGAAGGTTGATTTTACTAAAATTTGGATTCCTCCGAGATGTACATAATTCATTTTCTTTCTTTTCTTTTCTGGAATTTTTCTCAGAATTTGATCTATCATAGGTTTTGTTAGTAAATTCAACTTATGTTTTCCTGTTGTTTGGGTAATTTCTATAACTTTTTCTACCTCTTGGTATTCATGATATGATATTTTGTTTCTTGAAAACATTCTCTGCATTCTATTAAATAGATTGTCTTCAGTTTTTAACCGAAGTTGTAATCCTTGGATTTTTCTTAGTAATTCATTATCAAAAGTTGCTTTTAAGGCATAACCTCTTTGATCTTCTTCAGTTTCAATTACTTGTACTGAAGTTTCAACTTCTTCTTGAATTTCTTTATTCATCACTGTCCTCAGAACTAGTGGAATATTCTTCATATAATTCTTCATAGAAGTCATCACTTTTTATTGTAGATATTGATTCTAAATCAGAATCAATTTCTTCTCTATCAATTTTAGATATTCTAACATGTTTTTTATTACATTCGTAACTTTTATGTCCTTCTTCTCCACAATTGTAGCATTTACATTTATCTTTTGTGGGTTTGAAGTTATTTTTCCTTTTAAAATACCTCTTTCTAGGTATATAATTTTTCTTTGACATATTTTTTCTTTTTACAAGACTTTTCTTAAATTTTTTCCGTTTCTTGTAAGGTCTTTCATTACATCCCCATTGGGTTGCTGCATTAGTATCTAGACACATTATTCTAGTATTTATTCTTTTAGCTTTTTTCTGAATATTATGTTCCATGCATAGTTGTCCTAATCTATTTTGTAAAAAGAATATTCTTTGTCCAAGAGTATCTTTATTGGTATTTTCTTTTTCATATTCTTCTCTAAAATATTTTGCCCAAAAACCTGGTAATTTTTGGTAATATTTTTCCATATAGATTTTCATATCTTTACTACTATCAAATATTTGATAATAATATTCTTCAAATTCACAAGTATATTCTTGAATATGACTCATTTTACATATCTGTAATTTTTCTAATTGCTCTCTGGCTATTGTTCTTATTTTTTCTCGGTTTAATGAAGGACTTCCTTCTCCACCTAAGAACTCATTTCCAATATATTGTGTTAATTTTTCTATTCCTTCTTGTAAGGAATTTTTGAATCCTTCTATGGTGCTATTTTTAATAATTTCTCTAGCTTCATCAGATAATCCTGAATGCCAAAGATTTACTTTTCCAGTAAAAGTATTTATCATTACAGTATATTTTTCTTCATCAGAATAATTCATTTCTTTTCCTAATAAGAAGAAGAGGAATGTATTTTGAGCCCATAAATCTAATTCTTTTCCGGGTTCTCTTTTACAGTCTAGATTTAAAAATCTAGTTGATCCTACTTCTGTAGTAGACATTCTATTAGGCATGTATTTAGACCTATTTTTGTGATATTGTTGAACGAAATCTTTTGTTTGTTTTTCTTTGTTAACAAAATTTTTATCCTCTGGATGTTCATTTTTTATATTACTAGGACCTGCATCAAATTGTCCTTGAGGGCCTCCAGTATCCCCTTTATTCATAAAGACTTTTATATCTGAAATGTCCAGATCTTCCATGGCATATACCAATTCATCTAATTCATTCATTTTCAATATTTTCTAGTTCACTAGATTCAGCAATTTCTTTTTGTTTTTCAGATTCTATATTTTCTTGAATTTTTTGTTGTTTTTCGAGAAATTCTTTTATTAGAATTTCGTCAAAACTACCTTTTTGGTATGAACTTTTTTGAGATACTTTCTCTGTTAAAAGCTCATTTATATAGTTTTGACCTATTCTTTGATCAATTTTTCTGGTTTTTTCTACCATATTTATTAATTTTCCTGGTAGATTTTCTTTAATAGATTTTATTTCTATTTCTAATAATTTTAGCCTAAGTGCTATTTGTTTATGACTTTCTACTAAGTCATTGAGTAAATCTATAGCTTCTTTTAAGCTCATTCTGAATAGTAATCAGATATATCTAATATTCTTTCATATCCAAATAATATATAATCCATTGGAAATTCATTTCTGAATTCTTCATCATTTAACATAGTGACTAATTTTTGTATTATAATTTCTTTTATATCCTGTTCTAGGATTTCTATAGCTTTTAGTATTGTTACTAAGGTTTTTTCATCCATAAAACATAATGGAGGTATTATATTCATTTTTAATACTGTTTAGATCTCTGTTTTAACTGAGAAATAAACTTGGCTTCTAGTATTGATATTTTTGTGATTAATTTTTCTAACTCATGGATTTCTTCCACAGTTTTATTTGTTTGCTTATTAAGCCTTTTGTATGTTATATACAGAGATTTTAATTCTCGTTTTGTTTGTTTGTATACTTTGGTATTTTTATATGGTCTTCTCATATTTTAATTATTAATCCTTTCTCTGATACCAATTTGGGGGCTGTGATGTATAAAACAACATATTGTTTAAATACATGGTATGCGGAATTATGCTGTATAAAGGATAGTCCTTTTTAACATCCTTTTGTATGTATCGTATTCAGATTCTTCATGGATTCTGATTAATCTTATCTCATGGATGGCTAGCATCATAGATAATGAATGCTTATTATGAATTTTCATATAAGCTTTTTCTGATTGTTTAATTGTTCTTTTTAAATAAAATAGAGATATTTTATATCTCCATGCTCTTTTTCTAATCAGATGTAAATCAGATTGAATATGTTTTAACATAACAATTTATAACAATATAAATTTGATTCCCTATAGGTACTAAGTATTTTCTTCTTAAGTTATCATCCCTGTAAAATTATAATATGATTTTTATAAAATAACCAGTATGAAATATAGAGTTGTGACGTATATACCTTTCTCTCTTTGATTTATGGAGTTGTTCTTATCACCACCGCAGCAGTTCTCCTTTCCGGCTATGAACAGTTTTTCGCCTTAACACGACCTCAGTCTAAAACGGCTACTTCCTCACTGTTCCTCCGTTAGGCGGAAGATCGCAACCTTCTCTTAAAACTACTCCAAAATTGTAGAGGAGAGAGATATACAAACCAAACTTTTTTATTTCATAATAGTATTTTACAAAATCACACTTATTTTACATAGATAAAAACTATAAAGAAAACACTTTTCCCTGACGGGAGAAGTTTCTTACTCACTCAAGAAAGTACCTAACATGTTTCTCTATTGGGAAGATAGGAAAATGTATTCTGCCTTCTATCGAGTTTTTCTTCTCCTTTTATAGATGTAAGGAGGGACTGAATTACAATTTTTATTTTTTGTAGGGTTGCCCTTCCAAATTTGCATATTTGTATTTTAGTCCTCCGATCAATGCTGATGGCCGACATGTGTGGGAATCTCTTTTTGACTAAAGAGAAAGCTGATAAGAGATAAGATGCCTTGTCTCTTTCTGTATGACGTAAGTGCTTACGTCTTCTTTTTTGTCCTCTTCTGACGGCTACATTATTGTGCTACAGCTATCTTGTCTTCTCGAATACTCTATTCTGAAGATGAAGATTCTCCTTGGAGTTTATGCTTATGTTCCAGAAACTTGCAAGCCATCTTCCATGTTTCCTCAGAAGCTTCAAGTCTATGGAGTTCAATATCAAGGATTTTCTCCTTTAATATCGAAGATTTATTTTTTCCCTTTGTCATTAAAATCCAATAGGGAGTATGTTCAATAACTTTATAATCTTCATTATAAAATTTTTTAAGGATAAAATATAATGCTTTTATCCCTAAAGCTCGCTTAGTTTGTATCCATTTTTTATTAAGGTATGGGAGTTTCTTATCAACCCCGGTTGCCTTAACGTTAAAATCCTTTAATTTTTCCACCGTGATATAATTAATGGTTGGAAAATATGTTTGAATATCCTTGGCTTCCATAGCTATGCTAAAGAAACGACAATAGACTCCTTCTCCTTGTGCAAAGGTTCTTACTGCAGTTTGCAGTTGTTCTGGTAATTTGGATAGTTCTTGAAGGTCTGCTTTGGCATATATCCTGTCAAGGTATCCATATTCGAATAATTGAGCTGCAAAGCCCGGTGATCCATTAGGAAAGATAGAAATTCTAGGGAATAAACTTGTATTTCCCAGAACTCCATAAGTTTCTCCACTTTCCTCTGGAAGATTGTAAATATATCTTGAAAATGCAAGATATTCTTCTTCTTTCGAATTCTTCTTTTCTACCTGCATAGAAGAAAAAACTTTTGTTCCCGAAGAAACTTTGTTAGTATTGCTACTTTCTGGTTTCCCAGAAGTAACCTTCATAGAAAATGTGCCTTTTGTGGCATCTTTTTCTTTTTCTTTTTCTTTTTTGTTTGCTAGGCTTTTACCTTCGTCTGTAGAAGACTCAGGTGTCGGCATATCCTTGCTTACCGTCGAGATGTTTTTGGCACTAGGTGCTAGTGGGACATCTCCTGCCACTTTGTTGGGAGTAATATTCCCCGAGGGTCTTGAATTCCTCTTTGGACAAGTGTCCAGATGTTCACATAATAAAATAAATTCTTTCATATTTTCAGCTTGATCATCACTAAGCTGATTAAGTTCGTATTGCAATTTTCTTGCTTGCTCTGCTATTTTTGTCATATCATCTCTGATGCAAAACAATTGGTGGCTTTTGTCATCTATGGACTCTTCCACCTTTACCATTTTTTCATAAATCCTGTTAACCAGGAGTTGAGTTTTATTGTCCATATTGGACATTCCTGGAGAGAAAATCTGCAAAAGCATTGTCAGCTCCTTTAATATACTCAATTTTAAAAGTATAAAAAGATAATAAAACCTGCCATCTATGTAACCTTCTATATTGAGGTTCTGACGGAAGTTTATTGAATATTAGACCTGAAACTTGTGTATTATCAGTTCTAATAATGAATGGTTTAGGCAAGAGGAATGCTGAGAATTTTCTAATTCCCCTAACTATGGCCAATAATTCTTTTTCATTAGTTGAATATCTCGTTTCTGCTTCATTAAAGGTACCACTGGTATACCTGCAGATTTCATTTAGATCAGTTTGTAATAATGCACCCCAATGATAATCGGATGCATCTGTTTGGAGTACCAGATTATCTTTTTCTTCTGGTAATCTTAATTTAGGAAGTTTAGAACATTCTTCCTTTAATTGTTTTACACATTGAGTGTGTTCTTCTGTCCATCCTAATCTATTGGACTTTCTTATTAACTTTTGTAACATATTTCTTTTCTTTGCTAAATCAGGAATAAATTCTCCTGCATAATTTAAACAGCCAAGAAATTTTTGTATTTCTTCTTTTGTGTTTAATTTATCGGGAAATTCGATAATCTTTTTTGAAATATGTGATTGTAACTTAATTCCATTTTTTGAGATAATCATTCCCAAAAATTCTATTTCATTTTTATTTATTTCAGCCTTTTTCTGGCTAAGGATGATTCCATTTTGTAAACAAATTTCTGAAAATTCTTTTAGATGTTTTAAATGTTCTTGATATGTGTTAGAACATATTAATATATCATCAATATAGATTATTAGAAATTCTTTTTCAGAAAATATTTTATCCATTTTTCTTTGGAATATTTGTGGGGCATTTTTTAGTCCAAATGGCATTACCATCCACTCATAATGACCATTAGGTGTGCTAAAAGCTGTTAAAGGAATTGATTCTTCTTTTAACTTTATTTGCCAAAATCCACTTTTACAATCGAATTTTGAGAAATAATTTTTTCCTTTAGCAAGATTTATTAAATTGTTTTTATTTGGGATAAAATACCCATCAAAAACACAATGTTTATTTAATTCTTTATAATTAATAACCATTCTGGCTTTTCCTCGTTTTACTTCGGCATGATTTCTAACCATAAATGCCGGGCTACTGTGAGGACTTTTACTTAACCTTATGAGTTTTAGGTTAATTAATTCTTTGAGTTGTGACTTAAACTCATTTTTATCTTCTTCATTATAAAGCATAGGTCTTACTCTAATAATGACACTAGGATCCTTTAGAGTTAAAACTGCTTTTTCTTGATTCTTTTCCCATTTTTCTAATGGATTTTCACCATATGATTTTTGTAAATTTTCTTTTATCCATTCTAAGTTAAGACATTTACAGGAAATTTGTCTTAAACTTTCCAAATATTTTTCTTTATAAGTTCCATTTTCTTTTATAAGACAATAAGGATTTTGTTTTCTAGGGACTTTTATAAAATGTCCACATGGAGTTTTAAGACTTATCATATAAAGTGTTTGATGATAATCCTGGAATTGTTGTAAAAAATCATTCCCTAATAATAAATCAGTTTCTAATTTATCATAGGCAAATAATTTGTTTATTTTCACAATTTTTGATCCTAGGATTATTTCAACCTTTTCTTTTGATCTATTTAATTTTTCTTTTACTCCTGTAATTCCTATCATAGAAATATTATATTGGTTAATATCCCAATTATCTATTAAGAATGATTTAGCTAAACTAGCTTCTGATCCATTGTCAATTTGACAACATGTTGTTAATTTTGTATCATATAGAGTTATCTCTATAAAAACGGATACTCTAAAAGAGATTTCTTTTGGCATTTTTATTTCTTTGGAATAAAGCAAGTTTCATTTTTATAACTTATTTCTATCCCATTCCTTCCAATGCTATAGTCATTGAGACTATTTAGGAACATATTTCCTAATAATATATTATTATCATTTTCATGATTGGTGATATAACAGGGAACTGTTATTCGTATATTATCTAACTGTATTGGTAAATCTACCATATTTATACAGCTATAGTTGTTACCTTCAAAGGTTTTGTAAATGTAAGGGGTACCTTCATAAATTGGTAATCCTTCCAATAAGGTTTCTTTAACATGATTTGCTGTTGCTCCTGTTTGTATCAAGATGTCTTGATTTTTCCATTCTAATCCATTAAAAATTCTTCCTGAAATCTTAGAAATGTTAGTGATTTCAATAGATTTTTTAACATAACGACTAGAATTGGTCTTTCTTATGGAATTTCGTCCATAATCTAAAGAAAGCCTAGGTTTACTAGAACTCTCTATTTCTCTTGTTTTTCCAAAATGAATTTCATATTCATCTGGAATGACTGCTTGTTGAATTTCTGCTTCAACTATCCTTGCAATGCCTGCACATTCTTGATCAATTTCGATCATTTCTTTATTTTTATATACACTTCCGTAATTGGAATTTGTAACTGTATATAAAGTTTGGTAATATATACTCATAATATGATTACCTGGTTTAAAAAGGTCTTTTCTTTTTACCTGAAAGTGTAAACTTAAAGCATCATTGAAATCTGCATCTTTCAAGGATATGCAGTATTTAGGATAATAGGTGAATAATAATTTAGTGTAAGCTAAATTTCCTTCAACTATTCCTGAATTTCCTTCTCTCGCATTTATGAATCTTTCATCTGAAAGGTTAATAACTATTGGACAATTAATTCCTTCTTTGAAGGTTGATTTTACTAAAATTTGGATTCCTCCGAGATGTACATAATTCATTTTCTTTCTTTTCTTTTCTGGAATTTTTCTCAGAATTTGATCTATCATAGGTTTTGTTAGTAAATTCAACTTATGTTTTCCTGTTGTTTGGGTAATTTCTATAACTTTTTCTACCTCTTGGTATTCATGATATGATATTTTGTTTCTTGAAAACATTCTCTGCATTCTATTAAATAGATTGTCTTCAGTTTTTAACCGAAGTTGTAATCCTTGGATTTTTCTTAGTAATTCATTATCAAAAGTTGCTTTTAAGGCATAACCTCTTTGATCTTCTTCAGTTTCAATTACTTGTACTGAAGTTTCAACTTCTTCTTGAATTTCTTTATTCATCACTGTCCTCAGAACTAGTGGAATATTCTTCATATAATTCTTCATAGAAGTCATCACTTTTTATTGTAGATATTGATTCTAAATCAGAATCAATTTCTTCTCTATCAATTTTAGATATTCTAACATGTTTTTTATTACATTCGTAACTTTTATGTCCTTCTTCTCCACAATTGTAGCATTTACATTTATCTTTTGTGGGTTTGAAGTTATTTTTCCTTTTAAAATACCTCTTTCTAGGTATATAATTTTTCTTTGACATATTTTTTCTTTTTACAAGACTTTTCTTAAATTTTTTCCGTTTCTTGTAAGGTCTTTCATTACATCCCCATTGGGTTGCTGCATTAGTATCTAGACACATTATTCTAGTATTTATTCTTTTAGCTTTTTTCTGAATATTATGTTCCATGCATAGTTGTCCTAATCTATTTTGTAAAAAGAATATTCTTTGTCCAAGAGTATCTTTATTGGTATTTTCTTTTTCATATTCTTCTCTAAAATATTTTGCCCAAAAACCTGGTAATTTTTGGTAATATTTTTCCATATAGATTTTCATATCTTTACTACTATCAAATATTTGATAATAATATTCTTCAAATTCACAAGTATATTCTTGAATATGACTCATTTTACATATCTGTAATTTTTCTAATTGCTCTCTGGCTATTGTTCTTATTTTTTCTCGGTTTAATGAAGGACTTCCTTCTCCACCTAAGAACTCATTTCCAATATATTGTGTTAATTTTTCTATTCCTTCTTGTAAGGAATTTTTGAATCCTTCTATGGTGCTATTTTTAATAATTTCTCTAGCTTCATCAGATAATCCTGAATGCCAAAGATTTACTTTTCCAGTAAAAGTATTTATCATTACAGTATATTTTTCTTCATCAGAATAATTCATTTCTTTTCCTAATAAGAAGAAGAGGAATGTATTTTGAGCCCATAAATCTAATTCTTTTCCGGGTTCTCTTTTACAGTCTAGATTTAAAAATCTAGTTGATCCTACTTCTGTAGTAGACATTCTATTAGGCATGTATTTAGACCTATTTTTGTGATATTGTTGAACGAAATCTTTTGTTTGTTTTTCTTTGTTAACAAAATTTTTATCCTCTGGATGTTCATTTTTTATATTACTAGGACCTGCATCAAATTGTCCTTGAGGGCCTCCAGTATCCCCTTTATTCATAAAGACTTTTATATCTGAAATGTCCAGATCTTCCATGGCATATACCAATTCATCTAATTCATTCATTTTCAATATTTTCTAGTTCACTAGATTCAGCAATTTCTTTTTGTTTTTCAGATTCTATATTTTCTTGAATTTTTTGTTGTTTTTCGAGAAATTCTTTTATTAGAATTTCGTCAAAACTACCTTTTTGGTATGAACTTTTTTGAGATACTTTCTCTGTTAAAAGCTCATTTATATAGTTTTGACCTATTCTTTGATCAATTTTTCTGGTTTTTTCTACCATATTTATTAATTTTCCTGGTAGATTTTCTTTAATAGATTTTATTTCTATTTCTAATAATTTTAGCCTAAGTGCTATTTGTTTATGACTTTCTACTAAGTCATTGAGTAAATCTATAGCTTCTTTTAAGCTCATTCTGAATAGTAATCAGATATATCTAATATTCTTTCATATCCAAATAATATATAATCCATTGGAAATTCATTTCTGAATTCTTCATCATTTAACATAGTGACTAATTTTTGTATTATAATTTCTTTTATATCCTGTTCTAGGATTTCTATAGCTTTTAGTATTGTTACTAAGGTTTTTTCATCCATAAAACATAATGGAGGTATTATATTCATTTTTAATACTGTTTAGATCTCTGTTTTAACTGAGAAATAAACTTGGCTTCTAGTATTGATATTTTTGTGATTAATTTTTCTAACTCATGGATTTCTTCCACAGTTTTATTTGTTTGCTTATTAAGCCTTTTGTATGTTATATACAGAGATTTTAATTCTCGTTTTGTTTGTTTGTATACTTTGGTATTTTTATATGGTCTTCTCATATTTTAATTATTAATCCTTTCTCTGATACCAATTTGGGGGCTGTGATGTATAAAACAACATATTGTTTAAATACATGGTATGCGGAATTATGCTGTATAAAGGATAGTCCTTTTTAACATCCTTTTGTATGTATCGTATTCAGATTCTTCATGGATTCTGATTAATCTTATCTCATGGATGGCTAGCATCATAGATAATGAATGCTTATTATGAATTTTCATATAAGCTTTTTCTGATTGTTTAATTGTTCTTTTTAAATAAAATAGAGATATTTTATATCTCCATGCTCTTTTTCTAATCAGATGTAAATCAGATTGAATATGTTTTAACATAACAATTTATAACAATATAAATTTGATTCCCTATAGGTACTAAGTATTTTCTTCTTAAGTTATCATCCCTGTAAAATTATAATATGATTTTTATAAAATAACCAGTATGAAATATAGAGTTGTGACGTATATACCTTTCTCTCTTTGATTTATGGAGTTGTTCTTATCACCACCGCAGCAGTTCTCCTTTCCGGCTATGAACAGTTTTTCGCCTTAACACGACCTCAGTCTAAAACGGCTACTTCCTCACTGTTCCTCCGTTAGGCGGAAGATCGCAACCTTCTCTTAAAACTACTCCAAAATTGTAGAGGAGAGAGATATACAAACCAAACTTTTTTATTTCATAATAGTATTTTACAAAATCACACTTATTTTACATAGATAAAAACTATAAAGAAAACACTTTTCCCTGACGGGAGAAGTTTCTTACTCACTCAAGAAAGTACCTAACATGTTTCTCTATTGGGAAGATAGGAAAATGTATTCTGCCTTCTATCGAGTTTTTCTTCTCCTTTTATAGATGTAAGGAGGGACTGAATTACAATTTTTATTTTTTGTAGGGTTGCCCTTCCAAATTTGCATATTTGTATTTTAGTCCTCCGATCAATGCTGATGGCCGACATGTGTGGGAATCTCTTTTTGACTAAAGAGAAAGCTGATAAGAGATAAGATGCCTTGTCTCTTTCTGTATGACGTAAGTGCTTACGTCTTCTTTTTTGTCCTCTTCTGACGGCTACATTATTGTGCTACAGCTATCTTGTCTTCTCGAATACTCTATTCTGAAGATGAAGATTCTCCTTGGAGTTTATGCTTATGTTCCAGAAACTTGCAAGCCATCTTCCATGTTTCCTCAGAAGCTTCAAGTCTATGGAGTTCAATATCAAGGATTTTCTCCTTTAATATCGAAGATTTATTTTTTCCCTTTGTCATTAAAATCCAATAGGGAGTATGTTCAATAACTTTATAATCTTCATTATAAAATTTTTTAAGGATAAAATATAATGCTTTTATCCCTAAAGCTCGCTTAGTTTGTATCCATTTTTTATTAAGGTATGGGAGTTTCTTATCAACCCCGGTTGCCTTAACGTTAAAATCCTTTAATTTTTCCACCGTGATATAATTAATGGTTGGAAAATATGTTTGAATATCCTTGGCTTCCATAGCTATGCTAAAGAAACGACAATAGACTCCTTCTCCTTGTGCAAAGGTTCTTACTGCAGTTTGCAGTTGTTCTGGTAATTTGGATAGTTCTTGAAGGTCTGCTTTGGCATATATCCTGTCAAGGTATCCATATTCGAATAATTGAGCTGCAAAGCCCGGTGATCCATTAGGAAAGATAGAAATTCTAGGGAATAAACTTGTATTTCCCAGAACTCCATAAGTTTCTCCACTTTCCTCTGGAAGATTGTAAATATATCTTGAAAATGCAAGATATTCTTCTTCTTTCGAATTCTTCTTTTCTACCTGCATAGAAGAAAAAACTTTTGTTCCCGAAGAAACTTTGTTAGTATTGCTACTTTCTGGTTTCCCAGAAGTAACCTTCATAGAAAATGTGCCTTTTGTGGCATCTTTTTCTTTTTCTTTTTCTTTTTTGTTTGCTAGGCTTTTACCTTCGTCTGTAGAAGACTCAGGTGTCGGCATATCCTTGCTTACCGTCGAGATGTTTTTGGCACTAGGTGCTAGTGGGACATCTCCTGCCACTTTGTTGGGAGTAATATTCCCCGAGGGTCTTGAATTCCTCTTTGGACAAGTGTCCAGATGTTCACATAATAAAATAAATTCTTTCATATTTTCAGCTTGATCATCACTAAGCTGATTAAGTTCGTATTGCAATTTTCTTGCTTGCTCTGCTATTTTTGTCATATCATCTCTGATGCAAAACAATTGGTGGCTTTTGTCATCTATGGACTCTTCCACCTTTACCATTTTTTCATAAATCCTGTTAACCAGGAGTTGAGTTTTATTGTCCATATTGGACATTCCTGGAGAGAAAATCTGCAAAAGCATTGTCAGCTCCTTTAATATACTCAATTTTAAAAGTATAAAAAGATAATAAAACCTGCCATCTATGTAACCTTCTATATTGAGGTTCTGACGGAAGTTTATTGAATATTAGACCTGAAACTTGTGTATTATCAGTTCTAATAATGAATGGTTTAGGCAAGAGGAATGCTGAGAATTTTCTAATTCCCCTAACTATGGCCAATAATTCTTTTTCATTAGTTGAATATCTCGTTTCTGCTTCATTAAAGGTACCACTGGTATACCTGCAGATTTCATTTAGATCAGTTTGTAATAATGCACCCCAATGATAATCGGATGCATCTGTTTGGAGTACCAGATTATCTTTTTCTTCTGGTAATCTTAATTTAGGAAGTTTAGAACATTCTTCCTTTAATTGTTTTACACATTGAGTGTGTTCTTCTGTCCATCCTAATCTATTGGACTTTCTTATTAACTTTTGTAACATATTTCTTTTCTTTGCTAAATCAGGAATAAATTCTCCTGCATAATTTAAACAGCCAAGAAATTTTTGTATTTCTTCTTTTGTGTTTAATTTATCGGGAAATTCGATAATCTTTTTTGAAATATGTGATTGTAACTTAATTCCATTTTTTGAGATAATCATTCCCAAAAATTCTATTTCATTTTTATTTATTTCAGCCTTTTTCTGGCTAAGGATGATTCCATTTTGTAAACAAATTTCTGAAAATTCTTTTAGATGTTTTAAATGTTCTTGATATGTGTTAGAACATATTAATATATCATCAATATAGATTATTAGAAATTCTTTTTCAGAAAATATTTTATCCATTTTTCTTTGGAATATTTGTGGGGCATTTTTTAGTCCAAATGGCATTACCATCCACTCATAATGACCATTAGGTGTGCTAAAAGCTGTTAAAGGAATTGATTCTTCTTTTAACTTTATTTGCCAAAATCCACTTTTACAATCGAATTTTGAGAAATAATTTTTTCCTTTAGCAAGATTTATTAAATTGTTTTTATTTGGGATAAAATACCCATCAAAAACACAATGTTTATTTAATTCTTTATAATTAATAACCATTCTGGCTTTTCCTCGTTTTACTTCGGCATGATTTCTAACCATAAATGCCGGGCTACTGTGAGGACTTTTACTTAACCTTATGAGTTTTAGGTTAATTAATTCTTTGAGTTGTGACTTAAACTCATTTTTATCTTCTTCATTATAAAGCATAGGTCTTACTCTAATAATGACACTAGGATCCTTTAGAGTTAAAACTGCTTTTTCTTGATTCTTTTCCCATTTTTCTAATGGATTTTCACCATATGATTTTTGTAAATTTTCTTTTATCCATTCTAAGTTAAGACATTTACAGGAAATTTGTCTTAAACTTTCCAAATATTTTTCTTTATAAGTTCCATTTTCTTTTATAAGACAATAAGGATTTTGTTTTCTAGGGACTTTTATAAAATGTCCACATGGAGTTTTAAGACTTATCATATAAAGTGTTTGATGATAATCCTGGAATTGTTGTAAAAAATCATTCCCTAATAATAAATCAGTTTCTAATTTATCATAGGCAAATAATTTGTTTATTTTCACAATTTTTGATCCTAGGATTATTTCAACCTTTTCTTTTGATCTATTTAATTTTTCTTTTACTCCTGTAATTCCTATCATAGAAATATTATATTGGTTAATATCCCAATTATCTATTAAGAATGATTTAGCTAAACTAGCTTCTGATCCATTGTCAATTTGACAACATGTTGTTAATTTTGTATCATATAGAGTTATCTCTATAAAAACGGATACTCTAAAAGAGATTTCTTTTGGCATTTTTATTTCTTTGGAATAAAGCAAGTTTCATTTTTATAACTTATTTCTATCCCATTCCTTCCAATGCTATAGTCATTGAGACTATTTAGGAACATATTTCCTAATAATATATTATTATCATTTTCATGATTGGTGATATAACAGGGAACTGTTATTCGTATATTATCTAACTGTATTGGTAAATCTACCATATTTATACAGCTATAGTTGTTACCTTCAAAGGTTTTGTAAATGTAAGGGGTACCTTCATAAATTGGTAATCCTTCCAATAAGGTTTCTTTAACATGATTTGCTGTTGCTCCTGTTTGTATCAAGATGTCTTGATTTTTCCATTCTAATCCATTAAAAATTCTTCCTGAAATCTTAGAAATGTTAGTGATTTCAATAGATTTTTTAACATAACGACTAGAATTGGTCTTTCTTATGGAATTTCGTCCATAATCTAAAGAAAGCCTAGGTTTACTAGAACTCTCTATTTCTCTTGTTTTTCCAAAATGAATTTCATATTCATCTGGAATGACTGCTTGTTGAATTTCTGCTTCAACTATCCTTGCAATGCCTGCACATTCTTGATCAATTTCGATCATTTCTTTATTTTTATATACACTTCCGTAATTGGAATTTGTAACTGTATATAAAGTTTGGTAATATATACTCATAATATGATTACCTGGTTTAAAAAGGTCTTTTCTTTTTACCTGAAAGTGTAAACTTAAAGCATCATTGAAATCTGCATCTTTCAAGGATATGCAGTATTTAGGATAATAGGTGAATAATAATTTAGTGTAAGCTAAATTTCCTTCAACTATTCCTGAATTTCCTTCTCTCGCATTTATGAATCTTTCATCTGAAAGGTTAATAACTATTGGACAATTAATTCCTTCTTTGAAGGTTGATTTTACTAAAATTTGGATTCCTCCGAGATGTACATAATTCATTTTCTTTCTTTTCTTTTCTGGAATTTTTCTCAGAATTTGATCTATCATAGGTTTTGTTAGTAAATTCAACTTATGTTTTCCTGTTGTTTGGGTAATTTCTATAACTTTTTCTACCTCTTGGTATTCATGATATGATATTTTGTTTCTTGAAAACATTCTCTGCATTCTATTAAATAGATTGTCTTCAGTTTTTAACCGAAGTTGTAATCCTTGGATTTTTCTTAGTAATTCATTATCAAAAGTTGCTTTTAAGGCATAACCTCTTTGATCTTCTTCAGTTTCAATTACTTGTACTGAAGTTTCAACTTCTTCTTGAATTTCTTTATTCATCACTGTCCTCAGAACTAGTGGAATATTCTTCATATAATTCTTCATAGAAGTCATCACTTTTTATTGTAGATATTGATTCTAAATCAGAATCAATTTCTTCTCTATCAATTTTAGATATTCTAACATGTTTTTTATTACATTCGTAACTTTTATGTCCTTCTTCTCCACAATTGTAGCATTTACATTTATCTTTTGTGGGTTTGAAGTTATTTTTCCTTTTAAAATACCTCTTTCTAGGTATATAATTTTTCTTTGACATATTTTTTCTTTTTACAAGACTTTTCTTAAATTTTTTCCGTTTCTTGTAAGGTCTTTCATTACATCCCCATTGGGTTGCTGCATTAGTATCTAGACACATTATTCTAGTATTTATTCTTTTAGCTTTTTTCTGAATATTATGTTCCATGCATAGTTGTCCTAATCTATTTTGTAAAAAGAATATTCTTTGTCCAAGAGTATCTTTATTGGTATTTTCTTTTTCATATTCTTCTCTAAAATATTTTGCCCAAAAACCTGGTAATTTTTGGTAATATTTTTCCATATAGATTTTCATATCTTTACTACTATCAAATATTTGATAATAATATTCTTCAAATTCACAAGTATATTCTTGAATATGACTCATTTTACATATCTGTAATTTTTCTAATTGCTCTCTGGCTATTGTTCTTATTTTTTCTCGGTTTAATGAAGGACTTCCTTCTCCACCTAAGAACTCATTTCCAATATATTGTGTTAATTTTTCTATTCCTTCTTGTAAGGAATTTTTGAATCCTTCTATGGTGCTATTTTTAATAATTTCTCTAGCTTCATCAGATAATCCTGAATGCCAAAGATTTACTTTTCCAGTAAAAGTATTTATCATTACAGTATATTTTTCTTCATCAGAATAATTCATTTCTTTTCCTAATAAGAAGAAGAGGAATGTATTTTGAGCCCATAAATCTAATTCTTTTCCGGGTTCTCTTTTACAGTCTAGATTTAAAAATCTAGTTGATCCTACTTCTGTAGTAGACATTCTATTAGGCATGTATTTAGACCTATTTTTGTGATATTGTTGAACGAAATCTTTTGTTTGTTTTTCTTTGTTAACAAAATTTTTATCCTCTGGATGTTCATTTTTTATATTACTAGGACCTGCATCAAATTGTCCTTGAGGGCCTCCAGTATCCCCTTTATTCATAAAGACTTTTATATCTGAAATGTCCAGATCTTCCATGGCATATACCAATTCATCTAATTCATTCATTTTCAATATTTTCTAGTTCACTAGATTCAGCAATTTCTTTTTGTTTTTCAGATTCTATATTTTCTTGAATTTTTTGTTGTTTTTCGAGAAATTCTTTTATTAGAATTTCGTCAAAACTACCTTTTTGGTATGAACTTTTTTGAGATACTTTCTCTGTTAAAAGCTCATTTATATAGTTTTGACCTATTCTTTGATCAATTTTTCTGGTTTTTTCTACCATATTTATTAATTTTCCTGGTAGATTTTCTTTAATAGATTTTATTTCTATTTCTAATAATTTTAGCCTAAGTGCTATTTGTTTATGACTTTCTACTAAGTCATTGAGTAAATCTATAGCTTCTTTTAAGCTCATTCTGAATAGTAATCAGATATATCTAATATTCTTTCATATCCAAATAATATATAATCCATTGGAAATTCATTTCTGAATTCTTCATCATTTAACATAGTGACTAATTTTTGTATTATAATTTCTTTTATATCCTGTTCTAGGATTTCTATAGCTTTTAGTATTGTTACTAAGGTTTTTTCATCCATAAAACATAATGGAGGTATTATATTCATTTTTAATACTGTTTAGATCTCTGTTTTAACTGAGAAATAAACTTGGCTTCTAGTATTGATATTTTTGTGATTAATTTTTCTAACTCATGGATTTCTTCCACAGTTTTATTTGTTTGCTTATTAAGCCTTTTGTATGTTATATACAGAGATTTTAATTCTCGTTTTGTTTGTTTGTATACTTTGGTATTTTTATATGGTCTTCTCATATTTTAATTATTAATCCTTTCTCTGATACCAATTTGGGGGCTGTGATGTATAAAACAACATATTGTTTAAATACATGGTATGCGGAATTATGCTGTATAAAGGATAGTCCTTTTTAACATCCTTTTGTATGTATCGTATTCAGATTCTTCATGGATTCTGATTAATCTTATCTCATGGATGGCTAGCATCATAGATAATGAATGCTTATTATGAATTTTCATATAAGCTTTTTCTGATTGTTTAATTGTTCTTTTTAAATAAAATAGAGATATTTTATATCTCCATGCTCTTTTTCTAATCAGATGTAAATCAGATTGAATATGTTTTAACATAACAATTTATAACAATATAAATTTGATTCCCTATAGGTACTAAGTATTTTCTTCTTAAGTTATCATCCCTGTAAAATTATAATATGATTTTTATAAAATAACCAGTATGAAATATAGAGTTGTGACGTATATACCTTTCTCTCTTTGATTTATGGAGTTGTTCTTATCACCACCGCAGCAGTTCTCCTTTCCGGCTATGAACAGTTTTTCGCCTTAACACGACCTCAGTCTAAAACGGCTACTTCCTCACTGTTCCTCCGTTAGGCGGAAGATCGCAACCTTCTCTTAAAACTACTCCAAAATTGTAGAGGAGAGAGATATACAAACCAAACTTTTTTATTTCATAATAGTATTTTACAAAATCACACTTATTTTACATAGATAAAAACTATAAAGAAAACACTTTTCCCTGACGGGAGAAGTTTCTTACTCACTCAAGAAAGTACCTAACATGTTTCTCTATTGGGAAGATAGGAAAATGTATTCTGCCTTCTATCGAGTTTTTCTTCTCCTTTTATAGATGTAAGGAGGGACTGAATTACAATTTTTATTTTTTGTAGGGTTGCCCTTCCAAATTTGCATATTTGTATTTTAGTCCTCCGATCAATGCTGATGGCCGACATGTGTGGGAATCTCTTTTTGACTAAAGAGAAAGCTGATAAGAGATAAGATGCCTTGTCTCTTTCTGTATGACGTAAGTGCTTACGTCTTCTTTTTTGTCCTCTTCTGACGGCTACATTATTGTGCTACAGCTATCTTGTCTTCTCGAATACTCTATTCTGAAGATGAAGATTCTCCTTGGAGTTTATGCTTATGTTCCAGAAACTTGCAAGCCATCTTCCATGTTTCCTCAGAAGCTTCAAGTCTATGGAGTTCAATATCAAGGATTTTCTCCTTTAATATCGAAGATTTATTTTTTCCCTTTGTCATTAAAATCCAATAGGGAGTATGTTCAATAACTTTATAATCTTCATTATAAAATTTTTTAAGGATAAAATATAATGCTTTTATCCCTAAAGCTCGCTTAGTTTGTATCCATTTTTTATTAAGGTATGGGAGTTTCTTATCAACCCCGGTTGCCTTAACGTTAAAATCCTTTAATTTTTCCACCGTGATATAATTAATGGTTGGAAAATATGTTTGAATATCCTTGGCTTCCATAGCTATGCTAAAGAAACGACAATAGACTCCTTCTCCTTGTGCAAAGGTTCTTACTGCAGTTTGCAGTTGTTCTGGTAATTTGGATAGTTCTTGAAGGTCTGCTTTGGCATATATCCTGTCAAGGTATCCATATTCGAATAATTGAGCTGCAAAGCCCGGTGATCCATTAGGAAAGATAGAAATTCTAGGGAATAAACTTGTATTTCCCAGAACTCCATAAGTTTCTCCACTTTCCTCTGGAAGATTGTAAATATATCTTGAAAATGCAAGATATTCTTCTTCTTTCGAATTCTTCTTTTCTACCTGCATAGAAGAAAAAACTTTTGTTCCCGAAGAAACTTTGTTAGTATTGCTACTTTCTGGTTTCCCAGAAGTAACCTTCATAGAAAATGTGCCTTTTGTGGCATCTTTTTCTTTTTCTTTTTCTTTTTTGTTTGCTAGGCTTTTACCTTCGTCTGTAGAAGACTCAGGTGTCGGCATATCCTTGCTTACCGTCGAGATGTTTTTGGCACTAGGTGCTAGTGGGACATCTCCTGCCACTTTGTTGGGAGTAATATTCCCCGAGGGTCTTGAATTCCTCTTTGGACAAGTGTCCAGATGTTCACATAATAAAATAAATTCTTTCATATTTTCAGCTTGATCATCACTAAGCTGATTAAGTTCGTATTGCAATTTTCTTGCTTGCTCTGCTATTTTTGTCATATCATCTCTGATGCAAAACAATTGGTGGCTTTTGTCATCTATGGACTCTTCCACCTTTACCATTTTTTCATAAATCCTGTTAACCAGGAGTTGAGTTTTATTGTCCATATTGGACATTCCTGGAGAGAAAATCTGCAAAAGCATTGTCAGCTCCTTTAATATACTCAATTTTAAAAGTATAAAAAGATAATAAAACCTGCCATCTATGTAACCTTCTATATTGAGGTTCTGACGGAAGTTTATTGAATATTAGACCTGAAACTTGTGTATTATCAGTTCTAATAATGAATGGTTTAGGCAAGAGGAATGCTGAGAATTTTCTAATTCCCCTAACTATGGCCAATAATTCTTTTTCATTAGTTGAATATCTCGTTTCTGCTTCATTAAAGGTACCACTGGTATACCTGCAGATTTCATTTAGATCAGTTTGTAATAATGCACCCCAATGATAATCGGATGCATCTGTTTGGAGTACCAGATTATCTTTTTCTTCTGGTAATCTTAATTTAGGAAGTTTAGAACATTCTTCCTTTAATTGTTTTACACATTGAGTGTGTTCTTCTGTCCATCCTAATCTATTGGACTTTCTTATTAACTTTTGTAACATATTTCTTTTCTTTGCTAAATCAGGAATAAATTCTCCTGCATAATTTAAACAGCCAAGAAATTTTTGTATTTCTTCTTTTGTGTTTAATTTATCGGGAAATTCGATAATCTTTTTTGAAATATGTGATTGTAACTTAATTCCATTTTTTGAGATAATCATTCCCAAAAATTCTATTTCATTTTTATTTATTTCAGCCTTTTTCTGGCTAAGGATGATTCCATTTTGTAAACAAATTTCTGAAAATTCTTTTAGATGTTTTAAATGTTCTTGATATGTGTTAGAACATATTAATATATCATCAATATAGATTATTAGAAATTCTTTTTCAGAAAATATTTTATCCATTTTTCTTTGGAATATTTGTGGGGCATTTTTTAGTCCAAATGGCATTACCATCCACTCATAATGACCATTAGGTGTGCTAAAAGCTGTTAAAGGAATTGATTCTTCTTTTAACTTTATTTGCCAAAATCCACTTTTACAATCGAATTTTGAGAAATAATTTTTTCCTTTAGCAAGATTTATTAAATTGTTTTTATTTGGGATAAAATACCCATCAAAAACACAATGTTTATTTAATTCTTTATAATTAATAACCATTCTGGCTTTTCCTCGTTTTACTTCGGCATGATTTCTAACCATAAATGCCGGGCTACTGTGAGGACTTTTACTTAACCTTATGAGTTTTAGGTTAATTAATTCTTTGAGTTGTGACTTAAACTCATTTTTATCTTCTTCATTATAAAGCATAGGTCTTACTCTAATAATGACACTAGGATCCTTTAGAGTTAAAACTGCTTTTTCTTGATTCTTTTCCCATTTTTCTAATGGATTTTCACCATATGATTTTTGTAAATTTTCTTTTATCCATTCTAAGTTAAGACATTTACAGGAAATTTGTCTTAAACTTTCCAAATATTTTTCTTTATAAGTTCCATTTTCTTTTATAAGACAATAAGGATTTTGTTTTCTAGGGACTTTTATAAAATGTCCACATGGAGTTTTAAGACTTATCATATAAAGTGTTTGATGATAATCCTGGAATTGTTGTAAAAAATCATTCCCTAATAATAAATCAGTTTCTAATTTATCATAGGCAAATAATTTGTTTATTTTCACAATTTTTGATCCTAGGATTATTTCAACCTTTTCTTTTGATCTATTTAATTTTTCTTTTACTCCTGTAATTCCTATCATAGAAATATTATATTGGTTAATATCCCAATTATCTATTAAGAATGATTTAGCTAAACTAGCTTCTGATCCATTGTCAATTTGACAACATGTTGTTAATTTTGTATCATATAGAGTTATCTCTATAAAAACGGATACTCTAAAAGAGATTTCTTTTGGCATTTTTATTTCTTTGGAATAAAGCAAGTTTCATTTTTATAACTTATTTCTATCCCATTCCTTCCAATGCTATAGTCATTGAGACTATTTAGGAACATATTTCCTAATAATATATTATTATCATTTTCATGATTGGTGATATAACAGGGAACTGTTATTCGTATATTATCTAACTGTATTGGTAAATCTACCATATTTATACAGCTATAGTTGTTACCTTCAAAGGTTTTGTAAATGTAAGGGGTACCTTCATAAATTGGTAATCCTTCCAATAAGGTTTCTTTAACATGATTTGCTGTTGCTCCTGTTTGTATCAAGATGTCTTGATTTTTCCATTCTAATCCATTAAAAATTCTTCCTGAAATCTTAGAAATGTTAGTGATTTCAATAGATTTTTTAACATAACGACTAGAATTGGTCTTTCTTATGGAATTTCGTCCATAATCTAAAGAAAGCCTAGGTTTACTAGAACTCTCTATTTCTCTTGTTTTTCCAAAATGAATTTCATATTCATCTGGAATGACTGCTTGTTGAATTTCTGCTTCAACTATCCTTGCAATGCCTGCACATTCTTGATCAATTTCGATCATTTCTTTATTTTTATATACACTTCCGTAATTGGAATTTGTAACTGTATATAAAGTTTGGTAATATATACTCATAATATGATTACCTGGTTTAAAAAGGTCTTTTCTTTTTACCTGAAAGTGTAAACTTAAAGCATCATTGAAATCTGCATCTTTCAAGGATATGCAGTATTTAGGATAATAGGTGAATAATAATTTAGTGTAAGCTAAATTTCCTTCAACTATTCCTGAATTTCCTTCTCTCGCATTTATGAATCTTTCATCTGAAAGGTTAATAACTATTGGACAATTAATTCCTTCTTTGAAGGTTGATTTTACTAAAATTTGGATTCCTCCGAGATGTACATAATTCATTTTCTTTCTTTTCTTTTCTGGAATTTTTCTCAGAATTTGATCTATCATAGGTTTTGTTAGTAAATTCAACTTATGTTTTCCTGTTGTTTGGGTAATTTCTATAACTTTTTCTACCTCTTGGTATTCATGATATGATATTTTGTTTCTTGAAAACATTCTCTGCATTCTATTAAATAGATTGTCTTCAGTTTTTAACCGAAGTTGTAATCCTTGGATTTTTCTTAGTAATTCATTATCAAAAGTTGCTTTTAAGGCATAACCTCTTTGATCTTCTTCAGTTTCAATTACTTGTACTGAAGTTTCAACTTCTTCTTGAATTTCTTTATTCATCACTGTCCTCAGAACTAGTGGAATATTCTTCATATAATTCTTCATAGAAGTCATCACTTTTTATTGTAGATATTGATTCTAAATCAGAATCAATTTCTTCTCTATCAATTTTAGATATTCTAACATGTTTTTTATTACATTCGTAACTTTTATGTCCTTCTTCTCCACAATTGTAGCATTTACATTTATCTTTTGTGGGTTTGAAGTTATTTTTCCTTTTAAAATACCTCTTTCTAGGTATATAATTTTTCTTTGACATATTTTTTCTTTTTACAAGACTTTTCTTAAATTTTTTCCGTTTCTTGTAAGGTCTTTCATTACATCCCCATTGGGTTGCTGCATTAGTATCTAGACACATTATTCTAGTATTTATTCTTTTAGCTTTTTTCTGAATATTATGTTCCATGCATAGTTGTCCTAATCTATTTTGTAAAAAGAATATTCTTTGTCCAAGAGTATCTTTATTGGTATTTTCTTTTTCATATTCTTCTCTAAAATATTTTGCCCAAAAACCTGGTAATTTTTGGTAATATTTTTCCATATAGATTTTCATATCTTTACTACTATCAAATATTTGATAATAATATTCTTCAAATTCACAAGTATATTCTTGAATATGACTCATTTTACATATCTGTAATTTTTCTAATTGCTCTCTGGCTATTGTTCTTATTTTTTCTCGGTTTAATGAAGGACTTCCTTCTCCACCTAAGAACTCATTTCCTATATATTGTGTTAATTTTTCTATTCCTTCTTGTAAGGAATTTTTGAATCCTTCTATGGTGCTATTTTTAATAATTTCTCTAGCTTCATCAGATAATCCTGAATGCCAAAGATTTACTTTTCCAGTAAAAGTATTTATCATTACAGTATATTTTTCTTCATCAGAATAATTCATTTCTTTTCCTAATAAGAAGAAGAGGAATGTATTTTGAGCCCATAAATCTAATTCTTTTTCGGGTTCTCTTTTACAGTCTAGATTTAAAAATCTAGTTGATCCTACTTCTGTAGTAGACATTCTATTAGGCATGTATTTAGACCTATTTTTGTGATATTGTTGAACGAAATCTTTTGTTTGTTTTTCTTTGTTAACAAAATTTTTATCCTCTGGATGTTCATTTTTTATATTACTAGGACCTGCATCAAATTGTCCTTGAGGGCCTCCAGTATCCCCTTTATTCATAAAGACTTTTATATCTGAAATGTCCAGATCTTCCATGGCATATACCAATTCATCTAATTCATTCATTTTCAATATTTTCTAGTTCACTAGATTCAGCAATTTCTTTTTGTTTTTCAGATTCTATATTTTCTTGAATTTTTTGTTGTTTTTCGAGAAATTCTTTTATTAGAATTTCGTCAAAACTACCTTTTTGGTATGAACTTTTTTGAGATACTTTCTCTGTTAAAAGCTCATTTATATAGTTTTGACCTATTCTTTGATCAATTTTTCTGGTTTTTTCTACCATATTTATTAATTTTCCTGGTAGATTTTCTTTAATAGATTTTATTTCTATTTCTAATAATTTTAGCCTAAGTGCTATTTGTTTATGACTTTCTACTAAGTCATTGAGTAAATCTATAGCTTCTTTTAAGCTCATTCTGAATAGTAATCAGATATATCTAATATTCTTTCATATCCATATAATAATAATAATAATAATAATAATAATAATAATAATAATAATAATAATAATAATAATAATAATAATAATAATAATAATAATAATAATAATAATAATAATAATAATAATAATAATAATAATAATAATAATAATAATAATAATAATAATAATAATAATAATAATAATAATAATAATAATAATAATAATAATAATAATAATAATAATAATAATAATAATAATAATAATAATAATAATAATAATAATAATAATAATAATAATAATAATAATAATAATAATAATAATAATAATAATAATAATAATAATAATAATAATAATAATAATAATAATAATAATAATAATAATAATAATAATAATAATAATAATAATAATAATAATAATAATAATAATAATAATAATAATAATAATAATAATAATAATAATAATAATAATAATAATAATAATAATAATAATAATAATAATAATAATAATAATAATAATAATAATAATAATAATAA